>JABMCL010002614.1:0-240000 GCA_018857735.1 Alviniconcha marisindica | reverse complement strand
TGGAAAAAATAATGACCAATATTTTTTTAGATCACTGTAGCGCTAGTATCAAACTTCCACAAGTACCACCACAACCTGATATCTCTTGACACCAAATACTACCCATCCACCATCCCCACAGGCAGAAGCCCTCACCAAAATCATCAACTGGTATTATATATGTATCATATGTATGATTAAATATTAAAAAATAATATATTTATGATTTATCAATTTCAAATTCCAGAATGACAGGGAGCATCCTATCCAAATGAATGTTGACTGGAACAAACTTCTAGGATGTAAGCAGCATCTTCCACAACCCTGGAATGTTCTTCCATAGTGTCCAGCTTGAACATTCTGAAAACTCTTGACACTTTTAGTGCATGTTGGGTTATTCGGGTTATTTGGGTGTTTCCATAATCCACCAAACTCTGACATGGACTACAGGATCTTTAACATGCGTATGTGATCTGTTTGCATGTGTATGTATATGCAAGAGGGACCTCAGTTTATAGTCCCATCTCATTTGGTGACCATGCTCGATCGTGCTTGAGTTTTTAAGAGTGAGTGCTCTTGCGCTCTTGCTCTGTGTCAACAACTTTCCTTCCAGTCCTTGCTGCCCTAATCAAATCCTATTTCTTCTTTACCCCCTCCCCTTCCTCCCCCCCCCCAACCCCCCCTGCCCAGAGCACCCCTACCAAGTGACAGAACCATCAACCTAATAAAACCGGCCACTCTGCGGAAGAAGAATACAATGACCATTTGTATTCCACAATGCTGTCATTATGAAAATGAGAGAATTGTCTCCAGTGCAGATTGTGGATGCAGTTTAAGTGGTAGAAATTAGAATACTCACTACTACATGAGAAATATGTGACCACTATCACACCCCTAATTCATGTAAAACATAAAACAAAAATAAAAATGGTTCTGAAAATAGGCTTTGAAGTTTCAGTTGGGTGTACTGTTCAAGTGGCAGACCACTTACTAACACATGAGAGATCTATACCGGGACTAATGCAGCACAACTTTAACAAAATATAAATTATACGTATCGAATCGCATGTCTCTCTTATTTGTGCTTCGTTTATTTATGATTAAACTGAGAACTGGCCAGTTTGGCATAAGTTTCAAATTACTATGACATCTTGTTTCTTTCACATTCACCTGAGAAAACTGCTTTTCTCACTCCTCAGCTTTGCATAGCACACTCACACTCACTGCAAAACATTTTGACACAACAGACAGTACTGTAACTGCCACTGTTTGTTGGTTACCTGAACGCGTTCCTCCAAGTTCTCGATGCGAAGGGGGATGTCCGAGCTAACGACGGGTACAAGCTCCTGAATGGTCTCCCCTCTGTGAGACACAGGTGGCAGTGTACGCGGGCTGCCCACGGCGATGGCATTGTACTCATGAGTCGTGTCCCATGGCGGGTTCAGTGTGTAACCCTGGTTTCGAGAGCGACGTGCCAGATTCATTTACGTGGTGGGCTGGCTTGAGATGATCCTCACAGAAGACTTTACAATCCAACGAATGGGGAGATAGCTTACCTCCTGCACCTAAAAATGACCACACACACACCAAAGACTGAGACTGATATCCTTTAAGTAATGTGTGTACAACAGCTGGCAACACATATCACTTTTTTTCCCTAGTACAACAGTTGGCACCACATATCACTTTTTTCGTGTACAACAGCTGGCAACACATATCAGTTTTTTTCCCTAGTACAACAGTTGGCAACACATATCAGTTTTTTTCCTAAATATTTTTTGGACACATTTCATACACTGATTGTCAACTGAGATTTCAATTCATCTCAAAATTGAACCACATGGTGAAAAAAATACAAACCTAGTATAAAACTTGGCATAGCATATAAAAAGAACAATTATGTTTTCAATTGATTTCATCTTGCTATAAAATTTGCTCTTTGGGCGTTTCATTTAACTTTTGAAGCTCTCAACCCCTAAATTTCAGTCAAGATCAGGGTTTAGCTACCTTGCAGGTAAATACTCAAGCCAACCAAACCAGTACACCGAAGGCAAGAGACCCACAAAAGAAGCAGCTCAACATCCAGTCTCCTCTGACACCATTAACATAAGCAGATCTCGCACCTCTTCAGACACTCTGCACAGTCAGCCTACTCCTGTGCACAATTCCAAGACAGTCTCTACTTCCCAAAATGCAAGAACTGTCTTCTGACCTAAAACCAATTTCCTCCAATCGGAAACCCAGCCCAGCAGACAAGCTCCCTGCCAAGGAAGTGCAGTCCTGGTTAAATTATTGAAGGTGGAGCTGACAACAGTTGCTAGGCACACACTAAACTGCTCCTGCCCTGAATCTTAAAGAGCTCTAAGAGACCAGACCTCGTAACTCCCTGTGGAGGAAGCAGTCATTCACAGGGACACTGCCGTCTCCCTTTTCTTCTTGCAGCCAGCTGATAAAGCTAACGCTTGTGCTGAGGCTCTGTTATAGCAACCAGTTCATGTAGGTTGTTAGACTTCACTGGCCCAGGAATGTTTCTTCATCATTCGTAAGTCATCGTAGTGTCAAAGGGAGAGCAGATTGCATACATGTATATTTTATGTATAATCAGAACAGAAAGCAGACTGTTCAGAACTAATAGATGAGTCAAATAAATAACATCTTTGCCCTAGCTACTAATAAGAAACATTAAAAAATAAAAAATAAAAAAACGTGTGTTTAGCACAGCAAGCCAATCAAAGACAAAGATATTGAGAGAGAGAGAGAGACAGACACACAGCCACACTGATCCAAGCTCCTCACACATGTTCACATGGCCCCCCCCCCCCCCCCCACACCCCCATCACACACACAAAACATGCACACACACATGCACACACATACCGCCACACACCCCCGTCTCACATGCATATATATATAACACACACACCCCACACACACACACACACAAACCCCCACACAGCACATCGCACATAGACACACACATCACATCACACATGGATACCATTAAAACACACACACACCCCACACCACACACACACACACACACACACACACTCACCACACATGTACCTTCAATGTAGCAGTGTCTGTATAAATCAGCTTAACAGTCTCCAAGAAAGAGAAAACATCAAACCTTTTTTTCTCTCCCCAAGTCCTTAAACACATGTATGCCAATGTCCACTGTCAGTCAGTGCTATACCAATGAAACACACTTTGGTTTCCAACACTAGGGTACTGGAAAATGAGGCTTGGAGTGCAGTGTGGCCAGAATAGCATTGTGTGCATGATCTTTACAGTGCATGTAACACCATACAAAGTTTGAACTTGATCAGGTTAGAAGAACATGCCAATAACTTTCACCTTGCTTGACTTTTCTAACAACCTTCAAGTCATTTAAAGCTGACTAAGGCTGGTTGATGGATATATATATACATGTACATGTATGCGTAAATAAAAAATCTCTCTTGTAAATGACTGTCAGTGTCACAGCCTCCAGTGCAGGAGGGGGAAAAAACACAACGTCATGGTTGGACAGGTGGTAAAATTAACACACATCATTACAAGATAGCCATATCTTATGGGCATGATTTTGGGGACAATCCCCCTCACCCCCACTCACCCCAAAAAGAAGAAAAAAGGACAACGAAATGGAAGAAAACTGTCTTTTCTTATTTAAATAAATAGATAGCTTGCTTAAAGACTTGTCTTAAAATTGCACACACACACACACACACACACACACACGTATGCACACAAACATACTTGTAAACACACACACACACACACACATGTAAACACACACACACACACATGTAAACACACACACACACATACACACTTGTAAACACACACACACACACTTGTAAACACACACACACACAACTGTAAACACCCACATGTATATATATATATATTTTATTTTTATATACACACACCACACACACACACACACACACACACACACCCCAACATACCACACAACATGCTCCACTTACCGAATCTTCTAAAACTTCTCACTTTCTCATCCAGCTCAATCTCACACACTCCTAGCCCCATCAAACCTTTTCAGTCACATTATGCACTTTGCCAAGCATGCCTTCAAACGGCCTGCCATCTCTATGGAAACTCAAGACACAGTGCAGCACAGCCACTGCCTACCCCTCTCAACCCTAGGTCAGCCACTGGCTGTAGTAAAGTTTACACAACGCTCTTGACAGTCATGCCTTCTTAATGGGAAGTTATAGCCCCTGGCAAACAAAGGTCAACAAGCCAGCCATTCACTAAATCTAGTCTTTCATATATGACTAAGTGCCAAAAGGTGGGTCTGCAATGGGTGACTTGGTTGTGCTGAGAATAAAAGATGTTTAAACAAATATTTTGTCATTAGTGTGGGTTGAATTGTGTGAAAATGAACAAGGATATAGTTGAAATAATAGCACGAAATTTTTGAAGCGTTTGGAAATATTCCGTTAAAGTGGATTTTCTGCTGAAATTCAACCACAAAAAATCGTGAAGCCCCGTTTGTCGGCGGGGTTTTGGGTTTAAAAGAAAACAAGGAAAGTTATATTTATCACATCTGTTATGTTCGCGAAAGATCGTTTTACAAGATCCATGCATGAAAAACTTCAACAAATTATGCTTTTGAAAAAAGCGTATCGAACAGTCGGACGTCATCTGTGTCGTAATACGAAACGCGAACTTTCGACAACAGACTGAAAACAACTCTGACCCTTGACATGAGCGGAAGTGACGTCATATGCACTCAGACTCGCGGTCAATCACTCAGCAGTTTTAAAAAGATTTAACCAAACAACTTTTGTTACATTAACAAAATTTGCCGCTCCTCAAATATTGTCGTAAATATGACGTCCGACTATCTAACAAGTTGTGAGCGAAAAACAAAACATTATAGGTTTACACTTGTCAACAAACCAGTCCCACGTGACACTTCCGTCACATTTGATTTGAATGGCATCGAGGAACTTCTGCGCAACATTGAAAGGTAGTCGCAATTATTGTTGTGAGGTGACGTCCGACCATTCTTGACGTCCGATCACAATTTTACACCGTTTATTTTATTAAATCAGCTAGTTAATAGTTATTTAGATGATCTTTTGTGTTCAGGTTAGAGCGCAGTAGGACGAAGTGTCGTTTTTAAGCAAAGGGGGAGATTTGCGGTGGCTGACGTTGTGCTAGTATCGCAATGAAGAATTATATTGCAGCATGAGCTCTTGCTGTAATTTGGACGTCGATCCCCATGTGGCGTAAAACTATTTCCCAGTTGCACAGTGCAGACATTTGTGAAATATGACAGTTGCCATCCCAACATTGCATAGCGCTTCGTATGACAAGATCGACCTGTGAAATCGGGGACGGCCAGTAAAAAATAAAAAATATATAAAAAATTACGAGGATTAAGTCGGTCGGACGTCGGGGTTACCCAAAAATTTGGTGCTGACATTTGACACCTTTTTGTTTAAGTTTTGTAAATGTAAGGCTACTAAGAGTCATTTACTGTTGGTTTAGTAAGTACTCCTAGACTTTTTATTTTGCTTGTTTGGTTTTAGTTTAGGTTTGATACTTTTAATTTTATTGAATTGTTCATTGTATTTTATGTATACATTATGTTTGTGGATAGGAATTTTTGTTGATGATGTTTCTCATGTTGGTTGTTAATGTCTTATTATTTCAGACCAATAACTGCTGACATGACCAGGATAGGACAAAATGCCCCTGCTATGATATGACTTGATCATAACTCCTCATTCAGTAGCAGCACTGTACCTGAGATTGAGACCACACTTATCACACCTGTCTTAAGAATGCTACCATTCAAAAAAGTTCGACCAATTTCCTTCACAATGTCTCTGCAACTAGTCAAGATCCTGCATATTGTCATCAGTAGCATCATGCACTAAGACACATCATCATAGCTCCTAAACCAACATGCTTCAGATGTGATTGCTCATGAATGTGAAACCCAACCCCTTCCCTAATCACTAAAATCAGTGAACTCGCACATGACTTTCAGGCAGGGAACTGGTAGACCTGTGGGCGGGACTTCTCCAAGCCTGCTTCACAAGTTGTCCCATTATGGATCAGGTAGAACAAACCAGGGATCAAGAGTTTCCCTAAGATCACAAGCTGTCATTTGATGGTATGAGGTCGAACTTTGTCCCATGGACTCAGAGGGGGCTGAGCAGTGTCTTGCCAGATTTTGTCCATACATCATGACCTAGCTGCCACACAGCTACCTCCAGCTGAGACTGTTTGAAGTAAACATCTGCCATCCCCCTCACAGCTGAAGTAAAACAATACTCCAAAATATCTAAACAATTTCTGTATGGGTAATGAGAAAGCAGATGGAACATGTGCTTCTACCCGGACAGATGTGACATCCTAAGTGTTACAAAAAGAAAGAAACACTACCATGCTCCATGGCCAGATGCTCAAGTCAGTAAACAGTACTCACTTCTTGGGTGTCACACTGACCTCAGACGCCACCTGGGAGACACATAAACATCACCAACAAAGCAAGCAGGACCCTGGGTTCTGGGAAGAACCCTGAAGATCAGCACCTCTTTAATAAAAGGCAAGGCCTACAAGGCAGTTGTCACACCAGTCCTGGAATATGCAAGCTCTATCTGGCACCCAAACAACAACCTGATCAACCGCCTAGAGTCTGTACAGCAAAAGGCAGCATGGTGGACACCACAGAGTGCTGCAGGATATCCAGTGTCAACAACATGCTGACTGGGCTGACTAGGCGACCTATTCACGGTGCAGGAACAAGACTGGTAACTTTTATAACTTCCACCATCACCATGGCTCCATAGCCACTGACACCAATGAATACCAGGTGACTATCCCAGTATCACAGGCCATCATTCCCATTTCCCTTTTACCCCAGTGCCCTCCTGTCAAGTGTCATACTGACTACGGGAAATTCTTATTTTCCAACGCAATCAAGGTTAAATAAATTCGCTGAGGATGTGGCTGTGTGCCACCCTTGAGACTTCTTGTTCACGTCTTCCAAAATCAGTACTTCGGAGTAGGCATGCCCCCCAAGTAAGTAGTGTTGATGATGGCTAGGGCTAGGGCTGTGCCAGTCGGGGTTTTTCCCCCCGGCAAGCAGCTGGATTGACCTAGTTGGAGATGTGACATACACAAAATTCAATGTTGTTTCATGTTTGTTTGTAAGAGTTTTTCTTAGTGCTGTGCTGTTTGGTGTGCTTTCTCTTGAAACATTCAAGGTGCAGTTTCTTTTTATACTGTAGGGAGGTGGTATGGTGTTTTAACATCTGTTAATGTTGTTGTTTTATGAAGTATGAGAAAACCAGTCGAAGTGCTCAACAGGGTTACAATGCTATAATTACAAGCCAATTGTATGTAATGCCTATCAAAAAGGAAGTTGCATGCAGTACCTGGATCTAAGTACATACTATTTTTCTACATTATGTGTATTTTTATAGCTGAAGAGAAGTTTAATGTTGTACTGTCAAGTCTTATGACTGTCGCGCTGATGTCACATTTTATGATTCTGCAGTAAAACAAAGCCAACAATCATAAGTTGAATGTAGCACTGTGTTTAAATATATGTTTTTACATTTGTAGTTGAAGAGAAATGTAGAATCTTCAATATTTGTACTGTCAAGTCACATTTATGACATTGTCATACTTTGCTGTAATGCTGATGTTCGACACTTTGTGTAGTTTTTTTGTGCTATGTCAAGAAAAAACAAATTCCTCAAAACTGACTTTCCAGTGTGTCTGTTACCTACGCTAGAATGTCTGAATGGCAGAATGGATGAAGCTTGTTTTTTTTGTTGTCAGAAAGAAAGGAAAAATATTTAATTATTCAGATGTCAGGTATTCGACAAACAGTACATGTCAATATTTTTGTAAGATCGGGCTCAATAATTTATTTGAAAATACTTATGAGGACACCCTTAATCTGTTTAAAGTGGTTGGGAAAAAAAATAAAAATTTTACCACCATACAGTAGCACTTTTGTGTCGCAATCCTTGACACCCGACATAATACACTTTTCATCTTTTAAAGCTCGTTTTCTCAAAAACTAATAAAGTCGTTATTTTCCCACTTTGAAGTGATGATTACCAATATAGTAAACATTCTAAAAACCTATTTCCCTTTTACTTTATTTCATACTTTTTTTCCGACCTACTGTGTCCTCTTTTCATGCACACCTTTTGGCACTTAGTCATATATATATATATATATATATATATATATATATATATATATATATACATATATATATATACAGGTCTGTCAATCAGTGTTTACATGGATGGGACTGTTGTAAGAATGTAACAAGGGCTGATTCAAAGTACTACACACATAAATCTTTCAGAACCAGGTCAAAAATTGCACACAGAAATATGCTATACCAATGGCAATGAACTGAATTCCTCTGTTTGAATCAAACTGATAATACTTTCCCTTCACAGTCCAAATCATTTTTATTTATTTTTTTGGAGAGAGAGAGAGAGAGAGAGAGAGAGAGAGAGAGAGAGAGAGAGAGAAAACTTATAAAAAAGAAAGAACAGAAACTGACTTAAAACAGATATTTATATGCACAACAAAAACAGTTCTTGGATGCTTCTATTCAAGGATACTTAAATACACTTATACAAGTTCAGTATAGATTGGCAGACAGACATCACAAGCTTACTTACCTAGCCATTAACACAATCAACATTGCCATTAGCACTAGGATTATTAATATTTCTGTATAGGTAGAGGCTGCAGTACTGGAGTGTACTTTTCTGTTAAGAAATAAATGCTTATATTTAACATACTTTTATGAGGAAAACAATGAAAGAGCAAAAAATAACAAGCAATACTAATCAAGAAAAAACAAAAACAACAAACACACAAACAAAAACAAATCACTAAACACAAAAAGGAAAACAACAATAATACTTTAACAGACATTGAAACACTGAAACAATTTAAAATGATTTAACATTACAACAATACAAGGGTGGGTCAATGGATGAACAAAATAAAATAATTAAATACTGAAACTGAATTTTAGAATTTCTAATTTGATTACTATTTTCATGATCAAGGACACACAGATCATGATCATGTACATCATCACTACATGCTGTATACTAATAAATCAGTTTGATAATAACCATTTCTTTTTAAATTAATTGCCTGTCAGAAAAAGAAAAATTGTGACAGTTTTTTTCCCTCCCTTTAATTAATCAAAAGAAAAGCGCATCATTACATAAAAGATCAAACTGAGCATCTGATTTGGAACATATTTTTCCCCAGTGAAGTATTGCAACAAAACTGAACAATAAATAGCAGGGGTTGCAAATACACAGAAAAACCATGTGTTTTACACAAAATAATCCCCCCTCACACAACTGCTCAGACACCATGCATTTACTATTATACGAAAAAATGTCCAGATCTGTATGACAGAATGCATTTTAATCACAGGTTTTAAGCAATTTCTCTCTCACTCGGTCTATCTCTCTGACGTCAAGGTGAAGTTGGTTGTCAGAACATCATTATTAATTTTGTCAGCTGCTAGGCCAGGACAGGTGAAATTGAATGCAGTCAGTGGTAGTTCACCACCTATGTCAGTTTCTGGCTGCATAGTGTGTTAATTACTAGTTTCCTGCTGCACATTTGCATGTGGGACCGACCACATTTCGCAGCTCAGCATAAAACAACGCTGAAAACTCTGATTATTTTATATTTTATTTTATTCATAGTTGTGGTAATAGTTCTGAACCAGTCCCTTCCACAGCTCTGAGACAGTTAACATTAGGCTGCCTACTCAAAAAGGTTAGGTAAACAAACCTGCCAGGAATCTGCCAGTACCAGTGAAATGCTGAGATCTAGCATGGCACCAGTGGAAAATGTTGATTGCCAAGGAAGGTCCCAAGCTCAAGAGTACCACAAGTAGTGCTGTTATCCATCAGGCTTGCACAAAATTCTATAGTAAGTGTGAGGTGTAGAATTTCAACTAGATAAGTGCAGGACTGTTCTCAAAAAATGGCTGTCTGTGAGAGTATAGTGTCATGTTCAGTTGCACACATTTTTTTCAAGACACTGTGTTTGCTGTAAGCAAGTTCTAAAAAGTGTTTGTGACCCCTGAAATAGAACATCTATTTTAAGCTTCGCTGTTTTTTGTGACCCCTGAAACAGAACATCTAATTTTAAGCTTCACTAAAGACTGACTTATTTAAAGTTATTATCCACTTACTAAACCATAATGAAAACAATGTTTTGCTGTTGTTGGTGGTGGTGGTGGTTGTCATTTTGTTGTTGTTGTTGTTTTATGGTGCGTGTGTGGGGGGGTGGGGGGGGGGGTTCTTTGGGTTTTTTGTTTGTTTTTGTTTTTGTTTTGTTTCTTTTGTAGGGGGAGTTTTTGTAGTTTTTTTGTTTTTTGTTTCTTTGTCCCTCCAACTCCAAGAGCTACAACAGTACAAGTTAGTAAATTTATAAAATCTAAAGATTCTTCCCATTTCAGGTGCAATTTTGAAAGAGCTATTTTTGAGAGAGCAACTGTTTCACTTGAACTACTTGAGGCTGATGAGTTACTTTAGATTCAATCCTAAACTGATCCTTTTAACTGCTTTTAGTACTCACCTGGTTGATGGTTACCATTCACAAAATTGACACTGAAAATCAGCATGCACAATTGCTAAATCTGACGCCCAATGATTCATTGCTTGTTACACACACACACACACACACACACACACACACACACACACACACACACATATGTTGTTGTTGCTGTCTAATATCACCTTGCTGTGAACAGACATAAAAGAGAACACTGACTGATTGATTCACACAACAACAACATGTCTATCAATATCAGGCACACACGTATCATATCAGATTATACAGCTCATAGGCTTTTTAGCCTTTTGCCTGCTAATTCATGTTTTGGTTTATATTATGCTCAACATTATTCTTTTTTTCTCTTTTTTTATTTTAGGAGTGCTGTGTAAATTGACCTGCCTTGTTTTCATCAGTTACCTTGTACCATATATATTCTGTTTCCAATGTTTATCTAAAAGGTTTTTGAAGGAGTTTAGTGTTCATGCTAATACAATGTTGGATGGCAAGCTGTTCCAATCGTTTATAACTCTGTTAGTAAAAAAATGTGCATACTGATTAGTAAGAACTGTCTTCTTGTGCAGTTTGAAAGGGTGTCCTCTAGTTCCAGCAGATTCATACAGCTTGAACAAGGAACAAACAGTCTCGTGATCATAATAACCATTTAATTTTAAAAGTTTCAATCATATCCCCTCTTGCTCTTCCAGTTCTATAATCTATATTCCAAGCTTGGTAATTTTAGTGCCATTAGTCTTTGTTCATACTCAAGGTTGTTGATGCCAGTAATATGTTTGTTAAAGCGTCTTTGCACATTTTCGATATGAGCTATATTTTTTATTAAACAAGGTGCCCACACAGCATTACCATTACCATATTCTAAACTAGGTCTAACTAATGATTTAAAAAGTGGTACCATAATCTCTCATATTCACATATAAGCAGCAGCAAATCTCAGTGACTGACTGATGCAGTGATAGTAAAATGTCTTGGAGTCTGACAAGGTCTGAGCAGCAACTAAAAAGCGAAATGCCTACGATCATTGTTCAATTCAGCAGCAACAACAAAAGTTTACGTCTAACCCCAAAACCCCAAAGAAACTAAAAAGAATTAATACACGGGAGAAGAAATAAACATGTTCTTTCTAGTCTATACGAGCAGAATACGACAGCACTCACCTTGTACAACTGAAGCCGAGTTTAAAAGTTATTCAACAAGTTGCTACCGATCGTCCGTCGCCATTTGTAAACAACCCCCCGCTCTACATTTCTCGCGCATTTTTTCGAGACTTTGTGAGGTCAGGAAAGGTCAATCTGTTTACCCACAGTTCCCGCGGAATCGTTCAAACCCAACCATCCGGTAGGCGCCTCATTCAAGCGACCTAACAAGTGGTCGGTGCCGCACAGTTGCGCTTCGCTTGAAATGGCTGTGACGTGACTCTCTATATTTACTGCCGCGGTGTGGATTATGTATGTGGTGACGATACTACCTGGCTTGTGATAGTGGCTTACTTTCTGCCTCCGGATATTTAGGCCTGACTCAGTGACCATCAGTCAGTGTGCGCGACTTTTACACAAAGTCGTCTGCTACCGATCGTTGCTGACAACGTTTTGTCGCCTGTGTGTGTGGTGTGTTGTGGCTTATAATCACAGAGGCGGCTGCGTTATCGGATTACGTGTGCGTGTGTGACAGCTTATTGGTTTGTGCATCATTGATTCTGAGGGATTAGTAAACTTTCGTGACCAGTCCAAAATGGAATTGGAAAATTCATCTGAGCACAAGCCTCGCTACAGAAGTGAGTTTGTTTTGGTTTTACCTTCGTTGTTTTTGTGTTGTTTTTTCCTGACAGCGCGCGACTCCCGCTTCGTCATTTTTTCTTTCTCTCTCTCTCTCTCTCTCTCTTGAAACGTTACAGCGTCCCGACAAGCAGTCAGTGAGTTTTCAATCATAATCCCACGTCATGGAACAGTGTGCGTGCTAACAGTAACACTGATTAATGATTAATCATTTAGGTGTTTGAAGAATGTACGTTCATTGATGATCAGTCTAGTGCCGATGACATTGACAAAAGTGATTATGCGTTGGGTTTGCCCATTTAAAAAAACAACAACAAAAAACAACTTGCGACCAGCGCTTCTGCTTGAAGGGGACCTCTTACTTATTATCGTCTGAGCCAGGAACAGTAAGTTATTGATTTTCGTCTCACCTGGTGTCTATTTTCGGCCCATTGTTATGGTCTCCAATACCAGATGAAACAGCGTCAAGCTTAGTCCCAGTAGGCCCAGAGACTGTCTCCTTAGGACTGATAATTGTGTGTGTATCTGTGTTTGTGTCTGAACTTTAGTGTGCAAGGAAGAATGGATGTCTGTTTGGTTGGCAACCTGTTGGGTGGAGGGGGGGGGGGGGGGTGGAGGGAACTAAAGCGTACAATATAAAAATGTGGCGAAGAAGAAGTTTTTCCTGATTTTTTTATATTTTATTTTTGTCCTACATAAGTGTTGTGCTATGGTCAGCAACCACAAGCTGAATGGGTCATGGAATTGTGGAGGTAATCAAAATCCGGATCCCCCCCCCCCCCCCCCCCCCCCATCCCACACACACACTTTTTGCTACTGGGCTGCAAGGGAAGAGAAATTCTCTGTTGTTTGTTCCTGTTAGTGCACACCCACCCCCCACCCCCCAAAAAAAGTTGAACATAGTGGAGGAGGGTGACACTTACATGTCCATGGACCGGATGTGCATTTTCCAGAGTATTATACAGCTCCCAAGAGTGAGAAACTAATATTAGTAATAATAATTGTAAAAGTGAGATGATTAAATAAAACTTAAAAGAATGGTAATCAGATGAGATTCAGTGAAAAATAATTCAGGACTGATATTTAATATATTTAGTACACAAAAAGAATAACAATTAACTTAATTCTTATTAACAGTACCTAGCCCTTGTAGTTGTACCCTCTATTGTGTAATGTTGCCCTAGCCACTAGGTTTACCGCAGGGCACTGAAATAATCAATAGTTAAACTGTCCTTGAATTTTCCTTTACTGTAACTGTGTAATGAATGGTGTGGGTGGCACTTGGAGCCCTTGTTCAGAGCAGTTCATTTCATTCAGCCGGACCCGCTCTGCACTTGTAGTGGCACACATGTGAAGGTGAACTGCGACAAACACTGGCCTCGTGTAACAAACTGCTGGGTTAACACTCAAACATGTTTTTGGCCACGCTTTGCGATGGCGAGAAGCTTTGCTCAAGTGTTAGGGATAAACTGTGAAAAAGTGACCGAGTTCCAAGCGCTGCAACAAACATTGATACCATTCTGTTAGCTGTGTTGAATCATGCACAGGGACAAACTAAAGATGAAGACGGTTGTTGTGAGATGTAAACATGTCAGTTGTCATGAATGAATTGACATTATTGACACATTTTCTGGGCAGTTTTGAAGCAGCTCAACCCCTTTTCTTTTTCTGTATATAGATAAATCTCTGTTTCTTCCTCTGAATCTGATTCTCTCTCTCTGTCTCTGTGTGTGTGTGTGTGTGTCTCTCTCTCTCTCTCTCTCTCTCTCTCTCTCTCTCTCTCTCTCCCCCTTCTCTCTCTACACACACACACACACACACACACACACACACACACACACACACACACACATTGCACTTTTACGGTGTCAGTGCTCCACCTCTCACTCCCTGATCTCTCTCTCTCTCTTTCTCACACACACTCTCCCTCCACCTCCTCCCCACCACCCACCCCAATTTCATTATTTGTTTTTAATGTAAAAAAAAAATTGGACTGAGGTTGTGACTAAAACGTTAGCAGCGCCTTGTTTAATTTGATCTGGAGTCGCGGGAAGGCATGCGGGTATGTGTTGTTGTTTTTGTGTACGTAATTGAGTGCTGTGTTGTTGAACTTCCTTTGTTGCTGTGACACACCAGCCTTGGAAGATGCCCGCCTCACGGCTGACGAGATGGACGAACAGAGGAGGCGCAACATCGCTTATGAGTACCTCTGTCATCTGGAGGAAGCTAAAGTGTGAGTACTCTCTCTCTCTCTCTCTCTCTCTCTCTCTTCTCTCTCTCTCTCTCTCTCTCTCTCTCTCTCTCTCTCTCTCTCTCTCTCTCTCACACACACACACACACACACACACACACACACACACAAGGCACACACACCAATACACTGCGCACCTTGTCAGTAAAATCCACCAGCAGCCCACGCGCACGTGCAACTGAGACCAGCGCTCCTACTTTGAAACTGTAGCGTATGTGTTGTCTTCGTGACCAGTCATCAACAGTTCACCAAATAAGTTGCGTCTGCCTCTTCCAACGGAAGATCCGTAATTTCATCCGTAATCCGTAATTTCATTGGCAGGACCGCATGTCCACGTGGAGCTTGTACGGCAGTACTTAGAGTTAGACGTGACGGGCGTATTTAACCCGATGGGTCTGGGACAACAACATGAACAGGCCAAGGTCGAATCTCACCTCTTCCTCCCCCACACCTACCATTCTCTCTCTCTCTCTCTCTCTCTCTCTCTCTCTCTCTCTCTCTCTCTCTCTCTCTCTCTCTCTCTCACACACACCACACACACACACACACACACACACGTTGAATCTTACTAACTTCCACTGCGGGTCCCACTCATACTCAGTATCATTAAAACAAGATAATAAAATATATTAATGTCCACTCGCAGCCGCCTCTCTGCTTCTTTTGCTGCTTGACACAGCTTGTGAGGTAAATGTTTATAGTAATGTTTTTGATTCAGATTTCAGTTTGGATGTTCACATCTCTTTTATTATCTAGATCTAGTCTTTGGCGCTAATATTTAGGGTGTAGAGCAATCCATGACCATGTGATGCTGTGTGACTATGAGAAATATATAACAGCTGTCTGCCGACGGACGGATCCGAGATGACTGCGATAGTGGTATTGGTAGTTATACATAATAACTGGCCGAAAGCCATTAGTTTACCAATAAAACGAAGAAGAGGAACGAGTTTTAAATAAAAATAATCATCTCCCCGAGCAGAGCGGAACATGACGTTCATGTGTGTCTTGACAGCCGCAGCCTTTTCTGCTCTCATTCACTCGAATGACGTATACAATTTATTGCACGTGCAATGCGTTGTTCATCCCATCTCCCTGACAGGATCAGGAGACGAACTCACCGTGTGTTATTCGTTTAATGTGATTCATCGCGTCATGTCCAACAGTGGGCACGGACGTGCACTGTCACTCCACCAGATTCGATCCAAACTTCAATCTAGACAGTTATGGACCTGCGTCCGGGTGTATAGCTTGTATAAATTAACAGTACCATCCTGACTTGTAACAAAACTGCTTTCGGGGCCACCACTTTTTGCCTACCGATAGCTCCCTCCGACTGAACAAGTTTCGAGATTATTCGTTTATGAAAACTATTCAAAGTGAAAATGACAGATGATTAAATACACCTGTAATGTTTTTAATCGATTTTGATTTACGGTGACTTTGAAGAGCTATTAATTGTTACTCGAGCTGTTTTTATCGATTTGCTGTGTCTTGCTTCCAGTAGATTTGTCAACATTCGAACGGCAGTTGCACTAGAACTAAAAGACGTTCGAGTCTTCGATAAAGAGCCGTAGATAAATAAATTTGCGATCATATTTTGAAGTTTTTGTAAGCACCGTACTTTCGAAACATTGAATTATCTGTGTGTGTGTGTGTGTGTGTGTGTGTGTGTGTCTCTCTCTCTCTCTCTCTCTCTCTCTCTCTCTCTCTCTCTCTCTCTCTCTCTCTCACTCACACCACACACACACACACACACACACACACACACACACCTTCTGCCCTCATCAAAACTTGCTTCCTATACATTGTAACGTTTCATCGAACTCTAGCCCGGCACAGTCTACCAGACTCTGTCTCGTAAGTTTCATGGTCAATAACTGATCCACATCGTCTCAACCAGACAAGTTTGTTGCGTTGTTAGTAACAGGTTCCTGCGATTATTTTCCGTTTTGATCGCCGCCTGTCTGAGCTATTCGTGGCCGCTTTGTCAGCGCCTGGTCTTTTGTCGTAGGCTGGGCCATTATCAGCATGGGGGGCCAATTAACTTGGGCGATGCGACCCGCTAGTGCTTCTTGACACTCCTGCGGATATTCTCTCTCTCTCTCTCTCTCTCTCTCTCTCTCTCTCTCTCTCTCTCTCTCTCTCTCTTGAACTTTACAGGGGCGTTCAAGATTTTCAAAATATGTATTTTACTTCAAGTTTTACCACCAGTGACCAGATTCTTTAGTCAAGTAAAACAACGGCCTTTTTCGTCATTTTTGGATCATGTACAAAACCATGAGATACTTTTTTGTTGTTGTTGAGATTTCGATTTTGTTTTGTTGTTGTTGTTTTCCATTTGTTGTGCTGTTGTTTTGGTTGGAGTCATTAGTTTTTCAGTCTTATGCTATTTGATGTTTAACTTTTGATGGCGCGTGTCACTGTCACGTGATGTGTGCGCATGTGTCAGAGAGAAAGACTAGTAGAGAAACAAACATGTCATTTCTCTCTCTTGTCCTCTTAATCACAGGTTTAACATGAAGCGTTAGTTTAAGCTTTTCCTTGGTCAGTCAAATCTGCTGAGAAACAAGACAACGTATGTTACTGCCTGTTACTTCGCGCTGAAAATCATGAAAGGATTTCTACAGGAGAGATATAAAAAAACTTAAAAATAAAAGAATACAATTTGGCCAGGAAGATAGTTCTGCGTGGAGAGGGTTTGACTAGGAGAGTCGTTTGTCGCCCCAATAAAATTACAAGGCGCGGGAAAAGAAATGACTCACTGCTCTGCATCTGACAAGAGCGCAGACGGCGGCCAAATGTTGGGAAAAGGAAAAGGAAACAACCGGCATTGCAGCGATAAAAGCCAGTTGGGCATGCCACTTTCTCTGAGCGCGCTTTGTGTCGCTGGGAGTAGTGTGACAGTATGAGCGTGTTCTTGCTTGAGAGACCCTTCAAACTGTTCCGTCTGTTGCATCGGTCTGTGTCACTAATTAAAGTCCAGCCCGTCATCTTGCCTTGCTTCATTCATCACGTTTTGTGTCACTCACTGTGGCAGTGAGAGAGAGAGAGAGAGCACTGTGTGTGCCAGATGAGTCCAGAGAGAGAGAGAGAACTGTCCATGCCTTGCGTCAGTCTGTTTATCACTAATTAAACAACGCCCAGCCCGGCATGCCACTTTCACTTAGCACGCTTTGGGTCACTGTGCCAGTGCGCGCGCGCGCCCGCGTGTGTGTGTGTGTGTGTGTGACTGTCCGTATGCTGCAGCAGCCTGGATCAGTCTATCAGTATCACTGACTAAATTTAATTCAGCCTTGAGTCATGTCGCTTTCTTTGAGCACGTTGTTTACAGGTGTGTGACTGTCCGTTGACTGCATCAGTCTGTAACACTAACTAAATCTGACCAAATTTAAAACAGCCTGGAGTCGTGACGCTTTCATTGAATCTGTTGTGTGCGGGTGCCCGTGTGTGTGTTAAAAAGAAATGTGGGGGGGGGGTTCTCATCAGGGAGGAAACCCAAAAGAGAGCGTACGTGAAATCAGTGGAGCAGACCCATGAGACCAGCCGGCAGCGGCGGTGTCACCGTGTTCAGCAAAACTGTCCCGAGAGGCCATACATCATTCCGTCTTAAAGAGGCGGTCTGACTGTTACGCCACTTTAATACGGGACTTAAGACAGTGTTAGCACAAAGAGAGCTCGAAATGGCGTCCGCCTGGGATGTGACTTGAATGGACACACTCCGATTATGTCCCGCTCTGAGCGAGAAAGTCCACCGCACCTCCAGTCTCTCCCACAGCTGGGCTCCAGCCTGTGAAGGCCTGTGGTTATTCATAGTCATTGGAAGACTAATATGCATCCATCCTTTACAATAATTATGTAGAAACTAGAATCTATACCTTTCATTCACACTCATGAATTTACTTTGCCTGAGTTACAGATATATATATATATATATATATATATATATATATATATATATATAATATATGGTAGTTTGATCGTTATGCTTTTTACACAAATTGTCCACAAACAGAAATATTAATACTGTTTGTTCTGACTGTTCATTGTAGTGTAGATCGAATTTTATAGCCCAGAGAGAGAGAGGGAGAGAGAGAGACAGAGAGAAACCAATGAAATGAATGATGCATTCGGCAAACTGTTGCAAAAAGTATAGAAATTAATAATAACGTTCTGCTGTTTCTTGTTTCTTTTTCTTTTTTAATTTTTAGTTCGTATGTTATAAACTTTAGTTTGTGGTGTAAGAATTACTTTGTGTTAATCCTGTATCATTATCATCATCTCCCTCTCCTCTTTCTTCTTCTTCTTCTTCTTCTTCTTCTTCTTCCGGTTAGCACAAAGTAGCAGTCCAGTCAGTGGGATGAATTCAACCAACGTTTTTTGTTTGTTTGTTTTCTTGACCGATTGTCCATCTGTTTTGAGTGTTGTGGGACAGTTGAGCCTGTTGCGGCCACCCACTCTTTCCACATTAAGCGCCTCTGGTGATCTTTTGTATGCCGACGCTGGTACTGTGGTAGGTTAAAACGTCCTTGTAAAACCAGCGTTCTCAGTTCTCTGACGACTTCTTTCTTTGAAGTATCCACTTGTTGGCAAGTCATTGAACTGACGCATGTGCACAAAGAAATGCAAAGGGTGGAATTAACAGCTGTGCGCTGTGACATTTAATGATTTATCACTTTTGGTCAGTTAACGGTTGTATGGTTAATGTGACAGAGTCACACAGCACACACATGACAGTATGGCTTAATATCATATCACTATTTAGAAGTAACAGCATAGTTATTCTTTAATTAAAGCAAAGCACTAGCATTGTCATTTATATGAGAGCGGGAGAGAACTCAAATGTTGTTTTACAAGGATTGTAGTTCAGGTTCAGACTTTTGACACACAGAGGGAGAGGTCAGCCCATGAAAACCACAAAAAACAACAGCATAAACTAACTAAACAACTTTGTCGTACCCATGTAAAACTAGACTTTGTCGTACCCATGTAAAACGACTAAGCTCAAGGGTAGTAGCCCCATCAGTCTGCCGTGGGGATGAATGGAGTGAACGTTGGCTCAGACTCACGCTTGAGGTAGACAGCACTTTGTACTTGTCGTGTGAGCAGTAAACTACAGACTGGACAGTACTTGTCGTGTGAGCAGTAAACTGCAGACAGGACAGTACTTGTCGTGTGAGCAGTAAACTACAGACTGGACAGCCATGTCATGTTAGCGTAAACGTAAGCTGTAAGCTGCCTTGTTGGTTGGACAGGCGATGTCTTTGAAGTGGACACACAGTAGTTACTTAGCAAGTTGTCGGGTGAAGAGATGTCGCTGTCTAGAGCTGTGTATGTGTGGTGTGTGTGTGTGTGTGTGTGTGTGTGTGTGTGTGTGTGTGTGTGTGTGTGTGTGTGTGTGTGTGTGTGTGTGTGCGTGCGTGCATGCATGCGCGCACGAGGTAGACATTTTACCAGGACCTGTAGATCTATGTAAACTTTGCAGTCTGAATCGTCTGAATCTGCAAGCTACCATTTAACAAGCTACCATTTTAGACACCCCATCCCTCTCTCTCTCAAAATGTGAGGACAGGTACCACGTATCGGCATATGTAGATCTATACTATGCTATTTATTTCCGTTAGGAATGTTTCTCGCATCCGCAGTGTCGATTTGCCTTCCTGTCATGTGTTTTTGGTGAAACAGTCAATAGGTGTACACCGCCAGTTTCTGGTCTACTTTGCTGTTCCAGGTGTGTGTGTGTGTGTGTGTTTTAGGGGGGGGGGGGGGGGGGGGAGGAAGGAAAGTGGGCATTCATTGAATGGAAAGATGGCAGGCAACTTTTACTTGGTCTAAAGTTGTCGGAACCGTGACTATAGAGACACTTTGCTTTCTAAGGAAAAATCACTTCCGTTCCGAAAGCGCACGAGACTGATGGTCAGATTTGCTAATATCGCACTATCGATATAGATTTACAATAATTAATATATATATATACGTGGTGGATATTGAGTCATGACGCGCTTTACCTCACCGCGCGTGACACATTCGTCCTGACCTGTAGATGCAACCAGCCTCCCCAAAGCTGAACTGAAGCCAACGGGAGAGCTCTACACGAGGCTATCAGCGACAGTGCATCACGGTGGCGTGATGCAGGGACCTTTACCAACTGTCTGGGACCGGGCTCCCTACGTGGATCAGCCCAAAAGCACCCCACTTTGGTCTCTGATGGCGTAATTGCTTTCCTGCATGCACTTTCCAGTCCACCCAATCTCACTGCATCCCCCCCCCCCCCCCCCCCCCCCCCCCCCCCCCCACTCTTCCACGCCGCCTACAGTATCTCCCACCTCACCCCAAAAGGACCTCCAAAACGCTATTCATTTGACTGATCGACTTGGTTAACGCGAGAGGATACAGGCGACTGCATTTCCTCTACTTCTTCTTTTTTCTTCTTCTTCTTTTTTCAGTTTTGTTTTGTTTCCCCCCTTCAGTTTTTTGAAGACTGCTATTGTTTGGGTGTAATTTGTTGACGTGTTGTTATCTTGATAATTGTAAGAGTAAGATCAGTCTAATATCACTTAAATGTGAAAAGATTTTAAATAAGAAGGAAGGAGAAAGGATTATACGAGAACCGTTTGGGGTGGGAGAGGGGGTATAGATAGATGAGTAGGCCAGATCGACTAGTTCAACGCCGAGTTGTGTCTAGAGAGGATACGTCAGCTGTCAGGGGAAGGGGAAGTGGTATGCTTAACACAATATGTCATAATTTTGCTGTATACTTGTAGACCTGTGTGTGGCTTCAGTCAAAGGCAATGTCCTCAAGGCTCACCAATACTGGCCTGTTTGCATAATTGACTCCCAGCAGACCGATAGATTCGCGTTTAACGCCCTGTCAACCGCGTAGGTCGTTGTTTTTTAACGCCCTGTCAACCGCGTAGGTCGTACCACTGCCAGGGTGTCCTGACACAGAGCTTTGACGCAACAACACTTTGTCGTACTCGTAAGGCACATAAAGTGAAGCGTACGGTAACCTTTCCACAGCCGTCAATATAATCATGAAGCAGTCACAACACTATAGGAGATCTATAGGAATATATGAAGAACTAAGTAGCTAGCCAAACAGAGGGTTTCTGAAAGCGCGGTATTGGCCCACCACAGGCGCATGTTCTTTCATTTTAGAAGTGACCAGTCTGCGCAACTTCACACACGTGGCCTTTTGTTTATAGACACGTTTAACGCCGAATCGTACTGGCGGGGACCAAAATACGAAGGGGGGTATGGCACTGTGACGTTGATACGACCACCTGTCCATAAAGTTAAACTACAAACGTGTAATGAAAACTGTTGCCACGACCACCTGTCCATAAAGTTAAACTACAAACGTGTAATGAAAACTGTTGCCCGTCCCTAACAAGCCCCATGGTTTCTGTGGACTTTAAGCACCATGTTTACTTTACATGAAAACTTAGACGTACAGTAAGTACTATAATACTGTAAGGTGTGATTCGAACCAAACTCGATGGAGTCACAGGGCGTCAGGCTGCCGGCTGGCAGCATGCGGGCAAAGACCATTACCGCGCGGCCAGGCAGCTGAATCCAACCCCAGTAACCCGACAGTCGGACATGGCCACATCAAACAGGATCTGCGCGTCGCGGCATTAAGCCAGTCACACCGACATACGATGCAAATCTTATATGTGGGCGATAGGGGACAGCGTCGGGCACGAGTGATGGATGGATGCAGGTCGCCATGCTGACGTGTAGTATCGTTTTTAGTAGTAGGGGACTATGGATGCATCCCGACTTGCCGTTTCACTGTTGTTATTGCCCAGGTTATATATATAACTAGGATGTACTTGGTTAAAGCAGTATGGACACATGTCGGGCACGAGTGATGGATGGATGCAGGTCGCTAGGCTGACGTGTAGTATCGGTTGTAGTAGTAGTGGACTGTGGTTGGATCCCGACTTGCTGTTTCAGTGTTGTTTTGCCAAGGTTATATACATATATATAACTAGGGTGTACTTGACTGGTTAAAGCAATATGGAACATGTCGAATTGTCACAATGACCGCGTTGGTGGCCAGAGTGTATGTAACTGGTTACTGCACTATGGACACCCGTTGAACTGTTATTCTGTCGAATTACAATGTATACGTTTGTCTCTCCATGTACGTTAGTACTATAACAACAAATGCATGTTGAGTTTCTGCACTCCCGGTTATGGTTATGATTGCATGTTCATGAATGGAACTATGGACGTGCGTAGAATTGTAGAGACACTGAGCATGTTATTTACACTGATGTATGCGACTGGTTATGGCGCTATGAACGCACGTTTCGTTGTTATTTTGTCTGTATACATGCCTTACTGGCTATGACATGGCGCGGCTGTGTCGTCATCTCATAGATCTTAGAACCCTAAATCAGCAAGTTTGGTGGATTGTGATAAATAGATCTATGTGATGTGAGGGGGGGGGGGGGGGGACAGCACAAATCGAAATTTTTTAAAAATGAACCCGTATTTTTCTTTTGACTCCCGCCAGTGTTTTATTCATTGAATCAGTAACGAGGTTCAGACTGTCACTGTGGTGTCGGTACGACAAAGCCCATTGTTCGTTTGAGTTGTTAGTGTGAGACAGAGTAGCTACTTGCTCCAAGCACCGTACACGTTTGAAGCTGAAACAAATGAAAACCTGTTCACCTTCCGGATTAATAAATCAGATCTGGGAGACAGTAATATAGTGTTACTTAAACCTCTTCATCCTTTCCAACCCTTTCTACTCTTGTTTAGCATGGTTGCGAACCTCAAACGTTGCCGCTTTTCAGTTCTTGGACAGGTCTCCCCTCTTCATTTTCACTCAGTGGGTTTTCTTCGCCCGTTCAAGTTTGGTACTTTTCAGCACAAAACAAAAAACAAACGAAAAGAAGTTTCAAGTGTTGGCTGTTTTCTCGCGGCAGCCCAACTTGTCACTGTCCTGCGGGCCGGGCACTGAACGTTTACCGACAGCTAAGCTGTTGTTTCTATAGACGTGCGACGGCCCGTGGTTCGTGAGAAAGACGCGGGGGCAGGGCTGCTGTGCGGTAACGGTTGTGGCGTGCCCTCACGTCTTTCTCTGTGACGCTGTCGGGAGGTGTGTGTGTGGGGTGGGGGGGGGGGGGGGGGGGGGGTGATTGGTACTAGACGTGGGTGGCGTGAGAAAGACTGGAGGAAAAAGCTGGCGTGCAGTAATAATAATCATAATGATAGGTACTTGGAGCGGCTAACCCACACAGGTCCTATGCGCTTACACATTCTTTAAATGTACATGTGTTTTTCACGGTTCAATGCATTATATATATATATATATATATATATATATATATATATATATATATATATATAATGCCATACAACACACACGGTAACGGTTGTGAGATACCCTCGCGTGTCCATGACGTTACTAGGTGGAGTCAGTGTGATCGGAACGGCTGGCTGGGGGTCATCACAGCCATTGGTGGGTAGGGCGTCATCACAGCCGTTGGTGGGTAGGGCGTCATCACAGCCATTGGTGGGTAGGGCGTAACTACAGCCATTGGTGGATCGGGCGTCATCACAGCCATTGGTGGGTAGGGCGTCATCACAGCTATTGGTGAGTGTCATCACAGCCCTTGGTGGATAGGACGTCATCACAGCCATTGGTGGGTAGGGCGTCATCACAGTCATTGGTGGGTAGGGCGTCATCACAGTCATTGGTGGGTAGGGCGTCATCACAGCCCTTGGTGGATAGGACGTCATCACAGCCATTGGTGGGTAGGGCGATACTACAGCCATTAGTGGATAGGGCGTCATCACAGCCTTTGGTGGGTAGGGCGATACTACAGCCATTAGTGGATAGGGCGTCATCACAGCCTTTGGTGGGTAGGGCGTCATCACAGCCTTTGGTGGGTAGGGCGTCATCACAGCCTTTGGTGGGTAGGGCGTCATCACAGCCTTTGGTGGGTGTCATCACAGTCATTGGAGGGCAGGACGTCATCACAGCCATTGGTGGGTAGGGCGTTACTACAGCCATTGGTGGGTAGGACGTCATCACAGCCCTTGGTGTGCAGGGTGTTAGCACAGCCATTGATGGGTGGGACGTCATCACAGCCATTGGTGAGTAGGACGTCATCACAGCCCTTGGTGGGTAGGGTGTTATCACAGCCATTGATGGGTGGGACGTCATCACAGCCATTGGTGGGTAGGGTGTTATCACAGCCATTGATGGGTGGGACGTCATCACAGCCATTGGTGGGTAGGACGTCATCACATCCATTGGTGTGTAGGGTGTTATCACAGCCATTGATGGGTGGGACGTCATCACAGCCATTGGTGTGTAGGATGTCATCACAGCCCTTGGTAGGTAGGGTGTTATCACAGCCATTGATGGGTGGGACGTCATCACAGCCATTGTTGAGTAGGGCATCATCACAGCCTTTGGTTGATAGCTGGGCGTCATCACAGCCATTCGTATGTATGGCGTCATTACAGCCATTGGTGGATAGGCTGTCATCACAGCCATTGGTGGGTATTATCAGTCATTGGTGGATGTCATTGTCGTCACAAGCGTTGGTGGGTACCACCAGTCATTGGTGGGTGTCTTCACTGTATCACAGCCATTGGTGTATCGTTACAGCCGTTTAAAATTAAAAGGAGTCAGTTTCTTCGTATTATTGTTATTACTGTGAAGACCATTTTATTTAGAGTCCGAGTCGTGTTCGACATCTGGCGAGAATACTGTCACAGTGTCAGAGACAGTCAATTATGTCAATAGATCTGTTGTTTCTGGTATTGTGAACAAGTTTGTATGCCTCCAAGCTAGCCAGTGTAGTGGGGGAATAGATTTGCTCAGTGCTGTCGTAGTGTTTTGCCCTCTCTCTCTGTCACACACACACTTTCTCTCTCTCTCTCTCTCTCTCTCTCTCTCTCTCTCTCTCTCTCTCTCTCTCTCTCTTCTCTCTCGCTCTGTGAACCAGCATATTGATGCCAACAACACAGCTGAGAAGCGAGCCTTGTAATGGAGAGAGGGGATCGAGTAACGCGACAAGATACAGCGTGTCAGCTTAAAGTGAGAGAGTGTCTGCCTGAAATCGACACGGATTTCGCGTTTAAGTTCTGAAAATTGGACTGGTGATGAATCTCTATAATTATAATTCTTTGACCTTTCGCTGCCAACTGTCAGTGCATGCATGGCATTTGGGTGCTGCTGACAAAGGTTGTAAAAACTGTGTCCACTACCCCCCCCCCCTTCCACCCCGCGCCCAAACCGCTCCCCAAATTGGTTTGCATAATATATTTATTTATATACTGTTGCAGTTCTAGATAAATATGTGACTGCAGTTTGATATGATTCACGTATGTTCCTCTGAACACTTTGCTAAGTACAGTATACTATAATCAGTCTAACCTTTGTGAAGGCAACAGGCCAGTCAAGTAAACTTTTGCGTCTTGCATCACTCTCACAAGTACACTCACACACACAGACTTGCGCATGTGCAAAAAGTTCTCCCTGATATAACCGTCATGGTTGACTGGGCGTAAAAACAACAACACATACACCACCATGTGTGCAAAAAGCTAAAAAGCCCGTGAGCCGTGAAACTGATATATATAATATATATTATTTGTGTACAAATCGCGCTTTGTTTTCCTTGTTCCGTAGCGATCTTGGGTCTGAATTATGTTTCGGTATAATCATAATGATCCGAGATCGTCACAGCCTCGCAGTTTTAATACTGTGAACGCCGCACTAAAAATCAGACCACAGGGGCCGTATTTTCGCACCACTTCATCATGTAAGTAGAACTCTGCTTAAATACACTCTTGGAATTGTTCGGCCGACTAAGCCTTGGGTGAAATTGTTATGGGGCTCCAATAGACGAAAACAGGTGGAGTACGATCCTAGTTAAACCGGTTAGACGAAGCGGAGAAAATGCCCCCCGGAGTAAGACCGTAGAGAACAGGTGGAGCCGCTACCTGACTCAGTGTTCCTCTCTACCCCCCACCCCCCCACCCACCACCAGCTCGACTTTTCGTGCTTGGTTGGTTCTGCCGGAGGGTGTGGTTTTGTGCCACTGCTTTCAGTATGACGCGAGAGCGTTATTATTTGTCACTTGGAAGTGGTTCCCTAGGACTGAGAGTGTTGAGCGAGTAGATCATTCAATATTTAATAACAGTGGAGGAGATTCTGGGGCATCAGCCTGATCCGAGGGGACATTCGTTTCTGATCGCTTTCTTGACGGAAGAACGGGTTTTCTTACAAAGGCCAGTACTCTTGGAGCTACAGCTAGAGCGGAAATTATGAATATAATTTGCTAGAAACCTGGAAAAGCCTGTTAACAGTCGCGGCGGAATCTAATGCAACGTTAGCTCTCTCTCTCTCTCTCTCTCTCTCTCTCTCTCTCTCTCTCTCTCTCTCTCTCTCTCCTCTCTCCTCTCCCTTCTGAGTCAGCCCTCGCCCTCTCGCTGTTGTTTATTCAGGACACAGACGTACATTGTTTTGATGCTCCATTACTCTTACTCAGTTCCTGCGCGTGTTCAGGTCAACCAAAGCGTGCGAGTGTTGGGATCTGTTTACTAATACAACAGTATATATTTTACAATGGCTATAATAAACATATTACATAAAATGATATTCCTTTAATATATAATATCTATATATATGTAACATTGTTAGCATTTTCCGTTAGTTTTGTTGTTTTTTGTTGAAATTTTGATAAATACATCAGAAGTGGTGAACAAATGAAAAGGTTGAACTTTTGAGTGAGCTTTGGTTGCTTGGTGGTCTGGTGGTCTTCTTCTTTTCTTACGATGTTGTATGTATACTGTACACAAAAGAGTGTGTGTGTATACATATGGGAGCATTAAGTTGTGGGTGGCGGATTAGAGAGGGATACCTACAAAGGCGACACAAGATTATGACTGGTAAGAGTGATTGTAACGAAGTCTTGCGCTAACTAGGGCGGTCGGGGACACAAAGAGGCCGGCTCGTGCTCTTTGTTCTGCTCTGGCGTGTTGCTGTTTCCTTTGTCCAGCATTTAGTCGCCAGCCTCCCAGGCACGCCTGTCAATACGACAGAAAACTGACGCATACCGCCTGCCTTCGAGTCCAGACCCAGGTTACAGAGGCAGGTGAAAATCCCAGGCCCTCGGCGCTGAAAGCTGTTTGTGAATTGTGGATAGCTGGAACCATGGGCTGCCGTCCAGATGCTTCAGTTCCTGTCTACTTTCCTTTCCTTTTGTTCCCTCGGCGGAGTACTGCAGTCTGCTGCGGGTGCAAGGATTCAGGTCTCCTCCTATGCCTAGAACCCAGAGGTTCCCACTTTTAACTAAGGTTGAAGCACCCTCGGATATAAAGTATAATACTTTATATCCGAGCCTGCTTCGACCATGGCACACTGTGCTATATTATTAATGTACCATACATGCTTCGCTTATTGCCAGGATCTGCGCCGAGATGGCAGCAGTTTCGAGCTGCACCAGCCGTGTAGTACAACCAATAGCGCTGTAAGCCCACCGCTTCAGTGTGCATTATACATTATTCAAAACACGCTATGTAAAGCAGCTCTCTGAGCTCAGGAGCTGTGCGAAAATCGAGGTGGCCGTCTTGGGCCCCCCGTCCATAACAGTCCTATGGTCTCTGTGGACGTAAACGGCAAAGCAACGTTGAACGATAAACACACTCAGAGCTCTGGAGCTGCGTGAAAGAAGAGGCGTATGTCCTGGCACTGCACATTAACTGCCAGCAGTGAACTGGAGTTATAATTACCGCTGGTAAGTCATATCAGTGACCACACTGGCTGAGAAGGTGTTGAATGTTTTGGCCGAGCGGGTCAACTCTTGGTGTGCTAGCCGAAGAACCAGTAGGATGCAGGTTTGTATCAAGGTTTTGCCACCGTTCGTTGCAAGAGAGATAAAGCCACCTTTTGTTGCAAGAGAGAGAACACAGAGTGGTGGGGGCGGAGGGGGGGGGGGGTGTCTTTCAAATGACCTTATCCTCTGTGATTAATGTCTCAGAACCGTCACATCCTGCTCAGCCTGCAGAGTAGTAATGTAGGTCTGTACAGTAATAGTGTCATCAGTCGTGGTGGTGGCAGTGCTAGGTGAATAGGCTTTCCCTGTTCTTCCAACCGCGTGGGCGTTAATTTCTCACAACGGCGGGTATCGCGAGTGCAGAACTAAAATAATTTAGATCCATTCTGTTGACAGTCCGGAGCTATCTGAAGGTTCTCTCTGTGGGTATGCATGAGTAGGTAAGAATATGGCGCGCGCATGTGTGTGTGTGTGTGTGTGTGTGTGCGTGCGTGCGTGCGTGCGTGTGTTGCAGACTTCGTCATCTGCCAAGAATAATGCTGTCTCGTCAGTGCGTCAGTCATCTGCCAGACCTGTATAATGCTGCCTTGTCTGCGTCAGTCATCTGCCAGGAATAATCCTGTCTTTTCCATCTTTCTGCCTTGCCAGTGCGTCCCTAACCCACGTCACCCCTCTCACACACACACACCGCCGTGGCCGTCACTGTCTTCCAACATACAGTAACATGTATGATTAAAGAATACATTCTGAGCAGAAAGTCAGACTATAATTTATATGATGAGTTGTGTTTGGCCATCATACTACCAACGCGATGGAGATTTCCTGAAGTGACCCTTTGCGGCTGACGCGATGTTAAAATCCAAGAACTAACTAAAGTGCACTCTGTCTGTCTGTCTGTCTGTCTGTCTGTCTGTCTGTCTGTCTGTCTGTCTCTCTCTCTCTCTCTCTCTCTCTCTCTCTCTCTCTCTCTCTCTCTCTCTCTCTCTCTCTCACACACACACACACACACACACACACACTCTCACTCTCTCTCTCTCTCTCTCTCTCTCTCTCTCTCTCTCTCTCTCTCTCTCTCTCTCTCTCTAAGTAACCGACTCAGTCCTGGCCAGTCCCTGTAGTGAGACTGAGACTCGTGGTGCGCCTGTTCCTATCCCTGATGTGTATCCAGTGCAGACCGTGGGCCAGTGGCAGTGGCGGGCTGGGCGCGGGGACGGCGGCGAGGGCCGTTGATTGAACAATTTACATCGCCGTGCCTGTCGCCAGGCCGCTCGCCTCCCGTTTGCTTGGCGCCCACTCGGGTCCCTCCCGGTGACAACACACGTCTGCTGCTTACCGTTACAGGCCTCTGCCGATGTGGTACTGCCCGTAACGTTGGTGACTGGTCCTGTGGTAGAGAGGCAGCCCTTTTCCCTATGCTGATGTGGTACTGCCCTTAACGCTGGTGACTGGTTCTATGGTAGAGAGGCAGCCCTTTTCCCTATGCCGATGTGGAACTGCCCATGACGTTGGTGACTGGTTCTATGGTAGAGAGGCAGCCCTTTCGCCTGTGCCGATGTGGCACTGCCCCGTTGGTGACTGGCACTCTGGCACTGCCCTTAACCCGTTGGTGACTGATGCTGCGGTAGAGAGGCAGCCTTTTCTTCTGTGCCGATGTGGCACTGCCCTTAACGTTGATGACTGGTACTCTGGCACTGCCCTTAACCCGTTGGTGACTGGTGCTGCGGTAGGGGCAGATTTTTCGCCTGTGCCGATGTGGCACTGCCCTTAATGGTGGTAGAAAGACAGCCTTTTCGCCTGTGCCGATGTGGCATTGCCCTTAGTCACTGGTGACTAGTACTTTGGTAAAAAGGCTGTTTTGCGGACTGACAATGTAGATTGATCTATTTTGGTTACTGTTTCCGCCCTTTCAATGCTTAGGCGTGGAAAGGCATTGTTTTGTTGACCGTGTATCTCGTGTCGGACTGGCAATGCAGATCCACCTATTTTGGTTACTGTTGCCGCCCTTTTAGTGCTTAGGCATGGAAAGGCATTGTTTTGTTGACCGTGTATCTCGTGGTCACCGTTACAGCCCTTTAACCTGTCTCCACACCACGGTTGAGTACCGCGGACGCTGAAGTTAAGACCCCTTGTGCATAGAATCCAGAGCTATCAGTATGTGAGGTTATCTCACTTAATTTAAGCCTGGGACAGGTCAGAATATAGCTTGGAATGCTTCGTCAACGGCCAGGGATTCTGCCTAGCTAATTTTCAGCATCCTGGTTCATTCACCGTCATTTTCCCTAATCTTCTTCGAACATACGATTCCGTGTGTACATCTGTGTAGCCGTGCGTCGGACTTTTACTTCTGATTTGATTACTTACATTAATATGATCATCGCGGTTTGCCTGAGCGTTAAATTTCAGTTAACTCTACAATGAATGAATGATGATGATGATTAAACTCTACAATTCACCTGTCCCTGTGTGACAGTCTTTTGCTAGCGCCTGTGAGTGGCTTTAAAACAACAACTTTGTTTTAGCATGTCTTGGTCACCGTTACAGCCCTTTCGTCTGTTCGCTCGCAACACTTCTCTTAAGACTGTAATAAGAGACTTGAGGATTAACTGAAGGAGATTAAAGGCTGAGCGAAAACGGAAGATGGATTGCCCTGCCCAGAAAACGTCAAACATGTGCAAAAAATTTAATAATTTCCATTTGCAGGCTATCCCTGATCAACTAACATAATCATTTTCAGGCTTCGCATGATTGTTATGTCAATATTTACAAGTGCAACAGTAGTACTTTTTTGGTTTCCAACTTGAGCACCTCATGGCGCGACCGTGCTTTACTTTTTACCACTGAATAACAGAAAAAAACGGCTGTTTGATGACGTATTTAATACAATCGTGACACACATGTATACAGACCTTGTTCGTGACACTGACTGCTAGACACGAAGTGGCAACGTTCACGGTCGCATTTTTGCGACTTGCAAACGTAGATTAAACGCACGCACGCACACACACTGTTCTGCAAAACTGCTCTCAGTTTTTTTATTTTTGTTTTTCTTCTTCTCCATCTTGTCTTTTATATGCCATTATATCGAATGTTACTTCGCTTGTGGTCTGTACAATGTTTCATTGTCATTAACGGTGGATCTCGTCACCGTTACAGCCCTGTCAGTTTTGTCTGTCGCACTGTGGCACTTTACCCCGACACAGCCCTCACGGTTCACTGGGCGGTGGAATGACCCCGTCTCGTGACTCATAGTTCTAAATGCTTTGTCTTGACGAGACATCTCCAGTGTGGCACTGTCGTCACATCGCGTGACTAATAGAAAAATCTTCTGTTTGTTGACAGTCTTCCTCGTTTTCGCCGTTATGCACGTTTTACTTGTCCCAGTTGTGACATTGCCTTTAGTTACGTCTCGCTAGCGGCACAGCCCCAAGCCTCGCTTTCCGTTACTAGTCCCCCAAAGGAAGGCCGTTGTAAACCGATGGTTGGAGCGGAGACACTACACTACACTTGCTACATAGTATCTCTGGTTGGAGTTAACTGTACCTTTTGTGTCCCCCTTTGTTGTTGTTGTTTGGTTGTTTTTTTGTTTTTGTTTCTTTCTTCTTCTTCCCCAGTGAGTTAATATATATACGGTTCATGTCATAAACTTAGCTGATAAAGAGAACAGCTTTGACGTTTCGCCGTGTTCTGGTGAGGCGCTGCCATTGTATCTCGTTATTGAGTTCACTTCAGTGTTGCTTTACGTCCACGGAGACCATAAGGACTAATAAGGACGGGGAGCCCAGGACGTCCACCGCGACTTTCACACAGCTCCTGAGCTCTGCGTAATCTCGTTATGGTTAGAAGTGCTATGGTGAGACCTGGTCGGTTGACTTGGCGTGATGAACCAGTTATCTACGATCCCTGTTGACAGTGCATGCGTGTCTGTCTGTTACCGGACCGCACGTGACAGCTGTTTCTTTGTGTTTTCGTCAAGCGCTGCCGTTTGATCCTGTATCCCTGTCGCTACTGTCAGACGCATGTCTGTCTGAAAAGGTATTGCTGTTGGCACCGTGTGTATCACACTGTGTACGGTCTTGTCAGAATTTCGCTGTTCTTGTTACATGCCAGGCAGCCATGGTATTTGCATCTTTCACTGAGGTTGGGGGGGGGGGGGGGAGGCTTTCGACGGGGCACTGAAGGACTGCTTCCGTTTCCCGATTTTATTTTTTAAAGAGTTGAATAGCCCTTTAGTATAGATCATGTTCATTGCTACATAGATTCTTGTACGTCTTCCGGTTACATAAACAGGATGTTTCGAGGCTACGAGTAATAAACTAATAAATAAACAGTAATCGTAAACAAACAAAAATGTTTATTTATGTTAGGCTTCTCGCACTGGCGTCTGGCCGTCAGCGTTACCGCCATAGTACGTTCCGTTCGACGATGAACTAGCAGTCCGGCGCAATTTAAACTTAAAGCAGTGGATGCATTATCATCGTCAGAGTTCAGGAGCTGTGTGAAAGTCGAGGTGGCCGTCCTGGGCTCCCCCTCCTAATGAGCCTTGTGGTTTCTGTGGACGTAAAGCAACACTGAACCACGCACACGCATTGGTCACAGTTTGTCCCTAATACGTCAACCCGACATCCGAGGACATTAAGCTCTACATCATCATCATTTTGCATTATCATGTCCCAAATATGTCAGCCCGACACCCGGCATTAAGCCCCACATGATCATCATTACATTATCTTTCAGAGCTCAGGAGCTGTGCGAAAGTCGAAGTGGGCTCCCCGTCCCTAAGTGTAATAGTCCGTACAGTCTCTGTGGACGTAAAGCAACATTGAACAAACGATTGCATTATCGGGGCGTGGGGCGAGGCAGGCAAGGACAATCAGGCCACAGGGATGCCTAAAGCCCTACACTGCTCTTCTTCTTCTTCTTTTAGAGTTGAATAGCACTCAGTAATAGCAGTACATAGGATAGATTCTCGTAAGTCTTCCCTTTAAGTAGGGTGTCCCGAGGCTACAAATAGCTTTGACGACTTTGTGTTTGCCCTGGAGGGTGTTTGTGTCATCACAGTAAACACGAGGACCCTTGTGAAGTATGTAGGGGAGAGCGGGCTACCTTTGACGATCGTCAGGAGGCTTCCTCACAGACGCATACTGGCCTACATCCGTTTCATTTTCCCCATTCTCTCCGGCACCTTTTTGAGCGAGGCAAGGGTGACTGTGATTCTTCAACATATAGCGGCACCCTGGAGAGAAGATGCAGGACTAGCGAACCATTTTTTCTTCTTCTTTAAAACAAACAACAGCAAAACTTTATTTCTGTGTGAGCAATTATAGTATGAGCAGAGATTATGGAGCAGTTAAAACTTAAATTCAGAGTGGGTGTTGAACAGGGCAATCTTTATTTCTGTTACGTCTAAATACGATACATCTAAGGAAGACATGTTGATTTGGTTGCAGTCCACAAGACTGTTTACACGACCTCCAAAATTAGAATCAATGTTCGCGGCAGAAAGCGATCACTGACTTTCCGTGACAGACCTTAAATGTTTGTTCATTCCGCTCTGGTATAGATATTCACTGTAAAAGACTACTTCTTCTTCTTCTTCTTCTTCTTCTTCTTCTTCTCTCTCTCTCTCTCTCTCTCTCTCTCTCTCTCTCTCTCTCTCTCTCTCTCTCCTCTCTTCTCTCCCCTCTCCACTTTTTTCCTTTCTGACCAAGCATTAACTTCTTTTTCTGCAGCAAGTGACTCAGAGACAGAAATAATAATAAGCGTGTACTGTAGCTCTTGAATATATATATATATGTATGCTTTGTATGACTGCCTATAAAAGAATAATAAAAAGGAGTTGAGAAGCACTATCAGCTTGACAGAGGATGGAAAAAACTCAGACTTGAGTGTTATAATTTTTGTATACCTTTATGCCTACTGTTAGGCCTTAAATTAAACTTTGAAACACGATTTTCTAGTTGGAGAAAAGTTAGTTTTTTAACAGTTGAGCTTGGTTATGTGGATGAAGGCTTGATTCGTCATACGTCCATTGTCCATATATAATAGTCACTTTCGTGATACTCAGTGGTGTGTCATTCCCGACCCCCAAACCCCCACACCCCCACCCCCAGTCAAGAACTTCATCCTGTTCTGATATTCGGGCAGGATATGATGACACAAGACCAAAGTAGTGTGCTGTGGTCAAGGCTACTGTTTTTAATTGGTCAACATCATAAGTGGCTGGTACACTGTACTGTTGACACTGGACTGGTACAGTATGTCTCTCTCTCTCTCTCTCTCTCTCTCTCTCTCTCTCTCTCTCTCTCTCTCTCCCCCCCCTCTCCCCCCTTCCCCCCCCCTCTCCCCCCCCCACTCTCTCTCCCTCCCCCCCCACCCCCCACAAATACATGCATATATTTATATGATATAATTATACACACACTCACTCGCACCACACCGTCCCTCTCGCTCGCTCGCTCGCTCGCTCTGCGTTCCTAATTCAAGCGCGTTGTTGTTGGTTTTCTTTTTTATGTGCTTTGCCGGCATGTACTATGAGGTATACATGTCATCCACTTGGACCCCTTCTCTCTCTCTCTCTCTCTCTCTCTCTCTCTCTCTCTCTCTCCCCTCTCTCTCTCTCTCTCTCTCTCCCCCCTCCCCCCCCCCCCTCTCTCTCTGCGCGCGCGTGTGTGTATGTGAACGCGCAATGGTTGTAGACTTGTGCGATTTTTTTGTGATTTGTTTTTAAGTTACTGCTTTGTTAGCAGGAAATTTGAATCACCTTACCTGAGTAATTGGCGGCTACATCAGCGCTATTTAGTCCTGTCAATGTATGCGGCACATGTAAATGTTTTGCTGCTTGTTTGCTGCTTGCTGCTTGTTCGTTTGACTGTAGCTGCTTATCAGAGCGACCTAATACTAGTAATACCACCAGAAGTAGGCTGAATTTTGCACACCCGAGTAATTATTTAGGCTTCCAGTTGCGTCTAATTTCCGTGGACAACGCCTTCGTACCAAACAGATTACAAATAGAGCAGTCAACCAGGGCAAGTGGGGTAGTTCAATCCGTTTCACGTCCTGCGCCTCTTTCATGGCACAGGCGGGGGCCGAGATCCCAGGAAGTGGGTTTCGCTGTTCATCAAGTGGTGACTTCCGCCGCGTTTTACCGCGGTGTTTTTCTGCCAGTTGTCAATCCGACATGAGATTCGCGAGCTGTCTGGTTTAAAGACACCATCGAGATCAGAACGTGTGACTGTGTGTGTGTGTGTGTGTGTGTGTGTGTGTGTGTGTGAGAGAGAGGAGGAGAGAGAGAGAGAGAGAGAGAGAGACAGGCAGGCAGGCAGGCAGGCAGGCAGACAGAGAGACAGAGACAATGAGAGAGAGAGAGAGAGAGAGAGAGAGAGAGAGAATTTCATTTTGAACAATTTTATAGTAACACCGAGAGTCGACGCAACGGGAATGGGCGCCCCGGGTTCACCGTCAGCCCCACAATGATTCAGCAGTGAAATGGGGGACGGTGTGAGCCATTGTGCTGCTCTGTTAATTAGGAGGAGACGGAGTCCGTTGTGGACAGTGTCCATAAACAACAGCGTTCCAATTTGAAGTGAATTGAGGCCGAGGAAAAAGGCATAAATAAGGGAGGAGGGGGAAAAGTCAGCGGTTCGAAATTGGAATTTGATTCTAACGTTCTCTCAGCCATACGGGGTGACCTCGGGAAAATCAATGGCAGGGTCGTTTTTAACCGTACCGTTTCAAAAGCACTTTGTGGATACTTCGGTCTGACAGGACTGAGTATGTATGGGCTTCCTCGGGCACTTAGATACCATTTTGAACTGAACAGAGGACTAGCTTCCAACTCACAGGCAGTGGATCGGTGGCGTTGAAAAGCCGAAGGCCTGTCGGTGGGCTCTCATAGTTCAGGAGCTGTGTGAGAGTCGAGGTGGCCGTCCTGGGCTGTCCGTCCTAACGAGCCTTCTGGCTTCCGTGGACGTAAAGCTATACTGAACCATGCTTCGGCATTGGTCTCAGCTTGTCCCTAATATGTCAACTGACATCTGAGGACATTAAGCAACACTACCCGGTGGGCTGGAGCGATGGACCAACAGGGCTGGTGAATCAGACAACATACCATAGTTGGGAGAGAGATACGACAGCAGATTTAGCGTTAGATCTCTAGTTACGATGAGCAGGAGACGACAAGGGACCTGTCCAGAAGGAAGTCCGGTTATCACTCCCGGCTCTTGATGCTGAGGTTAAAGTGATTCGCTCCATCTTCTTCCCGCCTTTCGCTTCGTGAGCAATCAAAATTGGACATGTGTATTATCATTATGTCATTGTTCACAATGCACAGTTTTGTTTTTAAATTGCTTTTATTGATTTTAAAAAAATCCAGAAACACACATACTCTTGTGTGTGCGTGTGTGTGTGTGCGTGTGTGTGTGTGTGTGTGTGTGTGTGTGTGTGTGTGTGTGTGTGTGTGTGTGTGTGTGTGTGTGTGTGTGTGTGTGTGTTTGCAAGAGTATGTGTGTTTGTACGCGCGCGAGTGCTTGTGTGTGCGCGAGAGAGTTTGTGTGTATGTGCGCGATGTATAGTAGCAAAGAGGGGACTTGCGTGTCCATAGCTTTAATTCAGCTTAATCACAGCGGTCACCGTGTACTTCATCAACGTCCGCAGAAGCCGTTTCCGTTTTCTCTCACACTGGCGGACACGTTGTACGTCATATTTCCTAACACAACTTGTGACAAGGAATGTGAATCATCTGACCCTATCGTGGTGATCAGCTTCCATCACTTATCGCGGTCACTGTGTTACAGATTGTCAAGTGTGTACATGATGTTTAGCAGACATCGCCGCATGTGACCACGACCACACCCACAACCATTTCCCTTTTTGCCAAGCCTACAAATGACTTGGTGGAATACGTCTGTTCGTGTGTTTGTGAAGTACTATTATTCTGCACGAAGAACTAGTCTATTGTTTTGTAAAGTACTACATGGAGAACTGGCTTAGCATGTGATCTGGTGAAGTGCCGCATTTATGTCCCAGTCTATATAGTCCAAGTCTGTGGTTTGGTGAAGTGTTGCACGAAGAACTGGTGTGGTCTGTGGTTTGATGAAGTGCTGCATGAAGAACTGGAGCAGTCTGTAGTTTGATGAAGTGCTGCTTGAAGAACTGATATGGTCTGTGGTTTGATGAAGTGTTGCATGAAGAACTGACATAGTCTGTGGTTTGATGAAGTGTTGCATGAAGAACTGACATAGTCTGTGGTTTGATGAAGTGTTGCATGAAGAACTGGTGCAGTCTGATATTTGGTGAAGTGCTGCATGAAAAACTGGCACAGTTCTTTGTTTGTTACTTAACATTCTGTCAACCGGACTGGGTCACCTCGGGATCAGTCTGTGCTTTTGTGAAGTGCTGCATGAAGTTTCTAACTGGCGTAGCATGTGATCTGGTGAGGTGCGGACAGACAGACAGATCATTCCACTGATCAGTACAGTTTGTGCCATCCTGTCAGTTGCCTTTTTGTCCATTTGACCTCAACAGTAACTCAAGAAAAGTGTGGGTGAATGGGTGGCGGGGTTGTTTGTTTCCCGCTTTGTGAACAGTTTCAATACATTCGGTCCCAAACTTTCTGCTGATGCAGCAGTGTGGGCGCGCACTGTGCAGCGTTTTGCACTTTTTACATCGCATCCCACCACCGACGCCGCAGCCCCCTGTGAGCGGACTACCAGTAGAATTCGCATAGCGCCGACGACAAACATCGACTGGGTGACAGTCGTGGCTGCCCCTGTTGCCAAACACGGAGTTAATCCACACACAAAGCCATCGCGTGGTCATCTGCTTGCAGCCAAAGTGAATCAATAAGAGTATGTTTGAATCGTCAACAACACTGGGTGTGTGTGTGTGTGTGTGTGTGTTGTGTGTGTGTGTGTGTGTGTGTTTCTGCGCGTGTGTTGATGGTGGTGTGTGTGGGTGTGCGTTCGTGCGCGTATGTGTGGTGGAGTTGTGCGGGGTGCGTGCGCATGTGTGTGTTGCTTGTGGTATTTGTGGTGGTGTGTGTGTGTGTGTGTGTGTGTGTGTGTGTGTGTGTGTGTGTGTGTGTGTGTGTGTGTCCCGTGGGCGGTTAGAAGATAAGCCGCGGCATTACGCCACTCGATCTGTTAATGACTAACCAGTGGGTAGTTGCCAATATGTCGAGGATTATCTTCAGTCAAAACACACACGGGGGGATTGCTTGGTGTCAGCAGAACAGAACAGCATAAGGAGAGACTGGTTTTGTTGGACTCTTGCTGTTCATCAGCAGAAGACCCCGAGCGCTTACGTGGCTGATGTCCTTGGATAACCTGTCGCTTTCCTTAGACAATAAATCATCGTCCTGGGACAATCTGTCGCTGTCCTTAGACAATCCGTCATCGTCCTGGGACAATCTATTGCTGTCCTTAAGACAACCCGTCATCGTCCTGGGACAATCTATCGCTGTCCTTAAGACAACCCGTCATCGTCCTGGGACAATCTATCGCTGTCCTTAAACAGTCCGTCATCGTCCTAGGACAATCTGTTTCTGTCCTTAGACAATTCGTCATCGTCCTGAGACAGTCTGTCGCTGTCCTTAGACAATCCCTCATCGTCCTGGGACAATCTATCTCTGTCCTTAGACAATCCGTCATGGTCCTGAGACAATCTGTCACTGTCCTTAGACAATTGGTCTCTGTCCTGGGACAATTTGTGGCTGTCCTTAGACAATCAGTCACCGTCCTGGGAGAATCTGTCGCTGTCCTTAGACAGTCACCGTCCTGGGACAATCTGTCGTCTTTAGGCAATCAGTCGCCGTCCTGTGACAATCTGTCACTGTCCTTAGACAGTTGGTCACTGTTCTGGGACAGTATATCGCTGTCCTGTTACAATTATCGGTCTCTGTTCTGAGACATCCTGTGACCTGTCGCTGTCCATCTATAGACATTCGGTCACCGTCTTAGGGCAGCATGTCGACATCTTAGGAGAAGAGAATTCGTGGTAGTAGACCAGGCATTTAAAGTTATATATTCTGGCCTACCACAGGCTTTATTAAGGGTGCACGTCTGGCAGCTCTGAATCTCAGCCGAGGGGACCTTAATTTCTGCGTCCGGAGTCGCCAACGGTTGGTTTTAGGCGGAGATAAAGGGAAGAAGAGTTCTGGTGGCCCACACAGGAGAGAAGCCGTGTCAGTGCTCTGCTGTCAAAAATAGTCACCTTCTATTAGAGCAGCATGCCTTAGGGTTTTGTGTTTCGCGATCACGAACACACTTGTCCTGCTCTGATTATCAGAGCTTGTCAACATATCGAACACGGCTGTCAGACCCGGGAAGACATGCCCCCCCCCCCCCCCCAAACTCTCCCCAACCACCACCACCACCAGCCGTGACTAGTCCAGGTTGTACGTCCTGTTTGTAATGTTATTCCTTCACACAAAAGAAGAAAGCGTCGGTAAAAAGAAGATACGGTTTAATGTGAATGCTTCAATGGTCTGACATGTCAAGAGTAGTTTAATGTTATCTTGAACAAACCTGTTTTTGTGTGATCTGTAGCTGTCTGCTTCTGCTTGCGCCGGAGTTTCCAGTGCAGTACACTGGTGACATTGTACACGACCGGATAGTGTATTATATAATGCTCTTTTAATTTCCCCTTTACTTCACTGTGCGTGTGAGCCAGCTGCCCTATCAGGGAGTTTCCTGGCAGCAGAGCGACCTCTTCGTTTGATTATTTTACTTTCATAAATTACAGTACACGTTACAACTTTATTGTCCCCGTTAGGAAAATTCGTTTGGCCGCAGAAAATTCGTTTGGCCGCCATAAACCCCCAGCAAACATGAGAGAAAAAATTATATACGTCCGTTTATAGTCAAGTTTTCATTGATTGATCCATTTTGTAGTTTATGATTTTTTTCGCGTGTCTCTTATTTTAGTTTCATTCTGCCGCAGGCGTGGAGTCACGAAGACGCATGCATGTTCATGTCGAAATGTCAGTTATTTTGAACCCCCCGGGTTAAAGTGTACGTTATCGTAGCTGTTTCTTAAATTGATAACATTTTGTTTCGGTGTGCATTTTGTTCATTATATTTGCTCAGCGCTTGCGGTGACTCGGTTTCCTGATAAGGAATGTAAGCAGTACGCAGAAGCATTGGATGTCTTGATGCGCACTTTAGTTAATGAAAAAAGACTATTGGAGGCTGGGAGGTTTATACATTTGTCCGTTGACTCGATTTCCTGATAAGGAATGTAAGCAGTGCGAAAAGGCATTGTATGTCTTGATGCGCACATCAGATAATGAAAAAGAAAGAAAGAAAAAAAGACTATTGGAGGTTGAGAAAGTGTATACATTCGTCCGTTGACTCGATTTCCTGATAAGGAATGTAAGCAGTGCGCAAAAGCATTGTATGACTTGATGCGCACATTAAATAATGGGAAAAAAGAGGACTGTTGGAGGCTGAGACATTTGTCCGTTGACTCAGGTCGCTGTTCCAATGACTACAGGAAACGTCGTCGCCTCCGGTCTAGAAAACTGATGCGAGTGAAGATTCTCCAAGCCTGTCATCGACGTGTATGGCTCGCTGTATTATAATATATATATATATATATATATATATATATATATATATATATATATATATATATATATATAATATATATATCATACATGTACACGCCATCATCGGGAGTGTCTGCAGTGTCAAAGTACCGCTCCACAGCGGCAAGCTGTGACCGCGTGGGCGTTTTGTGGCTATTGTCATTGCCGTGTGTACAAAGCTGTGTGTGCACTATGGTCGGGTTGTTATATATGCTGCTGCGCCAGGAATAGGTTAATGTGGTCATATTCGTTTAGTAGTTCATTACAAGCTTTTAAGGTAGCTGGTATAATCGATGGGCGCTGTGAAGATTACTCGAGTTACTGTTGAAGAGGCTGACAGAACATCGTCACCATGAGTATACCATATCCGAGTTTTCAGGGGACAGTGAACTTCGCGCACGTTCACCCGTAGGTATCACCCACCAACACACCCACACAAGAGGTAACAGCCACCTACCCACCCACCCAAGAGTGCACGCACACATCCACGCACGTACGCGCACACACACACACACCCCGACGGCACACGAACACACACGAATGTACGCGCGCGCACACACACACACACACATACACACGCGCGCGCGCACACACACACAACGCGCGCACACACACACACACACACACACACACGAACGCACGCACACACACACACACGCGCGCACACACACACACACACACACACACACACACACACACACACACACACACACACACACACGTATATAGTTGTCGTTTAACACTTTTCCTTATCTCGAGATGAGCCTTAAGCGCTTCACAATGACAACTATAGCGCGATTCTCTGCTTCCGAGCGGACCCACCGCGCTCTAGTCGTACGCGACTTTCAATAGTAAGCAAGTAAACGTGGTGCTTAACGTCCAGAGAAACCATAAGGCTTATTAGGGACGGGCACCTGCGACTCTGAATGAGCGACCGTAGCTTTCCACAGCGCGGCGCGTTTTGAATATCCACCAAAGTGGTTACAGCGCTGTTTTGTTGTCATCCGGCTGACCAGCGTCTCTTGCTGACAGTTGCCGCTTGACCTTTGTGTGACGTGAGCTGATCCGGCTGACGTCGAGAGGAGTCCGTCTCTCTTCTTCTTCGATTTTTGTTCGTCCCCAGCCCGGCGTTGCCACAAACAGATCTCTTCCGCGAACAGTCGAATTCCTGTCCGTGGCACTGTGTGCTTGTCCTGTTCGCCGGCTCACGGTCGTAGTTTTCCAAGTCTCCGTGGAACGGTTCTTGCGTTAGGTACTGCGAAGTACTTGGTACGTCCGGTCAGTTTATTTGCGACTTGCGAGAGGAACACGAAGCTGGTTTGAGAGGAGCAGACATGTCTGCATGTACTCGGACTACTCCTGTCGTTAAACACACACTCACACGGAGACACACACACGGAGACACACACACACACGGAGACACACACACACACACACACACACACACACACACACACACACACACACACACACACACACACACACACACATACACACTGCATGACCGTCTTCCCAAAGCCGATGCTGACGGTCAGCGGGTGACAGTCACTAGTGGTGAATCAATTTTGTCCCATGCCGTTTTTTGGGTGATGAACTGTTCAGCGGAGATTTGTCCGCGTTCCCAATGACAGCCCTTTTGTCACTGGATCGGGTCGGACTGTCTCCCCCCTCCCCCCCCCCCCCCCCCCACCATGTCCTGTCAGTTACAAGGGTCGGATAGTGCCCCCTGGCACATCTGTCTCGCTCGGCTCCCCACTATCGATGGTCGGTGGACTGATGAAAATCTTGTTGACAGCCTCTCAAAATGACTGACGGTAGAGGTCAGATCGATCAGGAAATGTAGTATCGAGTCTCTGATTCGCTGTACATTACATACAAGTTGTATGTGCGTGGGTGGCCTTGAGTACAGAGCTCAGGAGCTGGGTGAAAGTCGAGGTGGCCGTCCTGGTCTCCCCGTCCCTGATAAGTCTTATGGTTTCTGTGGACGTAGAGCAACGCTTGAAGAAGAAGAAAATGGTCTTTGTGTGTGTGTGCGTGTGTGTGCGCGCGCGCGCGTGGGTGTGGAGAGAGAGAGAGTATAATAGAGCTTATGAAAGGAGTCGTAGTTGTTAAATGTGATTAGTTAGGGAATTAGTTTTAACCTGGGGATGTTGAGGATCTTCGTTTCTTTTCTTTTCCTCAGTAGTTTTCTCGAATGTTTCGTGGTGTGTGTGTGTTGTGTGTGTGTGTGTGGTGTGTGTGTGTGTGTGTGTGTGTGTGTGTGTGTTCCGCACCCAATATTTAATTATCGTTAATTTCTCATTACAGCGTTCCGGACAGACGGATACACACACACACACACACACACACACAACACACACACACACACACACTGAACAGGAACAAACACACACTCGCGCGCGCGCGCGAACACACACAAAGCACACACACATGCGAGCGCGCTTTTAGATTTCAGAGAGAGTGGCAGTGCCTGTGACCTACATGCGCCTGGCAGGATGGTTGTGCGTCGTCACGCCCCAGTGGCGATATTGATTTTGTGCAGCAGGGATGACGGGTGGAACAGCGGGAGACCTTTCTAGTGGTAAACAAGTACACGTGTAGCATGCGAGGAACTGCACCAGACTGACACTGTGACAGTCCTGGTCATCGATTGTCTTCCCAGCCACCTGGCTTTCTTTTCCCTTGCATAATGATGAGCTGTTTACAAGTTTCTATGTGTGTGTGGTGGGGGGGGGGGGGGGGGGGGGGGGGCTTGTGTATGCAGGTGCGCGCGCGAGTTTGTGTGTGTGCGTGCACGCGCACGTGTGCGTGAGCTTGTCTGTGTGCGTGCGAAGTTTTCTGTTTGGGTTTGTCCGCGCGAGAGCTTTGTGTGTGTGTGTTCGTGTGCGCACGAGCGCTTATCATTATTTGTAACTCTGTATATATATATATATATTATATATATATATATATATATATATATATATATATATATATATAATTTATTTTTTAAACATTTATAGCTATGTATAGTTCCACTTTTGGCAAGGGGTGGGTGAGTAGGAGCTGTTTGTACTTTTTGGTATGAGTGTCCTTTGGTAGTTTTAGCTTGCGAGAGCTTACATGTATGTACTGTGTGTATCTGGCGCTGTGAACACGCAAGGTTTTGTGTGGAAGTTTTTTATGCGCTATATATAAATTTTCATCATTCATTACTTAGGAGGATTCAATTAGTATGATTCCCCTTTGGTAAATATTGTAGTCAGAATGATTCCTGGGGCTTTGAATTAAGAATGGCTCATCTGGGGCTAGAGACCTTGCTGTTCCGCTTGCAGTGAGAACGGTGACGTGCCGGGATTTAACCCCCCGTCAGTTTCACCCATCGGCGTACAGCCTACGTACTCGGATGGAACAGCGTCCGGGTCGGCCATTGCCAATGCTATTACTCTGCTTTTGCACGCAACCCCTTTTTTAGGCAGAGTTGTTTGGTGCGGCTTTTGGGGTCGCACGTACTCTGTCTTTAAATCAATGACACTTGACAGGCTGTTTCGACTGTTGTCACGATTTGTACGTCATTGGGTGGGCGGGAGGTGGGGGTGGGGGAATACAAGGTGTAGCGGTTTCGCTCAACTCGTAAATTACGTGTTTATTTAAAGGCGTGGGCATGTGTTTCAGTCCAGTTCAAGGTGGTATCTGTGCCTCGGAAAAAGCCCGTAATAAAAAAAAATCATGCGCTCTGCCCCGTGTCTCAGATGTTTCCCCTTCGTTGCCTTTTAAACAGCTCCCACAGTGTGTGTGTGTGTGTGTGTGTGTGTGTGTGTGTGTGTTTTCCTGATTGACGAAGGCCTTTTTTCGTTTTTTGAAGGAAGTTCGTCATCGTGAATGCTTCCTCTTTCCACACCTCTCTCCTCCAGGCGACCGATGGTGTGATGTGCTTGGCTTTTGCCCGCAGGTAGTAAGTGTCTCAAGCTCCTCAACGCTCCAGATCTTCCGAGACGCAAGTCACTTGCGATGGCTGCTTTTCCCGCCAGCATATCTGCTCGGTCGTTTCCATGCGCTCCGGCATGTCCACGGCAGTACGTCCACAGGATCTAGGAGTTTCCGAAAGCGGGTGTCGAACAATGACATGCCAGTCTGGGCTTCCCATTCCACTTTTCACTTTTTGTTGCAAGCTCATGGAATCTGTGAGGACGATGGCTTGTGTGGTCTGACTTTCACCTCTTGAGGCAGTCGAGCGGAGGGCATAAATCTGGTCTCCATTGTTAAGCTGAACGTTGAGACCGTATAGCCTGCACTCCAGAGCTCAGGAGCTGTGTGAAAGTCGAGGTGGCCGTCCTGGGTTCCCGTTCCTAATAAGCCTACGGTTTCTGTGGACGTAAAGCAACACTCAACAACAGTCTGCACCCTCTTCGTGGATGGTAGTCGCTCCTTGCTTAACAGTGAAGCCCAACCCTGACTGCTTTGCCATACACAGAGAGCGTCGGGCTCGTGATCGAAAGGTCGCGGGTTCGGTTCCCGGCACTGTAAACTGGTGCATGGTTGTATTGGGCGATTCAGCGAAGCTGGTTTGCTAGAGTGAATGCGCTTTGTAATCTTTTGCGCAAGAAGTCGTGAGAGGTCGCAGTGCACTTCCGGGCCGATTTCTGAGTAGGCGTTGCTTCACGCTGTGCATAACAGTGGAAGTTGAACCTAGAATCGCGAAGCAGTACAAATGCCAATTCTGTTGCAGTTGCAAAAATTACCGTGGAAAGGGGATGGAGGGTGGAAAAAAAGTTGACCTTTGCGTCGTTTTTTGCCTGACCAAAAGATCGCGAGTTCGTAGAAAAAATGCGTTTTGGGGCATCCTATAGCACGAGCAACAAGTTATTGCTTATTGCCAGACACATTATCACTACGGGCCTCCAAAAATACCTTTAAAGTTGGCAGTGTAAAATTTGCAAATTCACTGTCACCGCCTTCCATTGTGAAGAAAGTACGCACCGGATCGTAAAAGCCGCCAAGGGACTTAAGCGATGCCGGGCAAAAGTCAAGGGAGTTAGCAACCCCGCCTGTCGCCTAATAGTGCACACAGAACATGCGCCGAGACGGCAGCAGTTTCAGGTGGCACCAGCCATGTAACAACCAAACATCGCTGTAACCACTATCGGTGGATATTCAACAAAGCGAAAACAAGAAAACGCGCTGTGTAAAGCTAGTCACTCACTGAGAGTCGCATACGACTATCTGAGCGGAGTAGGTCTGCTCGGAAGTAGAGAACAGAATGTAAAGCGTTTATGTAGGGCTCATCTCCAGATGAAGTGCTCAACAAGTGTTCATGTTATAATAATAATACGCGCAGGATCTGTGAAGCTCTCACGTTGGGATTTGTCGTAGGTATTTTTCTTTCCAAACAGAGACGATTTTACTTCACACCCGGTTCCCTTCGGCTTCAACTCGGACGGTTCAGTTCGAGTTGAGTTCTGTGTTGCTTTACGTCCACGGAGACCTTAAGGACTATTAGGGACAGGAAGCCCAGGACGGCCACCACGGCTTCCACAGAGCTCTGGACGGTCCAGTTCGAGTTGAGTTCAGTGTTGCTTTACGTCGACAGAGACCATATTAAGGACTTTTAGGGACGGCAAGCCCAGGTCAACCACCATAGTTCAGGAGCTGTGTGAGAGTCGAGGTGGCCGTCCTGGGCTGTCCGTCCTAACGAACCTTCTGGTTTTCGTGGACGTAAAGCTATATTGAACCATGCTTCGGCATTGGTCTCAGCTTGTCCCTAATATGTCAACTGGCATCTGAGGACATTAAGCAACACTACCTACCCCGACGGCCACCACGGCTTTGACAGAGTTCTGGACGGTCCAGTTCGAGTTGAGTTCAGTGTTGCTTTACGTCCACAGAGACCACATTAAGGACTTTTAGGGACGGGAAGCCCAGGACGGCCACCACGGCTTTCACAGAGCTCTGGACGGTCCAGTTCGAGTTGAGTTCAGTGTTGCTTTACGCCCACAGAGACCATATTAAGGACTTTTAGGGACGGGAAGCCCAGGACGGCCACCACGGCTTCCACAGAGCTCTGGACGGTCCAGTTCGAGTTGAGTTCAGTGTTGCTTTACGTCCACAGAGACCACATTAAGGACTATTAGGGACGGGAAGCCCAGGACGGCCACCACGGCTTCCACAGAGCTCTGGACGGTCCAGTTCGAGTTGAGTTCAGTGTTGCTTTACGTCCACAGAGACCATATTAAGGACTATTAGGGACGGGAAGCCCAGGACGGCCACCACGGCTTCCACAGAGCTCTGGACGGTCCAGTTCGAGTTGAGTTCAGTGTTGCTTTACGTCCACAGAGACCACATTAAGGACTATTAGGGACGGGAAGGCCACCACGACTTCCAAGGAGCTCTGGACGGTCCAGCCTGTATGATCCGCAGTGAAGGGGCTGCGTGGAGTGGGTTCCACTCCAGTGAAGTGCCCGCTTGAGGCCACTGCTGCGCGTGACGTGATGAACGATGTTCCACTTGTGGGAGACGCCTGCCTGACAGGGCAGTACGGCACCTGGGGGCTGCGGCGTTTGATGGCTCACCTCGTCTGCACCTTCGCATGACAGATTGATCCTTCTGCTCCTCTCTTATTGATATATTATCGCCCCTGGCCCGGTCGTCTCTTTTCAGGACTTTTCTAGGCGGGCGTGCGTACTACAAGCGCGTCCACTGGCTGTGGCCGATCGACGCACCGTCTTTATGACCAATTAGCTGGACGTGCCCAGTTAGTGTTGGTGTTTCTGCTCCAAGCTTATATTTATGGGCCGAAGGGTCTGTTTGGTAGGGGTGCAACCAGTGGATGTGCTCGATTGACGCACACGTAAAAACTCAAGGACTTGCATATCACCACTTCCAATAGGTGAGCCGGTTTGGCCTAGCGGTAAGGCGTTAGGCTGGTAAGCAGAGGGGCCTCGGTTCGAATCTGCTTCGGCTCTCCTTTCACTTCAGAAGTTGTGGTCTGTCGACACTGCCTTGTGTCTTTGTCCCTCACAATTATGAAACATTAAAATGGCTCTCATTGCTGCCCATCTTAATACAGGAGTCATTTTGGTGGTGACAGTGTAGCGATAGGTATATATAATCTCCCTCTCCCCCCACCTCCATACCACCCCCCCGCCCTTCTCCCCATCTCAAATAAGCCTTATGGTTTCTGTGGACGTTAAGCACCATGTTTACTTACTATATAAATAGGACCATCAACCTGTATTATATATAGATCCATGTATAGGAGCATGTAAAAACCACTGATCTTGTAGCGTTGCTGTTTGTGTTCCATACTTGTATATTTATGGGTCTGCTCCGTAGGGACGTTCTACTTGTTCAGACCAGTGGACGTGCCCTGTTTATGCACACGTAAAATTACTAAAAACAGCAACACTGATCTTCTAGCGTTGGTGTGTCTGCACATGGATACAGACACAAATGTATGGTTGGTTGTTGACTGCAACTACGTTTGTTTGTTTGTTTTGTTTTGCTTTTGTTTAACATAAATTTTGTGCAACTTGCTGATCAATACATGTTGTTAGCAAGATAATTGTAAGACCAGTCTAATATCACATATGTGAAAAGACTAAATTTTTATAAAGATTTTATTTTTTTTAAAGGGAGAAGAAGAAGAAGTGTTTCTATTCCATTCTTGTATATTTATGGGTCTGTTTTGTCCCGGAGTTATGCTTAGTGCAACTAGAGCTTGTGCCAGATTGATGCACACGTAAGTAAGTAAGTAAACATGGTGCTTCACGTCCACAGAAACCATAAGGTTTATTAGGGACGGGGAGAAGGGGGTATGGAGGTGGGGGGAGAGGGAAATTAGATACCTATCGCTACTCTGTCACCACCAGGTTGACTCATGCATTAAGATAGGCCACGATGACAGCCATTTTAATGTTTCTTAAATTGTGAGGGACAAAGTCACAAGACAGTGTCCATAGACCACAACTTTTGAAGAGAAAGGAGAGCCGAAGCGGATTCGAACCCAGGCCCCTCTGTTTACCAGCCTAACGCCTTACCGCTAGGCCAAACCGGCTCACACAGACACACACGATGATGATGACAAAAGCAAGATGAATGACTGTGTGCAACCATTGATTTTATAGCCTCGGCGTTTCTGCTCCACGCTTGAATAAATACGGGCGGAGAGGTCTGTTTTGTAAGGACGTTAGAACTAGTTAGGTACTACAACCAGTGGTTGTGTCCGACCGACGCACACGTAAAAAACACTGATCTTGTAGCGTTGGTGTTTCTACTCCACGCTTGTATGTATATGGGCGGAGTGGTCAGTTTTTTTGTTTTTGTTTTGTGTGTGTGTGTGGGGGGGGGGGGGGGGGGACGTTCTAGTTAAGTGCAGCAAGTGGGTGTGTCCGACTGGCTCACACATAAGGACCATTGCTCTTGTAGTGTTGATGTTTCAGCTTCTCGCTTGTTAATTAACACAGGCTGCCCATGATTGCTGCACGCTTTATGACCATTGATGTTGTCGTGTTGGTGTTCTGTACGGGCATACTGGCTAGTGTAATCAGTGGTTGCACACAGTCATTCATCATGCTTTTGCATTGTCGGTGCGTAGTACTGCAACTACAGACAACTACAGTGATATATAGTATGGAGCTTTCTGCTGCGTTGTGTGTGTGTGTGTGTGTGTGTGTGTGTGTGTGTGTGTGTGTGTGTGTGTGTGTGTGTGTGTGTGCGTGCCTGCGTGTGTGCCTGCGTGCCTGCGTGCGTGTGTGTGTGAATATCGTCTGTCTCTCTGTCTCTGTCTCTGTCTCTGTCTCTGTCTCTCTCTCTCTCTCTCTCTCTCTCTCTCTCTCTCTCTCTCTCTCTCTCTCTCTCTCTCTCTCTCTCTGTCTGTCTGTCTCTCAATGTGGGTCACGAGATGTGGGTGATTCAATACATACCTGGGAGTGCATGTTTGTGTGACAGAGAGAAAAAGAGTCCATTAACTTTAATGTGCCATCAATCCAGGCGGGACGTGATGAACTTCCAAAAGCCCCAGAGGGTGTCCCTGAATTATTGAATATTACAGCATGATCGGAAGTGCTCACCCTGTTATATAAATATATATACGCACACACGACCTGACGTTGGGGGAAAACGTCACGGAGGGGTGTATGTAAACATGGTACTTAACGTCCACATAAACCTTACGGCTTATTAGGGACGGGGAGAAGGGGGAAAGGGTTTATGGAGGTGGGGGGAAAGGGAGACTATTATACCTATCGCTACACTGTCATCACCAGAATGGCATCTGCATTAAGATGGGCAGTGATGAGAGCCATTTTAATGTTTCATTAATTGTGAGGGACAAAGTAACAAGACAGTGACCAGAGACCACAATTTTTGATGAGAAAAGAGAGCCGAAGCGGATTCGAACCGAGGTCCTGCTTACCAGGCTAACGCCTTACCGCTAGGCCAAACCGGCTCATGATCGGAAGTGCTCACCCTGTTATATAATTATACCATCCACAGCGCACACACGGCTGCCCGTCCCTAATAGTCCCTATGGTCTCCGTGGACGTAAAGCAACATTGAACTTGAACACAATGGCCTTACGTTGGGGGGAAAACGTCACGGTGGGGGTGTTGAGAAATGCGATCTAAATGGCACGGGAAATGTCGCTAGGTCTGGCGGCTGTTGACCCCGCGTTGGGAAGTGGAGAAGACCGAGTGAATTGGTGACACTGACACTGCGCTCGTCCCTCTGACAGATCGCCTTCCTTCCCCGGCTTCCACCTCGCAGCAAAGGCAACGGCTGGCTGTTGGATTGATTTCCTTCCCACATGATAACGCTTGATGGGCTCGGAGACAAGGTTTCGCGGCTGCCTGGCTTGGGGCACCCCTGCAGGCTTGCTTGAAGAAGTTTAGGGTGTTACCTTGGACCTATATAATATAGGTCCATGGTGTCACTGTTAGGAGTTTTAATGTTGCACGTGTTCTACCGGGAAGACTCGATGTATTGGCTCCCAGTATCTGAGAGAATGAATTACACAATAAAGCATTCCTTGCAGCATACATTAATTAATTATAAATTTTCCATGGCTTTCATCCCCCCCCCCCCCTCTAAACACACACACACACACACACACACACACACACACACACACACACACACCGAACCTTAATCATACATACTAATAATAGGCAAAATGACGAGTAAATGAGCATTGAGACTGCATGTTACAATAATTAAGTGTATTGTCATAGGACGTTCAATGAAGGGAACAGTTTAAAACAAAGCCCTTAGTTTTAAGTTTTGATTTTTATGCCTGCCACCTCCAGGACGAAACTTGCCTAGAAAAGTCTAGCTCCTTTAATGTTTGTTTTCTTTTTCTTTGGATCTTTGATTTTTTTAAAGTCAACTTGTGAATTGATCTCTCTCAGGCTCACTCTTTCCCCGACACCTTAAAAAATAATATTTTTTTTGCTTCTGGATTTGACTCCCCACTTCCAAGATGTGGGGCAGAGTTACGTTATGCCTTGTAAGTGAGTTTTCTATATTTTAAAAAAAAAAAAAATCCTGTCAAAATTACTGTTCAAGGTCTTCCAGATCTAAATATAACGCCTCAACAATTAACTACTTGCTTGTTTTTTTCTTCTTCTTGTTTTTTACACTTCGACCTAAAATTCACAATCTCAGAAAGAATTCTGGGGTTTGTGACGTCTGTATCGTATTGCTAGCCATCGTTAAGGGCGTGCGTGCCTCGCACTGGTTGTGAAGGTAAACATGGTCATAACAAAAACCACAGATGGTCGTCAGCTGGTCTGGTCATTAGTCTTCCGGGCTTTCACAGTCTGTTCTTTAATCGTTCTGTCCAGATCCATTGGCGGATAGATTGCTGTCTAGAGTTGTGCGGTTTTAGTATCGCGCAAAGCTATTGGGTTGCAGTCGATATCGACATCTGGCGACCGTTGACATTTTGAGTGGGCTAAAACAAGTTGCACACACTCTGTGGCTTACTGGCATTACCGTCTTTAAACTTAATATTCCAAGGGACATGGCCAAATAGCCAGACCAACATCAGTCAGTGAGAGGGTCCGTTTTCACACAGCGTGTCCATAGCTGCTACTGGTTTCACACAATGTGTCCATGGCTGTTATTGGTTGGAATTTGATGCTGGCTATAACCCGCCTGCAGCAGCAGACTTTATGTCCTTTCATCTTCTTCTGCGTACCTCTTTTTGTCATCGTCACTATCAGCATTCTTTACTTTAGTCATCTTACTAGCTCAATCCCCCCTCCCCCTACCTTTCCCTCTTCCAAACCTCTCTCACTCTCTTCTTCCTCCTTCCCGCCTCTGTCCTCTAATTCTCTTGATGATGTTGATGATGATGATGATGATGATGATGATGACGACGATGATTTGTAGAGCGCGAATATGTCGGTGTTGCAACAGCATGCTCATTGCGCTTGCAAGAAAGAGAGAGAAGTGAAAATATCATTTGAACACAAAACGATGTTTCTGAGACCAGATGGGCCTTCAGTTTTGTTTGTTTGTTTAAAGCTTCCTTTGGACCATGATTCTCTCAGAGGAATGGGTGTACAGACTGTTCCCCGGTCTTCCACGATAAAGTGATGGGTGACAGGGCTGATGAGTCAGACTTTTGACTCGTGATTTGGGGACCTGTGTTTTGTTTGGCCCGGTGTGGCACTTCTCGGTTGATTGACTAGGTTTTGTCCTGGACTGGCTTTGGGTGTTGTCCCACTAGCTCTTCGTTCTGGATTTTAGTCGTTACGCTGCTGTCTTTTCGCTGTTCAAAGCGAAAACGACCGAAACTTTCTCTCATTAGTCATTTTGTTGTCGTTTGTTTTTGTTTTGTTTAAATCTCTCTCTCTCTCTCTCTCTCTCTCTCTCTCTCTCTCTCTCTCTCTCTCTCTCTTCCTCTGTTTGTTTTGTTTAAATCTCTCGGGGGGGGGGGGGTCTGTTTTCGTCTGATACTACGCTGGTTCGAACGGCATTTTTTCCCACAGTGTCTAGCTGTGCTGTTGTCCTCGCTTCCGCGCCAAAGGCACAGGTGTCAGTTCAGCTTGGCTGAGTGAGAAAGCGCTGGATCTATCTGTCTACACGCCTCTCGCCTGGGGGGAGGAAAATCGATGTAGCCCACGGGAGAGGTATTACGTACTCCCTCCCCCCCCCCCCCCCCCCCCCCCCCCCCTCAATTTCCTCACCCGCCCCCAAGTGATACTACAACCACCAGCACCACCACTAGTAGGCTTACCGCCGTCCCTTTCACCCTGGCCGTCACCTGGCTTGATGCTGTCACTGTCACTAGTGTCAGTGTCACACAAGGCCACGGTGTTGTTGTGGGGACTGGGTGTAGTCGTGCCCTTAACGCATCGTGGGCACATCTGAAGATGGTGTGTAGGTGCCGGACCTTCCACATTGTTGTTGTGGGCACGGGAAGTGGTCGGCATGACCTTCCACATTGTTGTTGTGGGCACGGGAAGTGGTCGGCATGACCTTCCACATTGTTGTTGTGGGCACGAGAAGTGGTCGGCATGACCTTCCACATTGTTGTTGTGGGCACGGGAAGTGGTCGGCATGACCTTCCACATTGTTGTTGTGTGGACGGGATGTAGTCATGACCATCCACATTGTTGTTGTGGGCACGGGATGTAGTCATGACCTTCCACATTGTTGTGGGCACGGGATGTAGTCATGACCTTCCACATTGTTGTGGGCACGGGATGTAGTCATGACCTTCCACATTGTTGTTGTGGGCACGGGATGTAGTCATGACCTTCCACATTGTTGTTTTTGGGACGGGATATAGTCATGACCTTCCACATTGTTGTGGGAACGGTCATGGCCTTTAAACGTCGTGGACACCTGAAGTCGGTGTGCCTGAATCAGTATTAAATGAATTGCATGTACCACTGCACATTGTATGATTTAGTGTACAGAATAACGGACAGAACAACTGCCACGTACAAAGAGACGGAGAGAGAGGAGAGAGAAAAAATCGAAGAAAAAAGCTGCACGTAAACACGATAAGTGTATTTGATCCTCTGGGTTCAAGTGGAGGAGCGAACACAACAGCAACGTTGTGCCATTGAATGCGGCCCTTTTGCTAGAGCCGTGCGCAAAAATGAATACATTTCGTTACAGTCCACTGGATGACACTGCCTTTAATAGCGAATAAACTTATACAGCTGATTACCGTCCGTTGACTGAAGTTGCCTTCAAATTGTGAATAAACGCGTTTGGTGAGGGTCCTCTGAGGGAACTACCTTCGAAATTGAATAAATTACATGCATTTGGATTTAAAAAAAAATAAAAAAATGTTTGGTCACTCCTCGCTGACTGAAACTGCCTTTAAAACGAATCAATGCGTAATTTCGTTGCGGATATGGGCAACAACAACAGCAAAATGTCCACAAAAAATACGATCAATTGGCCTTAGTGCTTGGATTTGCACGTGCCGTCAACCGCGGAGGGTCAGCTCAGAACGAACCACACATTCACAGTGATTCCATACCAGGTGGAACTTAGGCAGAACTGTCCACAAGAACGAATCTGGTAACGGTTCATTGACCAAACTTGAATACACTTTCAGAGCTGGCAAATTCCATGACAGAAGCTGAAAACGCAAGTATTTGTGGCTAGACCATGGACCTACATATGTCCAAGGGTTAAACAGTGCAGAGCAATGCTCACTAAATCAGCAGCCATTGGGCGGGCTTTTGGCCGTGAGATGCCAGCAGGGCTTTGGTACCTTAACCGTCTAGACAAATTCACGAGACATTCCCACACATTTGTCTACGTCTTTCCCCCCCGTCTGTTTTGCTTACGACAGCCTTGCTGTGTTGAGGGCTCGTGTGCCTCATGTACGGTAATGACCAAGGGTCCAGGTGTTAAGAAGGAGCAGGTAGGCTTTGTCCCGGTCCTGGTTTATGTGCAATCCGTGCAGTAGAGAGGGGCAGGAACGACCTGGTAGATGTTTTGTTCTGGTTTACGTGCAGTCGCTGTAGTGGGGAGGGGCAAGCATGAGCAGGTAGGCTTAATTGCTAGTCCTGGTTTACGTGCGGGCGGTGCAGTAGACTGATGCGCTGCTGATCCCATGGATGTGTGTGTGACACTGTGAGGGATGGGATGGTGTTGCTGGGGGGAGGGGGGGGCGCTATGTTCCTGGTTGCGCGGATACATCCCCAGGTGTTGACTGAGTGTGTGTGTTTGCCGCTGCCCCTCCTTCACCCCCACCCCCCAGCCCCCTTCCACCATCTTCTCTGTGCTTTCCCCGCCCCCAGCTTCGCTATTAAACACGTGTGTCATGTCCGTCCATGTTCCTCCGTCTGTCGGCACTAGCGCGTGCACACACACACACACACACACACAACACACACACACACACACACACATATATATATAATATATAAAAAATATAATAAATGATATATATATATAGTGCGCGCGCGCACCCGGAGACAGAGAGAGAGAGATAGTGCTATGCGACTGGAAAGTTGCCCTTGCTTATGGAAATTTTGTAGGAGAGGAAATGCGGCTGGGGTGCGTACGTTAGTGCAGAATCCCCTTCCTCCGCCCTTCCCCATCTCTCTCTCTCTCTCTCTCCCTCTCCCCCTCCCCCCCCCCCCCTCTCTCCTCTCCTCCCTCCCGCCCTCCCTCCCTCCTCCTCTCCTCCCCTCCCTCCCGCTCCCCCCTCCCTCTCCCCCTTCTCTCCCTCCCTCCCTCCCGCCCTCCCCCTCCCTCTCTCTCTCTCCTTCCCTCCCTCTCTCTCTCTGCCCCCCCCTGCCGCCCCCTCTCTGTGTGTAAGTGTTGCCAGGCAACGCGGTAGCGGCGGTCGGGTATGAGCCGAGTGAGAGGAGGAAAAGTGGAGGCCGAGTTGACTACAGAAGAGGAAGTGTGGCGGGGGCATGTGAGGGCAGATTCTGTCATCTGTATGGCGTCAAATGGCGCAGTCGTCTCACAGGCTGGCCTTTTCCTCGGGCTTGCTCGGGACACGTGTTAGTGTCGTTGGTAAAGCTATATATATATGTGTGTGTGTGTGTGTGTGTGTGTACCTGTTGCACCCCTCTCCCTCCAGGAGTGAGTGAGTGTGTGGTGTGTGTGTGGGAGGGGGGAGCGACAAAAGCGCGCGCGCGCGCACACACACACCCACACACAACATGCGGGGATTTATCCATGCAACCAGAAACATAGGGACTCCCCCACATGTTGAGAGAGAGAGGCCACGTTTAATAGTAACCCCAAAGGCTTTGTCTCTGGCTCTCTCTCTCTCTGTCTCTCTCTCTGTCTCTCTCTCTCTCTCTCTCTCTCTCTCTCTCTCTCTCTCTCTCTCTGCTGTATTAAGGGAATATTCCCTTGGGAATTTGGTGATTTTTGTTGTTGGGAAAAGCTAGCAGCAACAGAGCGACGCTACGTTGACAAAAATGGGTCGTGCCTGCGTGCGATTTTTCTCTTCCTCTAATTACTGATGTCATGACAAAGCCATAGGCTGATTTGACAGTGGAGGTAGGCAGTGGTGCCGGTGATAGGTTTGTTAGTGTAAACAATGCCTGCGTTTGTGGATCACATTTCGTTTAATGCGTTTCAAATCGACTGTCTTTCAAGACACACGTCTTTCTTTTTTTCTGTGCGTATATTATTTCCTGTTTGTTGAATGTTACACTTGTCACTTTCGTGTTTCACGGAAAACGCTGGGGAAATTCTCAGGAGACGGGGTGGAGCTCACACATGTGAGATTTCCGACCGCATAGATGCTATATCTAACTGAACTGACCTGTACGTGTTGGAAGGGCGTGGAACTCGCTTCATTCCCAGGAAAGCATGCAGATGTTGCAACGGCATGATGTCGAGTGCCTGTGCGCTGGCGGCTTGGGACAAGGGAACAAATGTGTCGCGGCTTTTAATATGGGGACAAGGGATCCGCGCAAACATTGTTTGCATGAAGCAGCTGGCATCAGCGCTGGTTTGTATGGGCGGGCGGCAAAAACCTCCGATCTCAGGATTCAGAGCGGATTAAAGGGCAGGGGCGATAATCCCGCTATTGTCCTCGTCAGGTGCCGGGGATGCGCCGAGTGCACAGGACGTGTGGCCCTCGACAGGGGAGATCAGCCTTGACCCCTTTCTTCCCCTCCCCTTACCCCCCGCCGCCCTCCCCCCCCCCACCCCACCCCCCCCACCCCCCCCACCGACCCCTGTCTTCACACGGTGTGTGTGTGTGTGTGTGGTGGTGTGTGAGTGAGAGAGAGAGAGAGAGAGTGTGTGTGTGTGTGTGTGTGTTCGTTCTCGCGGAAGTTTGTTTTGACTGTGTTCCTTGCTTTGTAATGGGCTATGTGCTCCAGTTTGGAGAAGTAGCATGTAAAAGAGCACATTGTTATTACCACTAGTACTATTGGTTTAAAAAAACTTTTCTTTTTTAAAAATTAATGAAAGCATACCAAAATACAAAAACAAGATTTGGGGGGGGAGCGTCAAACAAGTAAACTTATACGAGACGCTCAAAATAACAAGCGTATGATGTGGTGGGTAGGCTAACACTGTAACTAGTAGTAGTATTCACTTATTAGTAGTAGTAGCAGTATTTACAACTACCTGCGCAAGCTCAGTGTTAAGTTCCTAGAGTCCCCCTTAGCACCTCCCCCCATCCCCTGCCATCTGTGTTCCTCTTAGCACCCAGACCCCCCTCCCTCTATCTCCGAAGCTACAACCTGTACAAGCTTCATGCGTTTCTTTGAGTCCTCCTCCTATCTCCATCGCCCTGATATAACCGCACCGGGTGACTGGGCGTAAAACACCAACTTACTTACTTACTCCCCATATCTCCGAAGCTACAACCTGTACAAGCTTCATGTGTTTCTTTGAGTCCCCCCTCCCCTCCCCGAGGCTGCACATGTAAAGCTTTCTATGCTTCTTAGAGTCCCCTCCCCTTACCACACTTATAACAACCCCCCCCCCCCCCCCCCCCGCCCCCCGCCCCCAAAAATCCTAACTGATATAATAATAATAATGGACATTTGTATGGCTTATGATCCAATGCCAAGTCTAGGGCACCATGCGCCGATATATACAATATACCTGTACAAGCTTTTTCTGTGCGTATTGGCGTTCCTCTTAGCACCCCATCCCGTCCCCCCGTCCCAGAATCTGCAAGGCAAGGCTACACCTGTACAAGCTGTCAGTTTATTTAATAATTTATTTTATTTTATAATTCCCCAACGATATAATAATAATAATGGACATTTGTATGGCGTATGATCCCCTGCCAAATCTAGGGCACAGTGCGCCGAGATACAATATACCTGTACAAGGTTTCTGTGCTTATTGGCGTTCCTCTTAGCACTCCCCCCCCCCCCCCCCCCCCCAATCCCCTGTCCCCAAGGCAAGGCTACACCTGTACAAGCTGTCAGTTAAAAATAAAAATAAATTCCCCAACGATATAATAATAATGGACATTTTTGTGCCGTGTGATCCCATGCCAAATCTAGTGCACAATGCGCCGAGGTACAATATACCTGCACAAGGTTTCTGTGCGTATTGGCGTTCCTCTCTACACTCCCCCCCCCCCCCCCCCCCCCCCCCCCCACCCCCCCCCCCCCCCCCCCCCCCCCCCCCCTCCCAGAGTCTCCAAGGCAAGGCTACACCGGTACAAGCTGTCTGTGTTTCTTGGAGTTCCACCTGCCACTGCGGACCCATCCCACTCTTGACACATCCGTCGTCCTGAGGTGACCCCGTGCAGGGCCGTTCAAATCTCAGAAACTATCCATCTTCCATCCGCGAAGCTGTTCCCCAAACTGTCTGGGGCACACACACGCACACACACACACACACACACACACACACACACACACACACACACACACACACACACACACACACACACACACACACACACACAGACACAGTCCCGCCCCCTTCACATTTTGTTTTTTTGTTTTTTGTTTTTGGCCTGTGGGTGGTTGGTGTTGTCCTTTTTGTGTGTGTGTGTGGTGGGGGGGGGGGGGGGGGGGGGTCCGGCTTGTAATAAAGTACGTAACGAGGTATTTGACAAATTTTGACATGAATGTGATGGACCAGGGCGCAACTCGCTTCCCCCGTCCTTTGGCTTGTAGCTTTGCTTCTCACCCTTTTCTGTCCTCCCGCTCTCTCCTATCTTCTCATAGCGCTAAGTAAGTAAACATGGTGCTTAACGTCCACAAAAACCATAAGGCTTATTAGGGACGGGCTGAAGGTGGGGAAGGGGGAGATTATGTACCTATCTCTACACTGTCGCCACCAGAATGACTCCTGCATTAAGATGGGCAGTGATGAGAGCCATTTTAATGTTTCATTAATTGTGAAGGACAAAGTCACAAGACGGTGCCCACAGGCTACAACCTTTTGAATGGAAAGGAGAGCCGAAGCGGATTCGAACCGAGGTCCCTCTGTTTACCAGCCTAACACCTTACCGCTAGGCCAAACCGGCTCACACCATAGTGATTGCTTTTTGATACCTTCTTCATTTGATTCCAGTGTATGCAACTGTAGGGTGCCGTAGCATGGAAGCCTGTATGCATAAATCTACATAATCAGATTTAGGGCGAGGGCTGGATGAAAAAAGAAGAAAAACAGAAAAAGAAAGGAACGCGTATGGTTATTTCTGTAATATTACCCTCGTAAATACAGAGCGGCACACTCTCCCTCCCCTCCTCCCGCCCCCGCCTGTGTGTGTGTGTGTGTGTGTGTGTGTGTGTGTGTGTGGTTTGTGTGTGTGTGTGAGTGAGTCAGTCAGTGTGTGTGTGTGTCAATGTGTGTGTGTGAGTGTCAGTCAGTCAGTGTGTGTGTGTGAGTCAGTGTGTGTGGTTGGTTGGTGTGTGTGTGTGGTGGTGTGTGTGTGTGTGGTTGGTGTGTGTGTGTGAGTGTGAGTGAGTGAGTCAGTGAGTGTATGTATGTGAGTGTGAGTCAGTGAGTCAGTGTGTGTATGTGTGTGTGGGTGAGTCAGTGTGTGTGGTTTGGGGTGTGTGTGTGTGGTGTGTGTGTGTGGTGTTTTGTGTATGAGTGAGTCAGTGTGTGTGTGGGGGGGGTGGTGAGTGTGTGTGTGGTGGTGTGTGTGTGGTGTGTGTGTGTGTGTGTGTGTGTGTGTGTGTGTGAGTGAGTCAGTGTGTGTGGTGGTGGTGGTGAGTGTGGTGTGTGTGGTTGGGGTGTGGTTGGTGTGTGTGTGTGTGTGTGTGTGTGTGTGTGTGTGTGTGTGTGTGAGTCAGTGTGTGTGTGTGTCAGTGTGTGTGTGTGTGTGTGGGTGGTGTGTGTGTTGTGTGGTGGGTGTGTGTGTGTGAGTGGGGTCAGTGTGTGTGTGAGAGTGAGTCAGTGTGTGTGTGTGTGTGTGTGTGTGTCAGTGTGTGTGTGTGTGAATGTTTTGTTTGTACCCCCTTGGACACACGGTGCTGTCCATCCCCCATCCCACTTCCGCCTGCAACGTGCACGAGGCGGCTCTGTCGTGTCGTTGTGTCGGTATTGGCTGTGCAGGCTCGGAGAGCTATCAGCTTCTCCGCCTCGGGATGGAAAGTAAACTTGCCCACTGGTACGGATCATGATGGCCGTAAAAAGGCTTAGCTGTGGTTTTGCTTTTGACGCGCGGGCGCACGCTCGCATGCACGCACGCACGTACGGCACACGCGCGTGCGCGCGCGCACTCACTGCACGCACACGCACGCGCGCACGTACACGCATACACACACACACACACACACACACACACACACACACACACACACACACACACACTCACACACACACCAGAGTCACACGAATGCATGCACTGTCACGCGCGCTAACACGCACGCACGCGCGCACACACGCACCACACACGCACACGCACACACAGTCATACCTGTATACGCATACAATCACACAAATGTATGCACTGTCAGACGCGCACGCGCGCACACACCCATACCCACACTTACACGCACGTACGCACACATACACAAGCACGCGCGCACACTCACATACACAGTCACACCAATGCATGCACTGTCACACGCACACGCATACACACGCCTGCACGGTCATTTTCACACACACACACACACAAGAGGAGAAAGAGAAAACCCAGGAGAGCAGAGTGTGGGTAGAGAAGTGCCTGTCTTTGTGCTGTGTGTCACCACGTCGTTTCCCGAAGGGCTGTGTTGTGTTTGCCTAGCGTGCACGACTGTTTGCACTGACTGCATTATGGACAGGATAAACTAGCACCATCCGCTTGTCGCTGAGCTGCTTCACGTCCTGCTGCTCCACTGACGATGTCAAGGTCGTCTTCGACTGTACCAACTCACTGGGGGGGGGGGGGGGGGGGGGGGGTTGTGTGCTTGTTTCACTTTTAGTTTTTAAATCAATAATGCTGGTCTATAACAGTTGAGTTGTGCGTCATCCTTCGTAGCTTAATAACGATAGGAAATTTATAGAGCGTTTTCAGAGAAGCAAAGAACTTTGCAACTTAATTAAGCAGAGAAGCAGAACAACTTGAGTTAATTGCATTTGCTAGTAACTGGGCAAAATGACACGAGCAGTGACAGTAAAGTCTATAATGTTATTAGTAAAATGCACGTACGTGTATAAACACACACACACACACACACACACACACACACCACACACACACACACACACACACACACGGGCACGCACGCACATGCGCATACGCACGCGCACACACACATATACACACACACACACACACACAAACACACGCTCGCACGCACGTATGCACGCACGTACAAACACGCACGCACGCACACACGGGCACGCACGCACATGCGCATACGCACGCGCACGCACACACACACACGCACGCACGCACGCACGCACGCACGCTCGCACGCACGCATGCACGCACGCACGTACAAACACGCACGCACGCGCGCGCGCCGCGCATACGAATGTGTATACGCGGAGAGCAAAATGAGCAGATGCAGGTAAACATTTGATCAGGTATTACGTGAGCTTTTACGCCATGTAACACTTACACCGATTTGCCTCAAACACTCCGCCACTCTGATTCTTCCTCCTCTTTTAAAGCCGCCCTCAGGACGCCTGTTTAAAGAGAGCCGATTTGGCCTAGCGGTAAGGCTGGTAAGCGGAAGGACCTCGGTTCGATGCCGCTTCGGCTCTCCTTTCTCATCAAAAATTGTGGTTTGTAGACACTGTCTTGTGACTTTGTCTCTCACAAGTAATGAAACATTAAAATGCCTCTCATCGCTGCCCATCTTAATGCAGGTCATTCTGGTGGTGACAGTAGCGATAGGTATATAATATACTCTCCCTCTTCCCCCACCTCCATACCCCCTTCCCCCCATTCTCCCCGTCCCTAATAAGCCTTATGGTTTCTGTGGACGTTAAGCACCATGTTTACTTACTTACTTTACTTACGCCTGTTTAATAATTATTTCTAAACTGTTTTTTACAGCCCTGCCTATCCCTCGTCCGACGCTGTGTGTGTGTGTGTGTGTGTGTGTGTGTTGTGTGGTTAGTGTTATTGTACAGCGCCGTGTGCTCCCACTTTGTGTGGTAAATGGGCGCTCTAAAAATCCTCTTTAGTTATTATTATTATTATTATTATTGGTCATTGCGTTACCATTCGCACACTTTCTTGCCCCCCTCCCCCTCCGCGCACACACCCTTGCTCCCACCACTGTCAGTCTCAGTTCTGTATACGCTTTATTCCGGGTGAACCGAGAGGCCGCCATTAGCATACATGTGTTGCTCGTTATTTCACGTGTGGCCGTGCAGAAAGGAAAGAAAGGGTATCGTATGATATCCACTGTAGGCGGTTGAGAACTGGTTGCATAGGCTGGCGTCTATCCTATTTTAATCTTTCTTCCGCTTTTTTTTTCTTTTTTTTAAAATTATTTTTAATCCACGAATGTGGCCGACCGCGTGACTTTTTTTCTTCTTCTGCTTTTTGTTCTTGTTTTCTCTCTCTCTCTCTCTCTCTCTCTCTCTCTCTCTCTCTCTCTCTCTCTCTCTCTTGATTTAGATGTAGATTTTTGTTAATTTTTTTTAATGGGGGGGGGGGGGGGGGATTTTTTTTTTTTAAATTTTTTTTAGCGGATGAGTCATAAAACAAGGTGGATTAAACGCCAAGAAGGTTTTGGATGTGTACACGAATTGAAATTGGTAAGCTTGTTCGTGCGAAAGAGCTACTTGTAAGTTCAGGGCAAGGGCGCACCCAAGGACAGTTTCAAATTTCGCTCGTCTCTGCTGACGCGGCGCCAACTCTTTGTCTCTGTCCGTCAGAGTCAAGTTCACGGGTGCGTAGACTGGACTGGCCTTTCGGGTGTCCGCTGTTTCCTCTCTTCTCAGATCGGTACACACTATCTCAGCTTTTACGTTCCTCCGGCAGGCCAGTACATAGCTCTGTAGGGGCGTGTATGCAGTACCCGTTTCGTTGTTTCTGCCCGAATTTATTCCATGCAAGAACTCAAAAACTGCCCCCCCCCCCCCCCCCCCCCCCCCCGGCCCCGCCCTTTCCGTCTCCAGTCCCATCCACGCGCCCCGCGTTTTTCGTGTGGGCCAGCGGATATAAAATAGGTCACCCAGCTCACAGTCACATGGTTCAGGAGCTGTGTGAGAGGAGGTGGACGTCCTGGACTGTCCGTCCTAACGAGCCTTATGGTTTCCGTGGACGTAAAGATTTATTGCACCGTGCTTCGGCATTGGTCACAACTTGTCCCTAATATGTCAACTGACATCTGAGGACATAAAGCATCACTTCACCCCACAGTCGCCAAAAAGGGTTGTGGTTTGTGGACACTTACTGCGACTGTCACTGACAAATGATAAAACATTAAAATGGCTCACATCGCTGCCCCATCTTAATGTGTGAGTCATTCTGGTGGTGACAGTGTAGCGATAGGTATTTTTGATATATATATATTATATAATCTCCCTCTTTTCCCACCTCCATACCCTCCCCCCCACCCCTTCTCCCCGTCCCTAAGGGATTTAAGCCGGTTCTTGTGGTGAATGCTTATGGACGTTTTTGCCCCCCCCCTTCCACACTGTCTTGTTCACTCTTCACTTATTTATTTATTCACCATCAGCTGCATATGGTCACTTCAGGACAAACCCCACATCCAAAATGAATTAATACAAGGTCTAAAGTTAAAAACTGCTACACGGTTCTGCACACAACACAACCAAGCCAAATTGCATCCATATTCCATTTACAACTAAGAAAAGTACTTTCAGACAAATCCTTTGAGGCATATTCACTACAGAGTTGAGTCAAAACACGGTTGATCGGATTATCAAGTGTCTCGTCAGCTGTTAAGGCATGTCTTTGAGCCTGTTTACATTCTGCAGGCTCTTGACAGGGGGGCCTGCTTCAGTCACTTCAGTGTGGCAGCCAGCAGGGTGGCCTATCCATTTTATTATGCAGACCCACACATGAAATACAACCACACACACGCACCACGGATCCCTTGACAAATTTTGAATAATAATTTTTAAAAATTCACCGCCACCGTTCACCTAAGTCCCCTTTTGTTAATGGCATATCATCACCCGCACATTATGCGTGCATGGCTGGTCGCCCCTTGCTTGGTGTTCCATGGCCTGGTTGGTTGAAGTGTTGCTTTACGTCCACAGAAACCGTAGGTTTATTAGGGACGGGAGCCCAGGACGTCCACCTCGACTCTCACACAGCTCCTGAGCTCTGAAACCATGGTAGGTAGGTAGGTAGTGTTGCTTAATGTCCTCAGATGTCAGTTGACATATTAGGGACAAGCTGAGACCAATGCCGAAGCATGGTTCAATATATCTTTACGTCCCGAAGCCAGAAGGCTTGTTAGGACGGAACTCAGGACGGCCACCTCGACTCTCACACAGCTCCTGAACTATGAGGACGCTGTGGTGATGATGAAGTGATGCTTAATGTCCCCGATGTCAGTTGACATATTAGGGACAAACTGAGACCAATGCCGAAGCATGGTTCAATATAGCTTTACGTCCACGGAAACCATAAGGCTCGTTAGGACGGACAGCCCAGGACGGCCACCTCGACTCTCACACAGCTCCTGAACTATGTGAAACCATGGCCTGGTAGACACCAATATATATGCATGCAGTCTTGTGTTACAGCTCGTCTTTGCTACCCCTTTTTAAAGCCATGAAGCGCTCTCCTGATAAGTGAATAAAGTGAATGGGTATGGGGCGGTGTTTGTGACAGTGGAAGCCGTTTCACATGATGCAACATCCATCCACACACCATAACATTTAGGTTTTTCATCTGCATTACATCTAAGTTTAGATTGTAAAGAAGATAAGGTCGTACAGCTGAGACTATGTTGCGGGCACAACAGAGTGACAGACTGAACAACCACATGGCCACCAAAGTGAGGTCAGTCCTTTCACCCCTGAGTCCCTGCTGCCTGGAGAAGCAGATAGCAGAGCACATCCTGCAGTGTGTCAGTCCCCGCTACAACACACGCTGTTGACTAGAGGAGCCCCCCCTGCAGACATGTCCCAGCTACAACACATTGAGGAATACTCCTTGGCCAGTGGAGACCTTCCTGCAGACCAAGCTTGAAGAAGACTGCCAGTGGAGACCCCCCCCCCCCCCCCCCCCCCCCCCCCCCCCCCCCCTTCAAACATGTGCCAGTACAACCGTTGAAGAAGACTGGCCATGGAGACCCCCCCCCCCCCCCCCCACCACACACACACACACACACACCCACCCCCCGCACATGTCTGAGCTACCACACATTGAGGAATACTCCTTGGCCAGTGGAGACCCCCACACACACACACACACCCCCCCACCCCACCACACACCCCACACCCACCACCACACACACACACACACCCCACCCCACCCCGCAGACATGTCTGACTACCACACATTGAGGAATACTCCTTGGCCAGTGGAGACCCCCCCCCACACACACACACACCCCACCCCACCCCACCACACCCCCCCCCCACCACACACCCCCCCCCCACACACACACACACACACCCCACCCCGCAGACATGTCTGAGCTACCACACATTGAGGAATACTCCTTGGCCAGTGGAGACCACCCCCCCCCCCCCCCACCACACACACCCACCCCACCCCACCACCACATACACACACACACACACACACCACACACACACACACCACACACACACACACCCACCCACACACACCACCACACACACACACACACACACACACACACACACACACACACACCCCACCCCGCAGACATGTCTGAGCTACCACACATTGAGGAATACCCCTTGGCCAGTGGAGACCTTCCTGCAGACCAAGCTCCAGGGGCAGGAACTGGAGAGGACAGCTCGATTCACCAAGCAGACTGGACTGTCCTTGCGATCAGTGAACGACCAGAAGAAGATTTCAAAGTAGTAGTACTTGCTAATTCCATGTAGGGGTCCTTGACGAACAATAAAGCTGGATCGTAGTAAACTGTAACTAGGAAGTGGAGGCACTTGCTGGGGAGGTTTCGGAGCCAGAAAAGGTTGCCGCTAAGCGAGAGACAGGGTGTTTTGATCATTTGACCATGCATCAAGTGGTTTCCTTTCCCCTGCTACTCCCTTTTGATTCTAAAGTGGACACAGAACTTTGCGGACGTACTGCAGTCCATCAATCACTACACACCGTGACAAGTTATCGCTGCTGCCTTCTAGTTCTACTTCTATTGCAGATCGTTGCACCCATTTTAGATTATGCGTAATATGCAGATCTTTTGTCAGGCGTGTCAGTTGGCTGGCTTTCAGACAGCATTGCTCCTCTGAGCACCAGTAATCTCTGCGCGTGTCTGATCTCAATGGATCTTTGTGCGCCCTTTTGTGCTGCTGTGCCACGTCATCGACAGTGACAAATGATGGCCGTTGAATTGGGATTTTGAAACCATGGTGTAACTTTTTTTGCATGCACAATCTGCGTATTGGAGTATGAGAGTGTGTGAGAAATAGCTGATGCTGTGAAGTACTGAAGTAATGGGTGTTGGGTGGCATGTCATTACAGTCACTGGAGCTGTCATTGCAATCATTGATGGGTGTCATCACAGCCGGGGGGGGGGGGGGGGGGATCATCACGATCATAGGTGGGTGTCATGCTGTCATTGAAGGGTGTCATAAATCAGTGGTGACTCATCACAGTCATTGGTGGGTGTTGTCACAGTCATTGATGGGTGTCGTAACAGTCATAGGTGGGTGTCATCGCAGTCATCAGTGGGTGTCATCACAGTCATGGGTGGGTGTCATCACAGTCATTGGTGGGTGTCATCACAGTCATTGGAGGGAGTCGTCACAGTCATGGATGGGTGTCATCACAGTCATGGGTGGGTGTCATCACAGTCATTAGTGGGTGTCATCACAGTCATTGGAGGGTGTCATCACAGTCATGGATGGGTCATCACAGTCATTAGTGGGTGTCATCACAGGCATTGGAGGGTGTCATCACAGTCATGGGTGGGTGTCATCACAGTCGTTGAAGGGTGTTGATGGGTGTTACCACAGCCTTCAGTTAGCAGTAGCGATGGATTCACAGCTGCCAGTAGTGACTGATGACTTCAGGCTGGACTGGTGAGGTGGGCAGGCTGACTCACCAAGCACACTGGATACATTCATTATTGTGCCGCTGCCTTGACAATTCCCTATCAGCGTCATATTTAATAATGATAATGAGGCTTGCAGTGCGCCAGTTCCTGCCCCATATATCAGGTGGCAATCCGCTATCAAAAAACAAACAAACAAACAGACAAAAAGTTTTTGTCCCTGAATGGTTCGTATTGAAAGCCTAAGGGTTGAATTAATTAGCATGGCTTTCAATTAGATAATGATATTGAGAGCCTGCAGCTGAAATTCCCAACAGCACCTTGCCGCACTATCTGTGTTGTTGTTGACGATAAAACTTGAGCATGACATGCTTACCACAGTGACACTGTGTTGCTGTGTCAGCGTGCTTGTTAGTCTATTCATTCCTTTTGTCTTCCATACCAAAAGCATAACAACAAAACAAGAATGAGAGGCTAACCAAAAGCATCAAAACCCCACTCATAAACAAACCAAAAATATCAAGCACCATGCAAAAATGAATGGTAAAGAATTACACAATCAACTGAAAACCCAAGATATATTAATTTAATTTTGTATAAGAGTAAATGCCAGAATGATTCTGCATCAAACTTAATGCATGCAACTACTTGCATACATGTATACATTTTTGTATAATTTGACACCTTGTGATGATTTATTTTTGGGTGTTTGTTTTTGTGGGTGGATGAGTGGGTGTTAGTGTTATTGCAAAGAGCTCTGTGCTTCCACCTTGTGTGGTTGATGGGCACTTGAGAAATCCTCTTTTATTATTATTATTATTATTATTACTGCTTTTATGTGCTTTTTATGTACAAGCTGACACTATAATCTAATATAATGGGGTGATCCAAACACATAAAAGGTTCAAAATAATGCTATTTATTAGGACAAAACATGAGAATTTTTGGGGTAATCTCCTTTATCAAGCTACAAAATGACACATAAACAACAGCTAAATGGTGAAAAACGATGAAAAATGAGATGGAGAGCTAATCCACTTATCTTTTTCGGGGTGAGCTATGTCCAGTGCTTGGAAGAATTGTAATGTGATGAATAAGGTATTCTGTATTTCAGAGGCATTGACACCAGATGTTGGTCCCCGCACAAAAGCTGACCCTAATGGCTTCTTCTTGGTGCATTTTTCAGTTGGATCCAGGCGTGCATCAATGAGGACCTGCCTCCGACAACAGAACTGGAGGAGGGGCTTCGCAATGGCATCTTTCTCGCCAAGCTGGGACATTTCTTCGCCCCCAACGTCGTGCCGCTCAAAAAGATCTATGACAAGGATCAGACCAGATACAATGTATGTGTGTAAGAGATCTGACCCCTTCACCTCCTCCATCTCCTCCTCCTCCCTCATTTTCCTGCTCCTCCTTTCTGTCATCTTCACCCAGTATTAATTACGTAAAGTAGATGATTAGCATGATTTACATACTTCACAAGCTACGTGTAGTAGATCGTTAGAAGATGAGTTATACTCAAGACAGAGTAACACAAGACTTCAAACTCACTCATGTGTTGATTTGATGTTGTTGTTTTTGTTGTTGTTGTTTTTCACTGGTGTCCTGCACTGTCTTTACTGGTGTCCTGCTGTGTCTTTGTGGAAGAACAAAGAAAACTGAACAGTCATATATATATATTTATTTATATATATATAATATCGATAGTGGTGATGGTAGAGATATGTCTTAAGTCACTGTGCATGTTTGTATACATGTCTACAGGTATGTGTGTGTGTGTTACTGTTTGTGTCATGCCCATACATTCTGTATGTGTGTGGGTGTGTCTCTTTCTTCTCACCCCCCCCCACCCCCACCCCCCGTTCTCTCTTTGATACAGAAAGATATGTCTTAAATCACCAACAGTGGTGGTGGTGGAAAGCCACTGATGGTGTTCGCCTCTTTTTTGTCTTCTTCAGAGTAGAGGACTTCACTTCCGACACACAGACAACATCAACCATTGGTTACGGGCTATGGAGGAAATTGGTTTGCCCAAGGTGAGTGCAGTCATCATTCATATCCTACAGCTATTGTAACCATTTGTTGTGCACTGCACAGAAGATTGGTTTGCCAAGGTTTGTTATGTGGTTCATGTCACACAGACATTGCAACCATTGGTTTTGCACTGTGCACATAGGAGATTGGCTTGCCAAAGGCTTGGTATGTTATTCATATCATGCAGACATTGCAACCATTGGTTATGCGCTGTGTATGAGATTGGCTTGCCAAAGACTTCATACTTCATTCATATCACACAGACATTGCAACCATTGGTTATGTACTGTGTAAGAGATTGGCTTGCTAAGGCTTGGGGTATAGTTCATATCACACAGACATTGCAACCGTTGGTTATGCACTGCATAGGAGATTGGCTTGCTAAAGGCTTGGTACGTCATTCATAGCACGTAGACACTGCAACCGTTGGTTATGCACTGTGTATGAGACTAGCTTGCTAAGGCTTGGTATGTAGTTCATGCCACACAGACATTGCAACTGTTATGCACTGCATAGGAGACTGGTTTGCCAAGGCTTGGTATGGTATTCATATCTCACAGACATTATCAGGGTTTGCTATCGATGTTTCTTTAAGCAAAGAAACTTGTATCGTTTTCATAGCACTGTTTTAACAAACTTTTTGTTGAACAGTTTTGGAATCTCAAGAATCAATGCAAATGGGATTTTTTTGATTTTTTTTAAATCAACAGTGTTCTGTTCTTAGTCCAAAAGAAAAACCAAACTAGTACAAATGTTAAGCATATTTTTTCCAAGTCTCTGTTGTGTGGGAAAAGAAATCATTCTTCAGATGAAACCATGAAAAAGGCCTAAGGGTCATCATTGTTGGTGAGTGTGATCAATCTAGATGAATAAAATATGAATGTGTACATTGGAGATTGAAATCATTGCTCACATTATAAATGACGTACATGTATGCAAGTTAAATACATTTTCCCCGTTTGTTGCAGATCTTTTATCCTGAGACGACAGACATTTACGACAGAAAGAATATGCCCAGGGCAGTGTACTGCGTCCATGCTCTCAGGTACACCCCCCCTCCCCCTCCACCCTTCCTCCCACTCCTCTGGTGTCTGTTAGTACATGCAAGTGTTAATCACGGCTTCTGTATTGATAACTAGCAACTGTCTTTTGAGTAGTTATTCAGCTGTTTTGGTCTTGATCAAAATTTGTTGGTCTGGAGCTGTGGAGGTCTACAATACCCTGATGTTTACAGTCATGATTTTGTGCTGTATACATGCATGCATGCATGCACGCATGTACACATGCACACCCCCCCCACACACACACACACACACATACACACCACACACACACACATACACACACACACACACACACACACACATACACACATACACACACACACACACACACACACACACCACACACACACACACAACACACACACACACACACACACACACACACACATCACATACACACACCACACACAACACAACACACACACACACACACACACACACACACACACACACACACACACACACACACACACACACACACACACACACACACACACACACACACACACACACACACACAAAAGAACGGAAAAAAGAAAAGAAGAAAAAAGAAGCAGACATAATCTGATCATTCAGCTAAAACTAAAATCATCAGTCTGTATTTCCTGACGTATAATATATGTCTTTTCAATGAGTTATGAAAAGTATGTATTAGCTCTCAAATCATTGTTGGCAAGTCCCCACAGGCACATTGTGAAGTGATGTCTGATGCAGCATCAGCTGGCTTTGATCTCTGCACGATCAATGCACGTGGGTCCTCAGGGGCCGTCACACACATCGGTGTCCGTCACAACATCCACTTACTGTCAGCAACTGGGAATACGTACATATGTAGAAGGCTTATAAGGGGACTGACTGATGCTGGGGAGGGAGAGGGAGAGGGATGACTTACATACATACACATGTAGTGATAATATGAGCAGTTCTCAAAAGGTTTGGAAAAAGTGTTACAAAAAATCCTGCCTACTGAAAATGTTTTTGAAGCATTGACTTTCAGTATTTTAATCTATTGTAGTTTTTGGTATATGATCGTAGACACTTTGTCAGTAAATCAGCTAGTTGTGTGTGTTCTATTGTAATATCTCTGATAGCTTTTGAGTTATAACTATACAAAGCTAAAAACACCTTTTTCGTGTGTGTATGGAAAGTTTGACTTTCCCCCCTCAGTGTGTGTGTGTGTGTGTGTGTGTGTGTGTGTGTGTGTGTGTGTGTGTGCTTTCATGCATGCATACATGCTTGTGTGTGACCATAACATAAAAGCCCATCACACTAGGACAGTAGAAGTTGCTAGAACACAAAAACTGTTAAAGATATAATTCTGAATGTTACACAGTTCCTAATGGAGTATGCAAGATTGAATTTAAAAAAAAATCAAAATGATTTGCACAAAATAATCTTATTTTAGAGAAACAAATCTCAAACAGAGTTGACTATCAGCATTGTCAACAAGATCAAAAGACAGAGAAGGTCACCAAGAATGCGTATTTTTATTAGACAATACAAAATGTGCACCCCCTTTTTTTTAGAGCAACAAACAGATAATGAAATCACTGAAAAAAATGATGATAGGAATGAAATTTGATCTGCTTAGCTTTCAGCTGGTGGATTTTTATATATTTTTTTAAATTACCCTCAGATATGTGACATGTCCCTGTGCTGATAGCGTGTATGACATGTGATTTGTGATTTGTCTCTACCTGTTCAAGTTGGGCTGGCTCTGCAGATCCAAGACCTGTATGGCTAAATCAACTTCACAGGTCCCTGTGCTGATAGCGTGTATGACATGCGGTTTGTGGTTTCAGTCTCTACCTGTTCAAGCTGGGGCTGGCGCCACAGATCCAGGACCTGTACGGCAAAATCAACTTCACAGGTCTCAGTGCTTGGTGTTTCTATCATTTCCTGTGTTTTTTGTGGGGGGTGGGTGTATGCATGTTTGTATATATATATGTGTGTATGTGTGTGTGTGTGTGTGTTACTATTTCAGTCATGACCATACCTTCTGTAGGTGTGTGGGTGTGTCTTTTTTTCTTCTCACCCTCCCTCCCTCCTTCCCTCTCTCTCTCCTCCACCTCCCCCCCCCCCCCCCCCTCTTCCCCCTCATCTCCTCATGTCTGTCAGGTGTCCATGTGTGGTGTGTGTGTGTGCTCTCTCTCTCTCTCTCTCTCCTCTCTCTCTCTCTCTCTCTCTTCTCTCTCTCTCTCTCTCTCTCTCTCTCTCCCTCTCCCTGCATCTCTGTCCATTGTGTGTGTCTCTCTCCCCCACTCCGCTCCCCCCCCCCCCCTCTGTCTTGTGTGTTGTGTGTGTGTGTGTGTGTGTCTACATAAAAAGTGTGTGTGTGTGTGTGTGTGTACATAAAAAGTTAGACTTATTTACAGGTTCAAGTGCTATTTGAGTATGTAGCTTCATGAGCATTGCGTTTCCCTGCTTGTGTTCAGAGGAAGAGATCAGTGCCATGAGGAAGGAGCTGGACAAGTACGGAATACAGATGCCAGCCTTCAGCAAGATCGGGGGAATCCTAGCCAATGAGGTGAAGCACTAAACAAACAAAAAGTGTAATGTAATGCTATGAAAGGTTCTGCCTTTTAAGTCTGGAGTAGGTCAGAATATAGCCCTACATGCTCCTGCTGCTACTAGGAAAAGCACACTTCCAGTGGATACACTACACTAATTTATGTGCAGTGCATAAAGTGTGTGTGTGTGCGTGGGAGAGAGGGTGGGGTAACAAGGATATCTCAGTGATAAAGCAACCAGACTACTGATTGAAAGGTTGTGGATTTGAACCCCAGAAGGAGCAGCAGGCAAATTTTCTTTTCCATGGTCATCTGTCGCTGCTGAGTCCTAATCTTACTTTGGTATCTGTTACCACTGTAGCATGTAAAAGATCCCAGTCACTCCAGCAAAAAAAAGTGAAGGTGGCAAATTACAGCAAATACTCATACACCCTCTCACTCTCAGTATGAACTTCTACAATAAATAAAGAAGTTGTTTGCCTAATTGCAGCAACAAGACCCATTGTTGCACAATGGCAGACATACATGTATACAAAACGTGCACTGATTAATGCTACAAATATCACAGCTATTTTTTTCAGTCCTCTTTTGACGTCAAATGACACGTGTCATAAACAATGAATAAGACTTTTATTTGCAGCTTGATTTATTGTTGCACTCTTACATAACCTTTGTGCTTGATGAGGCGTTAAATATCAAGAATCGATTGATCAATCATTGGGAATTTATTGACGTTTCTTGTTTTGTTTTCCTTTGCAGATGACAGTTGATGATGCAGCATGTGAGTATTTATGTGCTCACCAGTGCAGGTGTTGAGCTGAAGATGACAGAATTTGCACAGCAAGGAGTAGAAAGGAAATGGGATACCCTAACCCTTACCCCTCTTCCCAGGATTTTCTTTATAAAGCGCTCACAGCTTTTTATGCAATAACACTTTGAAAATTATTATTATTAATAGTAGTATTATTTTAGTAACAATTTGTGGCTGAAAACCGGTTGGCTGGGCATAAAACACCAACTTACATACTTACTTGTGGCTGAAAATTGCCCTGATATAACCGTACCGGTTGACTGGGCGTAAAACACTAACTTACTTACTTGTGGCTGAAAAAGTTTTGTATCCACAAAGGAATTATAACTTTAAAAAATTGTTTTACAATGCAGGCAGACAATAAAAAGAATACATAGAACTTCTTTATCACAGTAGCCATGAAAAGCCTTAAATTCATCACAGTGTTATGATAGTGGAATCTCTTTTTAAAGGAGCTAGCTATCTCAGATTCAAATAAAAACAACTCCTTGACTGCTTGGAAACTGTGAAAAGAACATGACCTGCATTGAAAGATTTGTGATTGAAAATGCTGTTGATTTTATGAGCTGTCACTGATGATTTTTTCATGGGCTCTTCTGCATTTTATGCTCTTTTCTGCAGTTTAGTTTGACGTCACCAAAGTGTCTTTGATGTCACGGATAAAACTGCAGAAACTCTCACTTTTGCGTTCAGGTCATGGAAGAAATGTATATATATATATATAAGCTTTAATTTTTGTCATCAATTTATGAGTTGTCATTTGGGGGGTAATATTTGATGGCAGATGAAAAACATATTGCTACAGAAAAATAATAACAAAAAAAATAAACAAATTTTCTTCTGGAACTGAGAAGGCTAGTTTCTTTAAGACCACCTTGAAAAATTCATCTGGAACTGAGAAGGCTAATTTCTTTAAGACCACCCTTGAAAAATGTGTCTGGAACTGAGAAGGTTAATTTCTTTAAGACCACCCTTGAAAAATTTGTCTGGAATTGAGAAGGTTAATTTCTTTAAGACCACCCTTGAAAAATTTGTCTGGAACTGAGAAGGTTAATTTCTTTAAGACCACCCTTGAAATCAAGCAAAGGCAGTCTTGAAAGAGGAGTGGTCTTTTCTCAGGGGTTCATTAACATTTTAACAAGAATTAGTTATGGGCAAGATCAGAAGAAAAAAATTATGGTCATGAAAGAGAAGTGGTTTCTCATGAGGGTGATGTTTCATCAGGGTGGTCTCTGATAGGTGATCTGTAACTGGGGTGGTCTCCATCAGGGTGCTGTCATCAAGGTGGTCGCTCATGCGTGGTCTTTCATTGGTGTGGTGAGTGGTCTTTCATCAGGGTACTGTCATCAGGGTGGTCTGTCATCAGGGTGGTATCAGGAGCTTCACTGGAGCCAAGCTTGAGGGTGGGAAGGTGTGTAGACTTGGGGGGGGGCATTTCTGGGAATGGAAGTATAGAAGCCAGCAGCAAATGGCTGCCCTACCCTACCCTACCCTAGAGTGACCTGGATGATGCATGACATGTCCGCAGTGCATGCAGCCATCATCGCCATCAACGAGGCCATCGACCAGCAGGTGGCGGAGGAAACGTTCAGTGCTCTGCAGAACCCCTCGGCCATGCTGGTCCACCTGGACAGTGAGGTCATGCAACAGCTGCAGGACCAGCTCTTCGCAGCCAAGCAGGTCAAGGCAGAGAACGCCAGGAACAAGGTGAGCCCCAAGCTGGCCTGTGGCGCCGTCTTTCCCTCCTCAAACTCACAGGCTCTCTCCCAAGGGGACGTCTTGCTTGGGGACAGGACTGCTGTCCAGCTGTGCTGAAAGGGAGGTGTAATTTTAGCACTTGACCCCGTTTCCATGATTCTAAGTTTTTGAATCTATCTCAGTGATTTCGACATAGAGAGCTTCATGTCTACAGTATCTTAGTACATGACCCCGTTTCCATGATTCCAAGTTTTTGAATCTATCTCAGTGAGTTTGACATAGAGGGCTTCATGTCTACAGTATCTTAGTACATGACCCCATTTCCATGATTCCAAGTTTTTGAATCTATCTCTGTGATTTTGACATAGAGGGCTTCATGTCTACAGTATCTTAGTACATGACCCCGTTTCCATGATTCCAAGTTTTTGAATCTATCTCAGTGATTTTGACATGGAGGGCTTCATGTCTACAGTATCTTAGTACATGACCCCATTTCCATGATTCCAAGTTTTTGAATCTATCTCTGTGATTTTGACATAGAGGGCTTCATGTCTACAGTATCTTAGTACATGACCCCGTTTCCATGATTCCAAGTTTTTGAATCTATCTCAGTGATTTTGACATAGAGGGCTTCATGTCTACAGTATTTTAGTACATGACCCCGTTTCCATGATTCCAAATTTTTGAATCTGTCTCTGTGATTTTGACATAGAGGGCTTCATGTCTACAGTATCTTAGTACATGACCCCATTTCCATGATTCCAAGTTTTTGAATCTATCTCTGTGAGTTTGACATAGAGGGCTTCACTACAGTATCTTAGTACATGACCCCGTTTCCATGATTCCAAGTTTTTGAATCTATCTCAGTGATTTTGACATAGAGGGCTTCATGTCTACAGTATTTTAGTACATGACCCCGTTTCCATGATTCCAAGTTTTTGAATCTGTCTCTGTGATTTTGACATAGAGGGCTTCATGTCTACAGTATCTTAGTACATGACCCCATTTCCATGATTCCAAGTTTTTGAATCTATCTCTGTGATTTTGACATAGAGGGCTTCATGTCTACAGTATCTTAGTACATGATCCCGTTTCCATGATTCCAAGCTTCCTTTTTTTTTCTTTCCATCTCTGTGATTTTGACGTACAGTATTTCACATCCACAGTATCTTTGCATGTGACCCCATTTCCATGATTCCAAGTTTTTATTTCAATCTCTGTGATTTTGACATGGAGCGTTTCACATCCACAGTTTAATATTTGACCGATGCAGACAGCATTATGAGCAAACGTATAGCAAGCAAGGGAACAGTAACTGACTACAGAGGTCAAATTATATACTTGCTACAAAGGAATTTTTTTCCTAGAACTTGTCACTTTTCTTACTTGATGTGGTTCTGTTAAAAGGTTTGGTGTGTTGTAGTCTGCTTGTGTGTGGATGTTGGGCATTACTGTGTTTGTGTGTGTTTATTTATTCATTTATTTGTATTATATATATATATCAGTTTTTAAAATTATTTATTATTATTTATTCACTTGTCTATCTCTCTGTTTATGCATTTGTTTATCTGTCCACCTACCACTGTCTGTCTCTGTCTGTCTGTCCATCTACCTGCCTACATCTGTCTGTTTATATGTCCTTCATATCCCCATCCTCCTTTTCATCTTTTTTGTATGGACTGATGACCTTCACTGTGACTTTCTTATTTATTCAGTCATAAATGTATCAGTACATGCACTGCACTTCTCTCTCTCTCTCTCTCTCTCTCTCTCTCTCTCTCTCTCTCTCTCTCTCTCTGCCTGTCTGTCTCTGCCTGTCTGTCCACCTCTCTCTCTCTCTCTCTCTCTCACACACACACACTCTCACTCTCCCTCTCTCACTCACTCACTCACTCACTCACTCACTCACTCACTCCCTGTTCCTCTCTGTTCACTTAGTTTCTCTCAGCTTGTGTATTGGTGTGGTTTATTTTCTTTCTTTTTCTCTTGTCCTGACCTTGCTTGTGGACACTGTGGATTTCTGTCTGTCTCTGTGCTTGAATGCCTGCCTCTTGCCTAGCTGGAGGAACTTAAGCACTTGGCAAAGAAACTGCAAAATCCCTCCCTCATTCTCTACGGCACGCACGAGATGTCGCAGTTGAACCGCGGAGGAGACAACCCGCCTGCCGACAGTACTAGCTGTCGCCGTGGTGTTAGTATGAATGTGATTGAAGCCAGGCAAATGTATCCGGAAAATCCTGTTTGCTTATACCACTTCCTTCTAACCCTTGTGTAATATGTTGCTTCGGTGAGTCGTTCCGCCCTGGCATGCACTAATGATGATCGACCCATTGTTTGTGTGGATAGGACGGGAGAAAGCTCATACCCAGCATGGCATCCAGTCATATGGAGCACTCCCACTGGTTCAGTTATGTGGGTGTGCCAGTGTGTGTGTAGGCAACTGACCTCTTGCTTTTAGCCATATACACAGCTGCGCCCGCTTAGACAAGCAGAGTAAACAACATAATGTGTGTTCAGACTAACTAACACCTGGAACTGCACAGATGCAAAGTGCTTGATCATTGTTTTGAAAAACAACGTAAGCACAGGTTGTGTTGATATTACGTGGTACTTTGCCAGCCTGCAGGCTTGTCTGAAGAAGTGTGCATGTATGCAGATGCTGCTTGGCTAAAGCTTTCTGTCAGTCAGAGGGTGGCGAGAGGTCAGTTGGGGGTGGGAATGGTGTACATGTGCATGTGTGCATACATGAGTGTATAAATTGTGTGGGGGTGGGGAGTGTGAGGATCTTTGTGTGGCTAAATAGAGAAACCTGTAAATTTGTTTTGTACTGTTTTTGCATTGGAACAAATGTTGTTGTTTTTAACCTTTAGTATGTTTTGATGTTTAAACTTGTGTTCTCCTTTATTACCTAGATCCTTTTTCCTTTAAAAAAAAAAAAAAAAAGTCCTCCCCCCCCCTTCCCCCACACACACACCTGACCTTTTGATAATTCCTTATTCTGGTCTCTTGTGTTTGCATGCGTACACATGTATTGAAGAATAGTCTCGGTGTTTTTACACAGACTGTTTCCTTGAAGGCAGTGTTTGGAGAATGCATGTGATGATGAAAGTATAATGCATGTGATGATGAAAGCATCCAGCGATCCTTTGCATGACTTGTTTTGTTACCCTGCTGGGTGTCAGTCATTTACTTTCCTGTTGCCTTAAAGCTGTCCAGTCAAATGTTTCCCCCAAAGCTGTCCACTCAAACGATTCCCCCAAAGCTGTCCACTCAAATGATTCCCTAAAAGCTGTCCAATCAAACAGTTCCCTAAAAGCTGTCCAATCAAACAGTTCCCCCAAAGCAGTCCAATCAAACAGTTCCCAAAAAGTTTTCCAATCAAACAATTCCCCCAAAGCTCCCCCAAAGCTGTCCAATCAAATGATTCCCCCAAAGCTGTCCAATCAAACAGTTCCCCCAAAGCTGTCCACTCAAATGATTCCCCCAAAGCTGTCCAATCAGTTCCCCCAAAGCTGTCCAATTAAACGATTCCCCCAAAGCTGGCCAGTCAAACGATTCCCCCAAAGCTGTCCAATCAAACAGTTCCCCCAAAGCAGTCCAATCAAACAGTTCCCCCAAAGCTGTCCAATTAAACAGTTCCCCCAAAGCTGGCCAGTCAAACAATTCCCCCAAAGCTGTCCACTCAAATGATTCCCCCTAAGCTGTCCACTCAAATGATTCCCCCAAAGCTGTCTTATCAAACAGTTCCCTGAAATCTGTCCAATCAAACGATTCCCCCAAAGCTGTCCAGTCAAACAGTTCCTTAAAAGCTTTGTCCATAGGTGACCCTGTGTGGTTGAGAGGATGTTAAAATCCAATTGCTAACTAACTAAACTCCCTAAGCTGTCCAATCAAACGATCCCTCCGAAAGCTGTCCAGTCAAGTGATTCCCCCAAAGCTGTCCAGTCAGTTTCCCCAAAGCTGTCCAATCAAATGATTCCCCCAAAGCTGTCCAGTCAAACAGTTCCCCCAAAGCTGTCCAAACAGTTCCATCAGTTTGGTGAAACAAATTTTCAGAATGTTGCTGCTGGAATAGAGAAATGGTAGGCTGACAGCAGAAGAGTTACAGTTGTCTTGGTGAATCAGGCTCCTCAGATTTGACATCAGCTGCGAGGTATTCACAGGAGATGCATTACTGGGGAATGCAGAAAACACACAAACTGCTGACTCACTGGTGCCCCACAGCACAGAGAAGGGTTGTGGGCAACCCTTTTTGTTCTGCTTGATTTCCAAGTGCCATGGGATCATAAACGTGCACAGACCATGCTAGGACTGCCTCTTCTCAACTCACCCAAAGACAGGAATACTTAGCAGGCTACTCAGATGTTGGGAACTCAAACTCTAAAACTTTATTTGACAAGGATTGTAGTTTAGGTTCAGTCAGAAAACCTAACAACTAGTCCTTGCTAAGCTACTGGTGAGTAAATATAGAATTACAGGGCATCATTTATTTACATATAGGCATAACTGAGTCAGTGGAATTTTATATATATGAAAATTTATAAGAATTTCCACACAAAACATAGTGTTCACAGCGCCAGCAGCACATCTGTATACATCACTCAGTTATGCATCATCAGCATACAACCCACAAATAAGGCAGTGGAGCATTTGATCAATTCATGACTAGTATTGGGGGAAAAAACAGAAGCCAATCAATGCTTATCTTATAAAGAACAGTAAGGAAGAGCAGGAAGGGGTGGGGGGGGGGGGGGGGGGGGGTCATTCTCACAAGCAGTCAGAGGGCCTGGGCGGAATTCAGTGGGTGTGTAAAGTCGGTCACAAATGACCATTTATTGCATGGCAATCACTCAAAAACTTCTCTGTCTCTCTCTCCTTAGCAGTATTCTGGGAGGGGAAGGAAGAGTGGAGAAATGATGGGGTGTAACTGTTAGCATGCAGGTTTCCATCTGGACTCTGGAGCCATGACCACTGACTCACCTTGCCTCAGCCTCCTGTTTCCTTCCCCGATAGTTTTCCTGGAAGTTAATGAGCTATGTAACAAAACCAGCGCCACATCCTTTTCCCAACCACCACGTAACCCACTGTGTCCTCTTTTTGAAGTTAATGAGCTATGTAACAAAACCAGCACCACATCCTTTTCCCAACCACCACGTCACCCACAATGTCCTCTTTGGTCATCATGGCTTACTTACTGTTGGGATGTCTGTGTCATTGTTCATCTATACAACGCTGCATTTACTCAGAGTTTGAACTGTTTGTGGGGGGGTACAACCTTCTGAAAACAAAGCAATGTTTTGTCTAACAGGTAGAAGAGATCAAGAGTAGAACTTGAAGTCAAGGATTTTGTTTTAAAGTATGTCCTGTTGATTTGATTGTGGTATTTTTAACCCAAACCTGAAGTCAAGGATTTTGTTTTAAAATGCACCCTGTTGATTTGATTGTGGTATTTTTAACCCAACCCTGAAATCAAGGATTTTGTTTTAAAATGTGCCATGTTGATTTGTGATACTTTTACTTTTAGCCCATGCCCTTATGACATCATATGATGTCCAAGGTGAAGTGTTTTTCATCTGCCAAAATGATGTCAATAGGACATCCTGCTCAGATTCTGACCATGTTCAGGAGAGGCAAAGTTCTGGAAATGGAATGCTTCTGGCAGGATGTCTGCAAAACTCTTTTAGGCAGGCACTAAATCAGCAGCACAAATTCGATGCTGTCAATTCCTTACCTGTGTGTGATACACATATTAAAAGTGTGTGCACAACCACACACACACACACACAAAAAAGCAACATCAATTCTCTAACAGCAAGTGTTAAGCTGTGTCTTGTCAGTGACTGTTAGCAGGACTGTGGCTGTGCAAAACAATGTCAGGCGATCTAGCTTTGCATGTTGTACGCACTATCTCTTCTGATGCTGGGCAAGAAAGCTGTGTGGTCGAGTTGCCAAGGAGCAAGATGAGAAACTGCGGGTACCTTTAGGCAAGCTGCAACATCAAGACTGTTTTCAGCACTCAGTTCTGCTACCCACCAGCAACAAAAATGCGATTCTAAGTTAGAAATAAAATCAGGGAGGCGTTTCAAAATAAAATCCTTGATTCTGAGTATTAATAATGATTGCTTCTACCTGTTGGAGAAAGGCCAACGTCCTCGCACAAAAGATGTTTTGAGGAGGCTTGTTCCTTTCAAATTCATATTTGAACGTTGGCAATGTGAAGCAAAAATGTGGGGAATATTGCATGTAGGTAGAAGAAAAACTACTCAGGACACCAGTTTTTATCCATATGTGATTGTTGCACAAGACATCCTTTAATTAAGTCATTATAAATTATGATCTCAAGACACTGACGAATGAAGGTGAACACACTCTCAGTGTGAACTGTTTCTGAGTACAGGTATTGCAACAGTTCTTTTGGAATGCAGTTTTCATTTCATTTTCACAAATCTGATAATTAAGCTCTTTTGGCTGCTCATAGTGTCTCATGTTCTTGTCTGGTTCCGTTTCTCCTCTCTGCTCCGTCAAGTTCTTCTGTTACACTTCTTTCAGGGCAGTAATGTAAATTAACACTGCCTTTAGGGAAAACACACTGGGTTTTCTATTTGAGAAAAAGGTAGTTGATGAATGTAAACAAGGCGGTCCAGAAGAACAAGACTGCCCTGACCCCTTGGGTATAGAGGGCTACTATGAGAGTTTATCACATGTTGCTTATCTTACTGTTGAAGTGTTGAGGGGTTGGCTTGAGAGTTTCCTTATTTATGATGTTGGTGTTGCGTGTTTTCAGAGCATTGACCCGGAGCGCAGCTACGAACATGATGTGTATGATGAGCTGCTGACACAGGCAGAGATACAGGGCAACGTCAACAAAGTCAACAGTCAGTATGATAATGAGATGATGATAATAATGATGATGATGAATGCGAACTTGTATTGCATCATGCAGTGCTAAATGCGACATGAGCGCCACCTTGAGAATTTAGCCATACCATTACGTGTCTCAATTTATGTTTCTGATCAAAGTGTAGAAGGATTAATTGTTGAGGTATTGTATTAAGGTTGAGAAGATCAGGAGAAAAAAAAGGGGGAAAAAAGAAGAAGAAAATAAAGAGAAAAAAAGAAGAAAGAAAAGAAAAGAAAGAAGGCCTACACCCTTTTAAAGAACTTGTTGGGTGCATCGGTTTCTCCCAGAGGTGAATCTGGGTTTTGCATCCCATAGCCAGAGAGCAGAGGGGTTAAGAAAAATCTGACTGTGGTGAGGGCCATTATTACGTTGATGACCTAGGTCAGAGTTCTGTATGTTTTTGTGCTGTGTTGCACCCTGATACAACCAGTGTGGTTGACTGAGCATAAACCCTTTCAGTGCCAAATGACTGAATATTCTGTCAGGCAGCATGTATGTAGGGTCAGTCTTCTTGCTGAGAGAAGGGAGAGAGCATGAGAGATCTAGGAAAGAGTATTGATTATTTATTAATTTTTGTATCTGAGGGGATGAGCGGAGATTGGTGTGTGCATGTCACTCTGTGTGTGTGCGTGTGTGTGTGTGTGTGTGTAACATGGTTATTGTTTGATAGGCGATAATGGTAACTAGACTACAATATTTAAGATTCTGTTTGTTTGAAATGTATGTTAATGTGGTTTTTGTCATAAGATGTTTGTACAGCACAGTGAGTTTAACTCTGGTTAAAGAACAGAGCTTTGTAAGAATTATTTATTATTACTATTTCTGTTGAAAGACAAATATTTGAATGCACAATGTTAAAAACAAGCTGTTACAGATTTGCTTACCAAAAGAGGCAGAATTTCCTGTGGATTTATTATTCCATCAGAACCAGCTTCCTGGCAGAGAGAGCTGGGCAGCTTGACTTCCTCTCTCTAGCAGTGAAAGGGTTAAGGACCAATTACCTGTCTGTGTCCCCATACTGTACTGCAGCCTCAGTTGCTCTGGACAAGATCAACGCAGCCTTGCTGAAGGGAGACCTGTCGCTGCTGCTGGCAGCCCTCAAGTCATCCAGTCTGGGCCTCAGGGACGTGAAGGACGACAACGTGGAGTTCTATGCCCAAAAACTGATTGAAGCCCGGGAAATGAAAAAGGTGTGTGCCCTGACTGTCTTCACTTCTTTCAGGGCAGTAATGTAAATTAACACTGCCTTTAGGGAAAACACACTGGGTTTTCCATGTGAGAAAAAGATAGCTGATGAATGTAAGCAAGGCTGTCCAGAAGAACGAGACTGCCCTGACCCCTTGGGTACAGAGGGCTACTATGAGAGTTTATCACATGTTGCTTATCTTACTGTTGAAGTGTTGAGGGGTTGGCTTGAGAGTTTCCTTATTTATGATTTTGGTGTTGCGTGTTTTCAGAGCATGAGAGTTTATCACATGTTGCCTATGGCAGCAGTTTCATGTGGCACAAACCATGCCAGCGCTGTAAGTACACCACTGCGGTGGATATTCAAAAATGCGCTATAAAAAGCTAGTCACTCATGTAGAATCACATGCGAGCGCAGTGAGCCTGCTCAAGAGCAGAGAATATCGCTGTATAAAAGTGCTCAACAACAACAACTACTTTTGAATGCAATACACACAGGCAAAGTCAGCAATGTTTTGTTGGAATGCTTTGTAGAGCCCTGTCTGAAAGGCCGCCCTCAGGATCATGAGAAAATAATAATCTCAAACAGAAAGAGGCCTAGAGTGCTTGTGTAGAATCGACAAACAAGGGAGTTAGCTAGTGCTTGAAAGATGTCACCTGAACACAACAAAGACCCGAGTCACCTTTGATATATATCTCACCTGGCTGAATTGAGAACACATTGGTTTGATATCTGTGTCACTGAGTGTGCCTGAAGTTGAGGGTATATATATGCATCCTTTATTTTTTATTTTTTAGGATGTACCTTTGATGAAGTTCAGGTACATTGTATCTACTTACATGCCAGGTGAGAGAGGATGTACCTTTGATGAAGTTCAGGTACATTGTATTTACTTACATGCCAGGTGAGAGTTACTGTAGGAGACTTGGGTCTTGATCGGTGTGCTCAAGAGAAAATAGCCTAAAATCCATGTAGTTACTTGTTCATTGCATTCAGCAGAAGTTGGCCTTCTAGCCCTAGGGTGTAGCTGTATAAGGAAACGCTGTATTCAGTGTCCTCAGCTAATTGATAAATCATGTCAGACCCAGAATGTATTAGCTGATTGAAGAGTGCTGTGTAGCCCTATAAGCCAGAACATACTAGCTCACTGATAAAACACATGAAACTGAGAATGTATTAGCTGACTGAAGAGTCCTTTCTAAACCAGAACATATTAGCTGATTGGTAAAAGACGTGAAACCCAATATGTAATTAGCTGACTGAAGACTCCTGTGTAAGCCAGAATGTGTCAGCTGACTGAAGAGTCCTTTCTAAACCAGAACATATTAGCTGATTGGTAAAAGACGTGAAACCCAATATGTAATTAGCTGACTGAAGACTCCTGTGTAAGCCAGAATGTGTCAGCTGACTGAAGAGTCCTATGTAAGCCAGAATGTGTCAGCTGACTGAAGAGTCCTATGTAAGCCAGAATGTGTCAGCTGACTGAAGAGTCCTATGTAAGCCAGAATGTGTCAGCTGACTGAAGAGTCCTATGTAAGCCAGAATGTGTCAGCTGACTGAAGAGTCCTATGTAAGCTGGAAAGTATCAGCTGATTGAAGAGTCCTTTCTAAGCCAGAGCATATTGACTGATTGGTAAAATATGTGAAACCCCAGAATGTATCAACTGACTGAACAGTCCTATGTGAGTCAGAATGTATTAGCTGACTGAAGAGTTTAAGTCAGAACATAGCTGAATGAAGAATCCTGTGTAAGCCAGAACATATTAGCTGACTGAAGAGTCCTATGTAAGCCAGAACATATTAACTGACTGAAGAGTCCTATGTAAGCCAGAACATATTAGCTGACTGAAGAGTCCTATGTAAGCCAGAACATATTAGCTGACTGAAGAGTCCTATGTAAGCCAGAACATATTAGCTGACTGAAGAGTCCTATGTAAGCCAGAACATATTAACTGACTGAAGAGTCCTATGTAAGCCAGAACATATTAACTGACTGAAGAGTCCTATGTAAGCCAGAACACATTAACTGACTGAAGAGTCCTATGTAAGCCAGAACACATTAGTTGAAGGAAGAGTCCTGTGTAAGCCAGAACATATTAACTGACTGAAGAGTCCTATATAAGCCAGAACATAGTTGAAGGAAGAGTCCTAAGTAAGCCAGAACATATTAGCTCCCTGAAGAGTCCTATGTAAGCCAGAACATATTAACTGACTGAAGAGTCCTGTCTAACCCAGAACCTATGAATAAGCTGAGTGATAAATGCTGTGTGTGTGTGTGTGTGTTTGTGTGTGTGCGTGTGTGCATGTGTGTGTGCGTGTGTGTTTGTGTGTGTGCGTGTGTGCATGTGTGTGTGTGTTCAGAACAACAACAATGGAGAGGACATTCAGCTGGACAAGGAGGAGCTGCAGGAGGCCATCAACCAGGCCAACCTGGAGGCCAGCGCAGAGTACAAAAGTGAGTCCACTGCACTCATTCTGTGATCAGAGCTCAGGAACTGTGTGAAAGTCAAGGTGGCCATCCGGGGCTCCCTGTCCCTAATGGTCCTTAGAGTCTCCATGGACATAAAGCAACATTGAACTCAGACACTCAGAGTTCAGGAGCTGTGTGAAAGTCGAGGTGGCTGTCCTGGGCTCCCCATCCCTAATAGTCCTTGTGGTCTCTGGACGTAAAGCAACACTGAACTTGAAGTTTCTCTGATGCTGGCCCAGCTTTTTGTTTCCTCTTGGTTGAGGCAGCCAACTTCATCAGTTTGAAGATTTTACGCTGACACAGTATCTGAGACAACCTAGCCCTTTAGTGTTTAAACAGCCAAGCTCCATTTGAATGACAGCTTGTCAGCCTGTGTATGGCATTAAACTCTCTGAAGCTCTACCCAGTTGAAGTAATATTTTAACTGAAAATTCAGTGTTAGTCTTTTATTTACATTTTCCGGCGTTGGCCTGTGGCTTGTCACCAGAGGCGCAAGCGGTGAAGGCAGTCAACTCTGGGATTGACAGCAACGATGCCGCTCAGCTGCTGACAGCCTTCCACAACTCAGCGGCACAGTTTCCTCACGTCTACGACTTTGCTGCACCTCTCTACCTGGAGGAGCTTGCCAGCATCAAGGCAGAGAAACAGGTGAGGGTTGCTTGGGGTTTTCGTGATGCTAGAGAAACTCAGGTAAACCCTATAGAACTTTGCCAGCATCAAGGCCGAAAAACAGGTGAGGGTTGCTTGGGTTTTTTGTGATGCTAGAAAAACTCAGGTAAACCCTATAGAACTTTGCCAGCATCAAGGCAGAAAAACAGGTGAGGGTTGCTTGGGTTTTTTGTGATGCTAGAAAAACTCAGGTAAACCTGATAGAACTTTGCCAGCATCAAGGCAGAGAAACAGGTGATGTCTGCTTTGTGGCTTTGATGATGCTAGAGAAACACAGGTAAAAAACACACTATAGAACTTTGCCAGCATCAAGGCAGAGAAACAGGTGATGTCTGCTTTGTGACTTTGATGATGCTAGAGAAACACAGGTAAAACCCTGTAGAACTTTGCCAGCATCAAGGCAGAGAAACAGGTGAGGGTTGCTTGGGGCTTTGATGATGCTAGAAAAACACAGGTAAAACCCTGTGGAACTTTGCCAGGGTCTTGGAACTTTAATGGATTTGTTTTTCTTTTCTGTCTGTCACACAGGAAGAACTGGACTTTGATTAGATCAGGGCTGCAGTGATGGCACTGAACTCAGCACTTGTTTTCTGCCTCTTATATCACACAGGAAGAACTGTAGTGTGATGAGATCTCAGCAGCATTGACCATACAGAACTCGGATTTGTTTTCTTTCTCTGTTACACAGAAACAACTGGACTTTGATCAGATCTCGGCAGTGCTGGCAGCACAGAACTCGGATTTGTTTTCTCTCTCAGTTAGTGTTACACAGGAAGAACTGGACTTTGATTAGATCTTGGCAGTGCTGATGGCACAGAATTTGGATTTGTTTTCTCTCTCTGTCTCACAGGAAGAACTGGACTTCTATGAGATCTCGGCAGCACTGATGGGACAGAACTCAGATGTGTTTTCTCACTCTGTCTCACAGGAAGAACTAGACTTTGATGAGATCTCGGCAGCGCTGACCGTACTGAATGCAGTGGCGGCCATCAACCAGGCGGTGGATGCTGGTGACTCGCAGACCACCTTCCACTGTCTGTGCGACGCCCAGGCTCACCTGCCCGAGGTGGAGGAGCACATGGCAGACGCCTACCAGTCCACCCTGGCTGAACACAAGATGAACAAGGCAAACACACAGGTAGGTGGACTGCAGTAGATTGGGTGGAAACTCCACCCTGGCTGAACACAAGATGAACAAGGCAAACACACAGGTAGGTGGACTGCAGTAGATTGGGTGGAAACTCCACCCTGGCTGAACACAAGATGAACAAGGCAAACACACAGGTAGGTGGACTGCAGTAGATTGGGTGGAAACTCCACCCTGGCTGAACACAAGATGAACAAGGCAAACACACAGGTAGGTGGACTGCAGTAGATTGGGTGGAAACTCCACCCTGGCTGAACACAAGATGAACAAGGCAAACACACAGGTAGGTGGACTGCAGTAGATTGGGTGGAAACTCCACCCTGGCTGAACACAAGATGAACAAGGCAAACACACAGGTAGGTGGACTGCAGTAGATTGGGTGGAAACTCCACCCTGGCTGAACACAAGATGAACAAGGCAAACACACAGGTAGGTGGACTGCAGTAGATTGGGTGGAAACTCCACCCTGGCTGAACACAAGATGAACAAGGCAAACACACAGGTAGGTGGACTGCAGTAGATTGGGTGGAAACTCCACCCTGGCTGAACACAAGATGAACAAGGCAAACACACAGGTAGGTGGACTGCAGTAGATTGGGTGGAAACTCCACCCTGGCTGAACACAAGATGAACAAGGCAAACACACAGGTAGGTGGACTGCAGTAGATTGGGTGGAAACTCCACCCTGGCTGAACACAAGATGAACAAGGCAAACACACAGGTAGGTGGACTGCAGTAGATTGGGTGGAAACTCCACCCTGGCTGAACACATGATGACAATGGCAACACCTACCTGTGCAACCCTGCTAACACAGATGAACAAGGCAAACACACAGGTAGGTGGACTGCAGTAGATTGGGTGGAAACTCCACCCTGGCTGAACACAAGATGAACAAGGCAAACACACAGGTAGGTGGACTGCAGTAGATTGGGTGGAAACTCCACCCTGGCTGAACACAAGATGAACAAGGCAAACACACAGGTAGGTGGACTGCAGTAGATTGGGTGGAAACTCCACCCTGGCTGAACACAAGATGAACAAGGCAAACACACAGGTAGGTGGACTGCAGTAGATTGGGTGGAAACTCCACCCTGGCTGAACACAAGATGAACAAGGCAAACACACAGGTAGGTGGACTGCAGTAGATTGGGTGGAAACTCCACCCTGGCTGAACACAAGATGAACAAGGCAAACACACAGGTAGGTGGACTGCAGTAGATTGGGTGGAAACTCCACCCTGGCTGAACACAAGATGAACAAGGCAAACACACAGGTAGGTGGACTGCAGTAGATTGGGTGGAAACTCCACCCTGGCTGAACACAAGATGAACAAGGCAAACACACAGGGTAGGTATGCAGTAGACTGCAGTAGATTGGGTGGAAACTCCACCCTGGCTGAACACAAGATGAACAAGGCAAACACACAGGTAGGTGGACTGCAGTAGATTGGGTGGAAACTCCACCCTGGCTGAACACAAGATGAACAAGGCAAACACACAGGTAGGTGGACTGCAGTAGATTGGGTGCACAGGTAGATGGACTGTAGTAGATTATTTGGATGACCACATGGCAGACACCTACCTGTGCACCCTGGCTGAACACAAGATGAACAAGGCAAACACACAGGTAGGTGGACTGCAGTAGATTGGGTGAAAACTCCACCCTGGCTGAACACAAGATGAACAAGGCAAACACACAGGTAGGTGGACTGCATTAGATTTGGTGGAAACTCCACCCTGGCTGAACACAAGATGAACAAGGCAAACAGACAGGTAGGTGCACTGTACTAGATTGGGTGGAGAACCACATGGGAGATGCCTACCTGTCCACCCTGGCTGAACCTGAGATGCCTGTTTTGTGTCTTTCCTTTTTTATTCATTCCCATTCTGTCTGTTTTCTAAACCTGTGCCAGCTGACAGAAAGAGAAATGAAAAAGCAGAATTATGGTTTGTTGCCTTTAAAAAATTAAAATTATGAGAAGTTGTAGATGAGTGCATGAGTGTCTTTCTGTCAGTTTATACTGCTTACTGTTAGCTCTTGTGTTTTCCCCTGACTGTGGCTGACAGCATGGTGTGTTTGGCAGGGCGACAACCCCCTGCTGACCCATGGGGACATCGTGGACTGCATACAGACCGTTCACCTCAAAGTGCAGGAGGAGCAGGAACGTAAGTTCACTTTTGACTTTGTACATCTGGCTTCTCATGAAGCTCCACTTCGCTTCAGAGATTGCAGAGACTATTTGCTCCATGGCATATGAGGAGCAGGAATGCACGTACACTTTTTGCACCTGGCTTCTCTTTAACAACCCCCCCCACCCCACCACCCCACCCCCACCCCCACCCACCGCCCTTCTCTTTACCCTCTGCACCCTCACTACTCACTACACACACACAGGATGGAGTGTGTGCATTGAAGAAAAAACAAGCAAAAAAAGATTAAAATACAAAAGAGGTTACAGGTGAATGTCTTTTAAAACGCAAAAGCGGTTACAGGTAAATGTCTTTTAAAACACAAAAGAGGTTACAGATGAATGTCTAGTGTTCAGAAACAGCAAACAGTGCAAATGTTCTGCAAAGATGCTTTTTTTCTTCTTCTCCAAAGCAGCAAACAAGCAGTTGTTTCACACGTAAACTGTGAAAAAGTAAAAAGGACCTGTCTGTCTGTGCGTCTCATCCTTCAGTATTCTGCTGATCCCCATCCCATAGGCAATCAGAGTGTGATGTACTTGAGCTTGGTGTGAAAAGATAGCTAGGCTTGACATGCCTGAGCCTGATCACCATTGTCACCGGTGCTGGTGATGTCCGCAGGTATCGAGGCCATCAAGTGCATCAACGAGGCCATCGACAACGGGGACGAGGGGGAGACGCTGGTGGCGCTGCAGTTGCCGTCAGCCAAGCTGAGCAACGTCGACCCCCTTCAGGCTCTCCACTACCAGGTCTTGCTGGCCAAGGAGAAGGACAAGAAGGCAGAGGTAGGGGTCAACGACGACGGTGATGATGACGATGATGTGTGTATATATCTATGGTGATGCAATGGGAATTATTGTATTTTTTTAATGTGTGTGTGTGTGAGACTTTTAAATGACACAGATGAGGCAACAGATATAGCTGACGCTATACCAGAGATTGGGTCCTGTTGGCATATCACAATTGCAGTGTGCATCAAGATCAAGAACAGTGATGGAATTTAGTGTTTATCTGTGGTGATGCAGTGGGGTTCAGGGTGTACATGTATGTGTGTGTGTGTGTGTGTGTCAGTTTCAGAAGGCACAAGATGAGGCAGGCTGCAGCAGTGTTCTGTTGTTTTTTGGTGTTTATTGTGATGCAGTGGGGATTAATGTGTATGTGTGTGTGTGAGAGAGAGAGAGAGATTCATATGACGCAAGATGAGGCATCAGTGATGTGGTGTTTTAGTGGTCAATTGTGATGCAGTGGGAATTATTGAGTGTGCATGTGTGTATGGGTGTGTGTGTGTCACTCTGTGTGTGTGTGTGTTTATATGAGAGAGACAGCACAAGAAAAAGCATTACCAGTGACATGATGTTTCAGTGTCTGCCTGTCATGATGGAATCAGGATTAGTGTGTGTGTTTTGTGTGTGCCACTTTCAGACCACACAAGATGAGGCAGCAATGATGTGGTGTTTTAGTGGTCAATTGTGATGCAGTGGGAATTATTGAGTGTGCGTGTGTGTGGGTGTGTTTGTGTGGGTGTGTGTCACTGTGTGTATGGGTGTGTGTGTGTGTGTCACTCTGTGTGTGTGTTTGTGTGTGTGTGTGTGTCACTCTGTGTGTGTGTGTGTTTATATGAGAGAGACAGCACAAGAAAAAGCGTCACCAGTGACATGATGTTTCAGTGTCTGCCTATCATGATGGAATCAGGATCAGTGTGTGTGTTTTGTGCGTGCCACTTTCAGACCACACAAGATGAGGCAGCAGTGTTGTGGCTGGAGGAGATCCAGTCCACAGTCGACCACGCCAACAGCAATGCCGAGGAGGGTCTTAGACGTGAGTATCTCCTCACAGTTTGCACTGAATTATCCATGGGTGTATCACCAGGGTATAGACCACCATCCTAAGGCAGCATGGGTATGGCAGCAGGTTTCAGCTGCATGCTTTTCCTGACAACGGTACACACTCGTTTTGGACTTTCATCTCAAGATGAAACTGTTAGAAATGAATATTGTGGGGTGTCAGATTGCTGTTTTTTGTTGTTGTTTTTAAATAAATATTTATATGTCCTAACAATTATCTCTAAATGATTGGACATATCTCATTCCTAACAGTTTCCACATGCCTCATCCCTGAATGTTTCCACAATGTCTCATGCTTTGGTGTTTCCACAGTGTCTCATGTCTCAACATTTCCAGTGTCTCATCTTTGACTGATTCCACAGTGTCTTGATTGTGCCTAGTGTTTCCACATCTGATCCCTCAGTATTTCCACCATGTCTCATACTTAAATGTTTCAACAGTGTCTCATGCCTAAATGTTTCCACAATGTCTCATCCCTCAGTGTTTCCACAGTGTCTCATCCATGAATGTTTCCACGTCTCCTGCTTCAGTGTTTCCACAATGTCTCATCCTTCGATGTTTCCACAGTGTCTCGCGGCGTCCAGGCTGTGAATGAAGCCATAGTTGCTGGTGACACAGAGGCGCTGGTAGCAGCGTTGACAGGTGATGCAGGTTTCCAGAGCACGACAAACGAGTGTGGCGCCACCTACCTGGAGAAGCTGAAGCAGCTTCAGGAAGAGAAAGCAGCATCAGGTTTGTGGAATTTCAGCCATGCTGTTTGCTGCGAATCTACAACCTCTTGATCCCAAACCAAAGGCCTTTACCACTCTGCTATACACCACCTCTTGCAAATCCAATACATGTATTATACACTTGAACTTCTAGCTTGAGACTATGCTTTACCCCTTCGCTGCCATGATTTCATGGGAAAACGACCCATAAAAGTACGAATCTGAAACCCTTAAGCCTTTTTGTCTTCTTTTTCGCACTGGCATTGAAAGGATTTTCATCAAAATGCATAGCATTGAAAATAGACGTGATAGTACCCAAAAATACACTGTTTGTAGGTGTGTCTGTGCATCATTCAACCTGGAAAGTTTACAGGCTGGGGCAGTGAAGAGGTTAAGCTTTACCAGGTGTGTCTAAAAGTAATAGGTCTGCATCCAAACTTTAAAACATGGAGATTTGTGGAGATTCTTTCTAGTGAGGTGTGGTAATTCATTCATCAGAAGTCTCACATGCAAGACGGACAAGAAGAGTAGACTGATTTTGTTTGTTTTTTGGCATTTCTTCAGGTGACTGTGGCAGTGGGTGGATGATGAACCGGGTGCGCGATGGCTCCAAGTTTTTCTACAACATTCACACGCAGGTGTACGCCTGGTCCCGGCGAGAGGATGTGGTGAAGGATTTCTCCTTGCTGACCAAAGAAGAAATACAGGTGAGTTGTCCTTCACCACCTCTGCCGTCACCGCTTTCCCCTGCTGCCTGCACATAACTCCACTTGCCAATTAGGTCTTTGTCCGGGACAGGTAAAGATGTCTACGGCAGATGAGGATGTTTATAACAGGTGAGGGGGTTTAAGACAGGTATGAGTAGGACAGGTAAAGATGTCTACAGCAGATGAGGATGTTCATGACAGGTGAGGGGGTTTAAGACAGGTATGAATGAGTAGGACAGGTATAGATGTCTACAGCAGATGAGGATGTTCATGACAGGTGAGGGGTTTAAGACAGGTATGAGTAGGCCAGGTAAAGATGTCTGCAGCAGATGAGGATGTTCATGACAGGTGAGGGGGTTTAAGACAGGTATGAATGAGTAGGACAGGTAAAGATGTCTACAGCAGATGAGGATGTTCATGACAGGTGAGGGGGTTTAAGACAGGTATGAATGAGTAGGACAGGTAAAGATGTCTACAGCAGATGAGGATGTTCATGACAGGTGAGGGGGTTTAAGACAGGTATGAGTAGGACAGATAAAGATGTCTACAGCAGATGAGGATGTTCATGACAGGTGAGGGGGTTTAAGACAGACAGTAGGGGTATTTATGACAGGTAAAGACATTTAAGACAGGTAAAAGTGTTTAGGGCAAGTAAATTTTTTTTGGATAGGTAAAGACCTTTAGGACAGGCAAGAATGTTCAGGACAGGTAAAGACATTTAGGACAGGCAAGAGTGTTCAGGACAGGTAAAGGGCTCTATGACAGGTAGACATTAAGGCATGCAAGAGTGTTTAGGGTAAGTAAGGGGATATATGTTAGTAAAAACATTTAGGACGGGTAAAAAAAAAGAAGAAAAAAATGAAAGTAAGTGGGTTTGGGACAGGTGAAAACATTTTGGACAGGTCAGGGTGTTTAAAGCCAGTAATGGGGTTTGGGCAGGTAAAGACATTTTGGACAGGTAAGCAGGTAGAGACATTTAGGACAGGTAAGGACCTGTTTTGGGCAGGTAAGCGCATTTAGAACATGTAAAGACATTTAGGACAGGTACAGGTGTTTAGGACAGGTAATGGTAGCTAAGACCAGTAAGGATGTTTAGGATAGCTGTAAGTGTATTTACAACAGGTAAGAATATTTTACAACAGGTACAGGTATTTTAGATAGGGATGTTCAGGGCAGGCAAGGGCATTTAGGACAGCAGGAAAGGATGTTTAGCCCAGGTAAGGATGCTTAAGACAGGTAAGGACTTCTGCAAGTAGGGCCCAACTTTTACAGCTAGCTGTTTGAATGAATATTGAATGAGAACAGCAGAACACAACAGGGAGATGATGTACTGATGCTCCAACCTTGTTGTCTCTACAGGCAGTGATATCAGAAGTAACAGCAGAACACAACAGGGAGATGATGTATTGATGCTCCAGCCTTGTCGTCTATAGGGGGTGATATCAGAAGTAACAGCAGAACACAACAGGGAGGTGATGTACTGATGCTCCAACCTTGTTGTCTCCACAGGGGGTGATATCAGAAGTAACAGCAGAACACAACAGAGAGATGCTTTTCAAGGCCAACGAAGACTTCATCGTGCTGGTCCAAGCCCACGTGAGGGGATACCTGACGAGAAGAGCATTCCGTGAGCGCATGGAGTTCCTGTCTCAGCAGCTGCCAGCCATCACCACCATACAGGTGCACACCACTGTAGTGTTTGTGACAGCTAGTCCTCTGCCTGTGGCTATAAGTGGTCTTGTGAACAGCTCTGCCTTAGTGGCTGTATCCTTTATTTTCTCTTTCTTTTATCAGCATTATAATGATTTTGGGGGGGGGGGTGTCCAGCTATATCAGGTATGAAATGAAGGCAACAAGGCTCATGCAGTTACGATTGAATAGTTTCTGCATGTGTACTGTTGCGAAGTCTGAACTTTAAAATCACTGCTTTTTTGCTGATGTTGATTCCCAGCCAGGTGTGTGACTCTCTGCTGCCATAAAAGACGGACATCTGACTGTGTAAATGTGTCATGTTGCTGCAATTGTGTACAACTGCTGCAGAGGACAGTGACTGAGTGAAGTGTCGTGTTGTCACTGCGTACAACTGCTGCAGGGGATGGTGACTGAGTGAAGTGTCGTGCTGTCACTGCGTACAACTGCTGCAGAGGACAGTGACTGAGTGAAGTGTCGTGTTGTCACTGCGTACAACTGCTGCAGAGGACAGTGACTGAGTGAAGTGTCGTGTCGTCACTGTGTACAACTGCTGCAGAGGACAGTGACTGAGTGAAGTGTCGTGTTGTCACTGCGTACAACTGCTGCAGAGGATGGTGACTGAGTGAAGTGTCGTGCTGTCACTGCGTACAACCGGTGCAGAAGACAGTCACTAAATGAAGTGTCATGTTTTTATGACCGCAGGCTTGGTGGCGAGGCAGCAAACAGAAGCAGGCCTACCAGCAGAGACGGCAATACCTGCAGGACAACCTGCCAGCTGTGATCAAGGTAAAGGTGAACTGTGAATACACCAAGGTTGGCCCTGGGTCCTGTGGGCATGCGCACATTAAATTCTGTAGCGCTGCCCAGTGTTAAGCTGACTGCATCTGGCAGGTGGGCTTCCACAGGGAAGCTGGCCATGAAAAAAATCCCACATAGGAGAGTTAAATGTGCAAAACTCAAAAGAAAGGAAGTTTTGTCAATGTTGACTACTGTGTAGTAGACGTGTTAAGTACTGTGTCGTAAACATGTTGAGAATGTGTAGTAGTTGTTGAGTACTGTGTGGTAGTTGTTGTGTACTGTGTGGTAGCTGTTGAGCACTGTGCAGTAGTTGTTGAGTACTGTGTGGTAGTTGTTGAGTACTGTGTGGTAGCTGTTGAGCACTGTGTAGTAGTTGTTGAGTACTGTGTGGTAGCTGTTGAGCACTGTGTAGTAGTTGTTGAGTATCTGTAGTAGCTGTTGAGGACTGTGTAGTATTTGCTGAGTAATGTTCAGCAGTTGTTGAGTTGTGTGTGCAGTGGTGTGTTTTCTGTGTGGTTTTCAGCTCCAGTCAATGTTAAGTAGGGTGTATAGCAGTTGTTGAGCTGCGTGTACAGTAACATGTTTTCTGTGTGGTTTAATCAGCTCCCGTCAACGTTAAGTAGTGTGTATAGCAGTTGTTGAGTTGTGTGTGCAGTGACATGTTTTCTGTGTGGTTTCAGCTCCAGTCATTTGTGAGGATGTGGAGAGACAGAAAGCGCTACAGGGACAGAAAGAAGTTCTTCAAGGACCACGTGAGTTCCGTTTCTCATCGCTCTTAACCCCTTCACTACCTCAGCCCATAAATTTTCAGGCTGAAAAGTGCACACACACCTACAAAAAGTATATTTTCCAGTCCTATGTCAAACGAGTAATAATAATGGATACTTAGAGCACCTAACCCACACAGGCCCTAAGTGCTTGCACATTCTTTAAATGTACGTATTTTCAAAATTCAGTGCATACAACACAAATGCACGCACACACCCACACACATGCACACACGCACCACACACACACACATGTGCTTTTAATACTGTGCATTTTGACTAAAATCTTTTCAGATGCAAAAGCGCTGTTAAGGATTTAAAATTTCACATTTGTATTGGTAATTTTCAAGTGACATTGTGGCAGTGAAAAGGTTAAGTCAGCTGAAAAATAGTACCAATCTCTGACTTTCTTTTTCTTTCATTTGTTTCTGCATGTGAAGTGTCTGGTGTTTGTGTTTGTCAGATGGTGAACAGAACTGTTCAGTGGTGAATTGTCTGGTGTTTCTGTTTGTTCGGTGGCAGCCTGACTGATGGTGAACTATTCAGTGTTGACTTGTCCATTGATCTTCTTCTTCTTCTTCTCAATCACTGCTACACTGAGATTCCAGTCTGCAAGATGAATATGGCTGTCTTCTCCAGTTGCTCCTTGCTGCTATAGAGTTTGGTGTGTAGCTGGACTGCCGTTGGCCACACATTAAATTTATTCTTGCTGTCTGCAGAAGTGGGCATCTCTGCAGTATGTGTTTGGCCATCTGGTCTTCAAGCCCGCATTTTTATCAGTCTTGACCAGTGATGAATTATCTGCTGTTTCTATTTGTTCGGTGGTGAACTGACAGTAATGACTTGTCCAGCGATGAAATTGTCCAATTTGTTTCTGCTGCAGGAGGACTCCATCATCAAGATCCAGGCATTCTTCCGCTCCAACCTGGCCAGGCAGGACTACAAGGCTCTCAGTAAGTTGTGCGTTGGGACCTGCTGTCGCATTGCTTGCCAAGTGTTTCTCTCGATTGGCTGGCACTTAAGGTCTTGTGTGTGTGTGTTTTTTTTTGTTTGCTTGTGTGTGTGTGTGCGTGCACATGTGTGTGTGTGTGTGTGTGTGTGTGTGTGAGCACTTGTATGTATTGAAATTAGTTTCCGTTTTGGTATGCTGTGAAGTGGAGCTTGCTGTAGTGCAAGATGACATCAGTGACAACCTTGTGGATGCAGATATATATATATATGATTGATACTGACAGGTTGTGATGATTTGTTGCAGTGCAAGATGATGCCAGTGATAACTGTGTAGATGCATATACAGGATTGATACTGACAGGCTGTCATGATCTGTTGCAGTGCAAGTTGATGCCAGTGACAACTGTGAAGATGCATATACAGGATTGATACTGACAGGTTGTCATGATCTGTTGCAGTGCTTGATGAGAATCCCTCGCTGGCTGTGGTGCGAAAGTTTGTCCACCTGCTGGATGCCAGTGACAACGACTATGCAGAGGAACTGGGTGAGAGTTTTATCCTTCTTTAATCAACATGGTTTTGTTAATTAATGATCAAATGTTTAACTTAAAACAAAGAAAAGTTAGCTCCTACCTGTGACCAAGTTTGTGTGCAGCACAAAAAGTTTTGACTGTTGTTTTGTTGGCATTGTCTTTGACTAGTGCTGACCTTGTTTTCTGTGGATGAAGTGATGACCTTGTTTGCTAAAATGACGACCTTGTTTTCTGTGGATGAAGTGATGACCATGTTGACTGGAATGCTGACCTTGTTTTCTGTGAATGAAGTGATGACCATGTTGACTGAAACACTGACCTTGTTTTCTGTGAATGAAGTGATGACCATGTTGACTGAAACGCTGACCTTGTTTTCTGTGAATGAAGTGATGACCATGTTGACTGAAACGCTGACCTTGTTTTCTGTGAATGAAGTGATGACCATGTTGACTGAAACGCTGACCTTGTTTTCTGTGAATGAAGTGATGACCATGTTAACTGGAACGCTGACCTTGTTTTCTGTGAGTGAAGTGATGACCATGTTGACCGAAACGCTGACCTTGTTTTCTGTGAATGAAGTGATGACCATGTTAACTGGAACACTGACCTTGTTTTCTGTGAATGAAGTGATGACCATGTTGACTGAAATGCTGACCTTGTTTTCTGTGGCTTAAGTGATGACCATGTTGACTGAAACGCTGACCTTGTTTTCTGTGAATGAAGTGATGACCATGTTGACTGAAACGCTGACCTTGTTTTCTGTGCTAAGTGATGACCATGTTGACTGAAACACTGACCTTGTTTTCTGTGAATGAAGTGATGACCATGTTGACCGAAACGCTGACCTTGTTTTCTGTGAATGAGGTGATGACCATGTTGACTGGAACGCTGACCTTGTTTTCTGTGAATGAAGTGATGACCATGTTGACTGGAACGCTGACTTTGTTTTCTGTGGCTGGCAGAGCTGCAGAAGCTGCGGCAGCAGGTGGTGGCGGAGATTCGCTCCAACCAGCAGCTGGAGCAGGACCTGGACCAGATGGACATCAAGATCGGCCTCCTCATCAAGAACAGGATCACCCTGCAGGTGGGTCACCTCTCTCTCTCTCTTGGGGGTTGGGGGGGGGGGGGCATGTGGAGCTATACTTGATGGGCATGGAGGGGGCTTTGAGGGGTGAACATGGGGGCTGGGTGTGGAGGGGGTGAGCATGTGGAGCTGAACTTGGGGGTGTGGAGGGGGTGAGCATGTGGAGCTGGACTTGGGGGTGTGGAGAGGGTGAACATGTGGAGCTGGACTTGGGGGTGTGGAGGGGGTGAACATATGGGGCTGGATATGGGGAGTGTGGAGCTGGACTTGGGGGGTGGGGAGGTGGAAGCAGTGAACATGTGGAGCTGGACTTAATGGGCATGGACATGTGGAGTTGGACTTAATGGGCATGGAGGGCATGAACATGTGGAGCTGGACTTAATGGGCATGGAGGGCATGAACATGTGGAGCTGGACTTAATGGGCATGGACATGTGGAGCTGGACTTAATGGGCATGGACATGTGGAGCTGGACTTAATGGGCATGGACATGTGGAGCTGGACTTAATGGGCATGGAGGGCATGAACATGTGGAGCTGGACTTGGGAGGCGTGGAAACAGTGAACATGTGGAGCTGGACTTAAAGTGTGTGGAGGGGGCGAACACATGCAGCAGACATTCCTCATTGTTATTTCTGTCCCTGCATGCAGGACGTGGTGACCCACAACCGCAAGCTGACCAAGCGCTCGGACGAGGCGAGCTCAGTGCGGGGCCTGCGGGCGCTGAGCCGGGAGAGCCACGAGCGGATGGAGGCCTACCAGCACCTCTTCTACCTGCTGCAGACCAACCCCACCTACCTGGCCAAGCTCATCTTCGAGATGCCGCAGAGCAAAACCACCAAGTTCATGGAGGCCGTCATCTTCTCCCTCTTCAACTACGGCGCCAACCAGCGCGAGGAGTACCTGCTGCTCAAGCTCTTCAGGACCGCCCTGGAGGAGGAGATTAAGTGAGTCTGGGGAACGCTGGCTGCTGGTGCTGCTCTCTTCCTGGGGGGGGCTGAGTGGCAGGGAATTGCGATGAAATTCCACATGGGGGGGGGGGGGGGGGGGGGGGGGGGGGGGGGGGGATTGAGGTGAGGCCCCAGGTAGTCCTCATAGTCATGTAGTCTTGTGGGGCAGGGAATTGCGGATTGAAAAAAACAAAACCAGAAATATGAACAAACCAAAAATAAAAATGAAGGTTCACTATGTCTTAAAAGTTGTTTAATTTGTTGGTTGGGTCTCAGTCTGTGCTCAAGGGATTTGAGTCCAGAGCATGAGGGTTTTGTTTATGGGAAGTTCACGCTATAAAGACATGGAATAAAGGTGTGTGAATGGACTTCTTTTTGATAGCGTGAGAGACACCCAGGTAGCACTGAACGCACATCCTGATCCAAAGGTGTGTCGTCACCATTGAGGTTTGAGGGGCGACTACGGTATCAAACGCTTGAAGTGCATGTAGTCTTCACAGTGTTTTCAAACAAATAATAATGGGTGTGCTTGCCCATCTGGGAGTGCTGGCTTTGTTGGTATGGGCTTTGTGTTTTGGTAGCTCTGTGTTGTTATAGCTTCAACAGTGTGGGTATGGGTCAAACACCAAGCACTGGTCTATGACAACCTTCCTCCAACCACTGCCGTAGTTGGTTACGCCACAGGTCTTGGAAAAGTCAGTTAATGGACAGTTTTTCGTTGGTGCTTAAATGGCGGTAAGTTTGTAACAGAAACTCAAATTATATTTCTTTTATAACCACCACGTTGCTTTCACCAGCACAAATAAAACCAAAATCATTTGAATCGAGACGGAACTCTTGATCTACCTGGGGTGAGCGCTCCTCATGTTTATGTGCATGCTTGAACGCTATGTTGCTTCCACGGTGTAGCTAGGACCCAAACTTTGGAAGGGCGCCGACAGCGTCGGTGGACAGCTGTGCGGAGATAAAGAGTGTCCCTTAAGTGGCGTTACCTGTACTGGCAGAGTGTGGAGGAAGGTGGCAGAAAGCTGTGCTTGGAATGTGGGCATGGGTACTACAGATGTTGTCCATATGGCAGCCAAGTTGTTCGTCAGCTCGGTGCTACACACTTCCCACAAGGAACAGTGAAGCACTGTGCAAAACAAATTGCAGGGTGGGGGTGGAGGATGGTTTTTGGGGGGTCTTGTTTTGTTTTCTTCTCTTGCTTTATGGGCTCAGGGATGAGTGAGAAGCTGAACGATAAGATTGATCAATAAGGCATACTGCTTACATTATATAAGATTCTGAAGGGTGTATGCGATTTGCTTTAAATCAAGTTTTCTTCAGACCTTTTTTAAACCATTGTTTTTCATCTGTTTCTGTTGGTTAGGGTTAGGGTAGCTTTTACTAACACCTTTCATGGTCCTTGTTTTTCTTCAAACTAATTTCGGTGCTGATACCGACATTTTCTGTGCTGTACTAATTGTCGAATGTGACTGAACTAATCCATCTTTCCTTCTATTGCCTGCTTTCGGCAGCCGGATGTAAGTATCAGCGTATTCCACACTTGTGCACAGTTGCTCCTTATTTGCTCAGAGTTTGGTGGACATACAGTTTTTCTTGGTGGATCATGGTGCAAAATTCTGTCATTAGTAGAGTCATCTTAAAACCGCAGTTATGCAATTATTATCAAGAGAGAAAATGTTGCTGAGTTGTGGATGACAACTGAAATGTGTGTCAGGTAGAGCTGTCGGTAGTATGGTTGTGACAGGAGTTGAACAAGGGTAAATGGGGGTTCTGCACATTTGTATGCATACACACAGACACACAGACACACACACATGCTCGTGCATGCATGCACACACATACACAAACACATGCACAATCACACACATTCATGCATACACATGTATACACAAAACACGCATGCACAGTTGTTCACAGATAAAGACTTTCTCTCTCTCTCTCTCTCTCTCTCTCTCTCTCTCTCTCTCTCTCTCTCCGTTTTCTCTTCTGTCCCCCCCCCCCCCTCCCCCCCCCCCACCTGCCCCTGTTCTTACAGATGGCAAGGATAATACAAATGATGAAAAGGCAGAGGGTTTTAGAAACAGTTTTCAAACAGATGAGTTTTGAAGGCAATTTTGGAAGAGGAAGTCAGGTCCGAGTGTCAGTGTTTGAGACAAAGTGTTCCAAACAGATGTAGAACAGTGTTTTTAGCCAGATGTTTCTGTGTTCACGTGAGGGATGGCAGATGTGCTGGGGCTGGATGCAGACCACAGTTGTGGGGTTTCAGTGTAGGGTTGAAGGAAATGAGACACAACTAGGGCTGTCATTTTCTGTTTAGGGTGTTTCACACATACTTGCATACATGCATGTATGCATGCACATATACACACACACACACCTGCACACACACATGCACGCACACACTTACACACACACACTGCACACACACACTTACACACACACACTGCACACACACACACACACACACACACACTCACACACACACACTCACTGCATATATACACACACACACACACACACACACACACACACACACACACACACACACACTGCATATATACACACATACACACTCCCCCATTCTGTATTCAGTGTTTATCATTCAGCATATGTCAAGCTAACCCTTTGCATTGGTTGTATAAATATCTGTGTACACAATTCCATTAAGCAGAATGTCTTTGCATGCTAGAATGAGTGAGTGTTGACATCATGCCATATCTGATGTACCGGTTGTTGTATCACTGGTGGAATGTGTATTACTCAGCTCTTCATCGCCCCGCCCCCACCCAGTGGAGCCGGCGGTAGCACTAACCCCTGAGCATGAAGAGAAGTAACTATGACTCTTTACGCAGGGACCTATCTCTGCTTCGGGCCCTGGGCACTTCCGTGGAGAGGGGGATCCCTTTGTGTAACTGTAATGCTCTTTGGTTGATTTTTTCCTGCTTCAGTTTTCTTTTGGGCATGGTGTTGGTGCATTTTTTGTACTCTTTAGGACGGGATTTGTTTCGGCATTGGTTATGCTTGTGACCCAACCGTAACCTATTGTTGTTTTCCAAGTTGTGTTGTGGTTGTGAAGTTTGACGAACTGGATTACATTTTTGATGTTCCGTTGTACTTTGTGTGTGTGTGTGTGTGTGTGTGTGTTTGAGAAAGATGGAGAGAGAGCGTTAGTTGTTTGTTCTTTATGTCATTTGTTTTGTTGGTTTTGGTATACATTAAATTGACCCTGTGTTACCCTTTGCCCCATGCCCTTTGCCTGTTGCCCTCCGTGTATGTTTGCAATAAGATGGCATGGGTCCTTCTGTATTTCTGATAGCCTTATGCCTTTTTTTATGTGTTGCTCTATGCTGTTTCTGTGAAAAAATAATTGGACTCTAAAACTTGTGGTCTAGCGGTTTGCTGCTATCCTTCAAAAACAACTAATACTGAGGAGCAAGATCGTTTACAAGCCTGCTATGTATAATACAACAACGATCAACAAAAATATTAATGCTTTGATTTAACAGATATATATATAATATGCATTTGTTTTCTGCTGTACATATTTAACAGTTAACTGCAGGGGTAAGAAAAGAATTTATGACTAATTGCTTCATGGAGTTCTTGCTTCACTTGCCTCTGCCTTGTTGATCGTGGTGCCCTTCCATGGGAGGTCCCACTGTAGTAACCCTGTCCTGGTGTGTGTTTTTCAGCTCCAAGGTGGACAAGATGACAGACATTGTGACAGGAAACCCACTGGTGGTGAAGATGATAGTCGGTTTTAACAGGTACCAGTACTCGCAGTTACCACAGTCAAAATAGGCCATGCTTGCAAATTGCTAATTGAGTATTTACCACATTTAGGCATTATTTTGCTAGAGGAAATTGTGTGTGTGTGTGCATGTGTTTGTAGCTGCTGTTGTGTATGTGTATGTGTGTGCATGTGTTTGCAGCTGCTGTTCTATGTGTGTGTGTGTGTGTGTGTGTGTGTGCATGCGTGTGATTGCATCTATCTGTGTGTGTTTGCAGCAGCTGTTCTCTGTGTGTGTTGCACACAGGCTGAAAATCTCCAGTTCTCTTTTAAGTGTAGATCAGGATCTGTTGCATTTGATGTCCAGACTGTTTCAGCCAAGGTTTCTACTTTGTGTACGTTATATGTCCAGGAACCAATGAGTTAATTAGTTCCAGGTGTGGCCAGGTTAAGTGTTCAGCGACCAGCATGAGTGGTTGGCCAGGCAACTGCAGGATGTGTGTGTTCAGGAAGCAGTATGTTAACAGTGGTTAGCCAGTATGTGCGTGTTCAGGAACCAGCGTGTTAACAATGGTTATCCAGGTTTTGCGTGTTCAGGAACCAGCGTGTTAACAGTGGTTATCCAGGTTTTGCATGTTCAGGAACCAGCGTGGGCAAAACGCATTGCGGGAGATGCTGAACCCACTCATCACCAGTGTCATTGAGGACCGCAACCTGCGCATCAACACCAACCCTGTGGAGGTCTACAAGGCCTGGATCAACCAGCTGGAGTCCACCACCGGAAAAACCAGGTGAGTGGTACTACCTGTAGCATCAACACCAACCCTGTGGAGGTCTGTAAGGCCTAGATCAACCAGCTGGAGTCCACAACAGGAAAAAAACAGGGGAGGTGCGGGTGTAGTGTCAGTGGTACTACCTGTAGCATCAACACTATCCCTGTGGAGGTCTACAGGGCCTGGATCAACCAGCTGGAGTCTGCCACAGGAAAAACCAGATGAGGTGCAGGTGCAGTATCAGCACTGCAGTGATATTACCTGTAGCATCAACACAGACCTGGTTGAGGCCTGGATCAACCAATCAGTCCACCACAGGAAGGACTAGGTGAGGTCCAGTATCAGTACTGCAGTGATGCTAGCTGTAGCATCACAATACAGACCTGGTTGAGGTCTGGAGGGCCTGGATCAACCAATCAGAGTCCACCACAGGAAAAACCAGGTGAGGTGCATGTGCAGTATCAGTACCGCAATGATACTACCTGTAGCATCAACACAGACCTGGTTGAGGTCTAGAGGGCCCGGATAAACCAGTCAGAGTCCACCATGGTGGAGCAAACCAGGTGAGGTGTAGCATTAGCACAATGCGGTTGATGGGACGTTAAAATCTGAGAACTAAATAACTAAGCCTTGAAGCACCTGAAGTGAAGTGCCGCGAGTGGCAAAAACTGAACCAGCTCATGTTGTATTTTCAGTGAGCTGCCGTACGATGTGTCGACGGAGCAGGCTCTGAAACACCCAGAGGTGCAGGAGCAGATTGAGGTGTCCATCAAACAGCTGCAGGGTCTCACCGACCAGTTCCTGCACAAGATCCTCACCTCCCTCGACAGCATTCCGTAAGTCATGGCCCTTTTACATGATCCTCATCTCCCTCGACAATGTTCTGGATCCTCATCTCCCTTAATAACATTCTGTATCCCCATCTCCTTCAACAACATTCTGTATCCTCATCTCCTTTAACAACATTCCGTATCCTCATCTCCCTCAACAACATTCCGTATCCTTATCTCCCTCAACAACATTCTATATCCTCATCTCCTTCAACAACATTCCATAAGTCACATCCCTTTCACTTGATGCTTTATGTGTGTGCTGTAATAGCAGATCATTAGCTGTAAGGACTGAGCAATAGCATCAATCTTTTCATCGTCAACAGTTCAAAAATATTTTGTTTGAATTTAGACTGCAGATTCACAAGGTGCTTTTAGTGTGTGTGTGTGTGTGTGTGTCTGTTTGTGTGTGTGTGTGTGTTCATGTGTGTTGTAAAAATTTAAAAAAGGGGGGGGGGGGGGGGGGGGGATGTTTAGCTCTGTGGTTTCAGTATTAACTTCTGTTTTTCACAATCAACTGTTATGAAAATGTGTGTTTGAATTTAGACTGTTGTCCTACTGAAAGGACTACAGTTAATATTTTATCGGTGATATTTTGGCATTACAGCTGTTTCAACCAAGTGACCCCCCTGAAGTGGCCATGCGCAGTTGGCAGTGTGTTAGAACCTATTTACTTACTCAGCCAACCAAGTGACCCCCCTGAAGTGGCCATGTGCAGTTGGCAGTGTGTTAGAATCTGTTTACTTACTCAGCCAACCAAGCTGGGTTTGTTTTCACCTGTGGTGATGTTCCACAGGTACGGGATGCGGTACATGGCCAAAGTGATGAAAGCAGCCCTGGTGAGGAAATTCCCTGATGCACCTGAGAAAGAGGTCCTGAAGGTAAGGGAGCTGCTCACTTCAGGTCACGTGTCATGTCAGTTCAGGTCACATGTCATGTCAGTTCAGGTCACATGTCAGGTCAGGTCGGGTCAAGTAACATTTCAGGTCAATTCAGAGCATGTATCAGTTCAGATCATGTAAGTTCAAGTCAGGTCAGTTCAGGGCACATGTCAGTTATGGTCGCATGTCAGTTCGGGGCGCATGTCAATTCATACCATGTCAGTTCAGGGCACATGTCAGTTCATACCATGTCATTGCAGGGCATGTCAGTTCAGGTCACATGTCGGTTGAAGTTACATAAGTTGATATCATGTCAGTTCAACATTTGGGATTGACCAGCTGGTCAGTTAGAACTGTATCCCTTAATTCCCTCTTGCAGATCGTCGGCAACCTGCTGTACTACCGCTACATCAATTCCGCCATTGTCGCCCCTGATGCTTTTGACATCGTCAACATCGGTGCGGAGAAAGCACTGTCACCCGACCAGCGACGAAACCTCGGCTCCATCGCCAAGATTCTTCAGTTTGCCGCCTCCAACAAAGGGGTAGGTGTACACTGCTGCCACCTAGCTCCGCTTGGGAAAAGTATTCAGCTGCATGTCTTGCTGATGTTGCCTCCTTTTTGTCCAGTTTGTATGGTCCGAGAATGTTGGTTTAATTTGATATTATATTTTGGTCCATCTTTCAGTTCTGCTTCATTTTAGGGGTACGGTCATGGGAGGGTGTTGACTTGTGTCTGTTTTTTGGGTTAATTTTATTTTTCATTCAATTCTGTTTCAGTTTGGGGGTGAGAGTGCCTACCTCGCCAGCATGAATGACTACATCCGACAGTCCCATGAAAAATTTAAGTAAGTCTATCTGTGTCTACAGGTAATACAGTATGTGTGTTGTGCAGGAAATACTGTACATAAAATGTGAAGGAAGTATTGTGTATGTGCTAGTATATATTTTGCAGGAAGTACTGTTTGTATATTAGGCAGTAATACTGTTTGTGTATTGTGCAGTACTTTGTATATATATTTTGCAGGAAATATTGTTTGTGTGTTGTGCAGGAGATTGTGTGTTGTGCAGGACCTACTGTTTGTGCGTTGTGCTGGAGATACTGTTTGTGTATTGTGCTGGAGATATTGTTTGTGCGTTTTGCAGGAAGTACTGTTTGTGTATTGTGCAGGAGATACTGTTTGCTGTGGGGGATATACTGTTTGTGTTGTGCAGGAGATACTGTTTGCACGTTGTACAGGAAACTTTGTTTATGTGTTGTGCTGGAAATACTGTTTGTGTGTTGTGCAGAAAGTACTGTTTGTGTGTTGTGCAGGAAGTACCGTTTGTGTGTTGTGCAGAAAGTACTGTTTGTGTGTTGTGCAGGAAGTACTGTTTGTGTGTTGTGCAGAAAGAACTGTTTGTGTGTTGTGCAGGAAGTACTGTTTGTGTGTTGTGCAGGAGATACTGTTTACAAGCCTGCGACGTGGAGGAGCCAGAGGTGAGGTTCAACGTTGACCAGTACAGCGACGTCGTCATGATCGCCAAGCCCGTCATCTACATCTCCGTGGGGGAGATTGTGGACACGCACTCAGTGAGTTGAACACCCTGTCAGGCCGGGCTAGAGGATGGGGAAGTTTTGGGACTTCAGGGGAACTCTGAGACATGCAGAATTTAGATGCAGGAGCATCCATGAGAGGCGCTGAGTGACTGTTGCTGTTGTTTCCTGCCCAAAGCAGCTCGCTAGATCCCAAGTTGCTGTTGTTTCCTGCCCAAAGCAGCTCGCTAGATCCCAAGTTGCTGTTGTTTCCTGCCCAAAGCAGCTCGCTAGATCCCAAGTTGCTGTTGTTTCCTGCCCAAAGTAGCTCGCTTGATCCCAAGTTAAGCTGCACACAACAGATGGAGATCTGTGACTTTCCCAAAGCTGCAGTGAACAAACTGGCTTCGTTTTGATTGATGTTGATGATGTGTGCTGTCAGCCTTTGTGAAGAAAAGATAGTGTAGTAATCATTTTGCTGCCACAGACACCAGAAGAAAAAAACAAAAGTGAAGTGATAAACTGAGCATGCAATGAGTCTGAAAGCCACACTGAATTATTGACTGGTTTCTTTATTTGCCCTTCACTGTCATCAGTCTCTGATGTGCTGGTGAATAATGACAAGCTTTCTGCCATGATCAGTCAAATGCATAATGTTGTTAATGCTGCTGTTATAAGTGCACACCCTTTAATTTGGGAGAACAAACTGATTCAGCTGGACAGGGAAATGTGTGACTGTGCTTGCTTATCGACACATAAGTGAGTTACTTAGCGCTCAAAATACATAACACAAGTAAACAGCAATGACCTAAGTCACCTATGGTAACTCTCACCTGGCATGGGTGTAAATACAAGGTACATATCTACACGCATGCCAGGTGAGAGTTACTGTACGTGACTCGGGTCTTTGTTGTTGTACTTGTGTTATGTATTTCAAGTGCTAATTAACTCCCTTGTGTGCTGATTCTACACAAGCGTTCTGAATCCCGTTCTGTTTCAGTTACGTGCTTGCTTATATTTTACCATGATGCTGGAGTTCACATTGTGTGTGTGTTTGAACGAATGAGTGAGAGGGAGAGAGAAGAGTCGTTTTGATCTAATTTACTTACATTGTGAATGAAAGTGCTTTGCACTCATTTGAGAAGTGCAGACAAACTGTTCATTATGATGATGACATAGCGGGTAATGTTGATGCAATGCCTGCGTGTGCAGCTTGTCTAATACCACTTTGCTGTGAACAGACATAAACTAAAACATTGATCAGTTGATAGATAACTAAAACGTTGACTGATTTTCTGTGCCTGTGTGTGTAGCTGCTGGTGCAGCACCAGGAGACCATTGCCCCTGACCATGACGACCCTCTGCACGAGCTGTTGGAGGACTTGGGCGATGCCCCCACCATAGATGAACTCCTTGGTAAGTTTTCTTTGGCCAAGTAGGAGGGATTCAAGAGAAAAATAATAACTGACGGCATGTCACACTACTTACAGTGATGGTTTCAAACAGACTCTACTCTAGTCCTGAGTGATTGTTTTTCTTTGAGGAAGTGCTTGACAATCTTCGTGGAAAGGGCTGTCATCAATCAGGCGAATATTGGAACTGTTTTAAAGGTAGTGTTGGGAAAACAGAGCTAGGATGGAGTGTGTATGGGCTTTACTGAGCACATAGATACCGTCTTGAACTGAACTGAATTGGATTGATCTTTGAGGGTACATTATATATTGTGCAATGATAAACACAAGGATTTTTCACTTTGTTTCTCGTTCTTTTTTTTCTTTTTTTTGATGGTCCTAAACTGTCTGGTATGTCAAGGTCATTACTTTGGAGGACATATAAACAATGACAAATTCATAAAACTGGTTCTTTGGTCAAAAGTATTGTGTTTTTGTTAAATAATTGGATAAAGATCGGCACACAAAATGAAACTGCCTCTTTGATTCTGTGTTGATAGCACTGCACTGTACATGGATTAGGATGGTGGGGGGGGGGGGGGGGTGTGTTAGTGTTAGGTTGTGTTTACATTGCATTTGATTTTGTGTTGATAGCATTGTCATTTTGCATCTCATTTTGTTGACAGTATTGTACATACGATTCTGTGTTAACATTGTTAGGTTGTGAGGCCAGTTTGTGCCAATAATAGCATACATCTGATTTTGTGTTATCAGGACTATACTGTGCATTTGGTCGTGTGTTAACATGACTCCACATTTGATAGTTGCATGTGTTTTAACAGTGCTGTGCATCTGATTTTGTGTTATCAGCACTATACTGTGCATTTGATTGCGTGTTAACGAGACTTGACATTTCATTGTTGCATGTGTTTTTACAGTGCTGTACAATTGGTTTTGTGTCAACTGACCAACAAAGTTAATTTGTTTTGACTTGCGTGGCCAGGCACGGAGCTAACAGGGGACGAGGCGACCAATGAAACGCTGCGAGCCCAGCTGGCCAAGACGGAGATCTCCATGACACTGTCTGCCAGGGTGACCGTTCACACTGATGACAAGGCTGACATGAAATCACTCCTCATCAGGTCTGTGTGCGCTCTGCTACAGGTCAACACCATTGTAGTGCTTGTTATTGAGCTTAGCATGAAGTCACTCCTCATCAGATCTGTGTGCACTCTGCTACAGGTCAACACCATTGTAGTGCTTGTTATTGAGCTTAGCATGAAGTCACACCTCATCAGATCTGTGTGCACTCTGCTACAGGTCAACACCATTGTAGTGCTTGTTATTGAGCTTAACATGAAATCACTCTTCATCAGGTCTGTGTGCGCCCTGCTACAGGTTAACACCACCATAGTGCTGTTATTGTGCTTAAACATGAAATGTTGATGTGTGTGTTGTTGGGACCAAGTGGATGATTTTGGATGTGACAATGTTAATATGTGTTGCTAGAACCAAGTGGATGATTGTGGATGTGACAGTGTTAATATGTGTTGCTAGGACCAAGCGGATGATTGTGGATGTGACAGTGTTAATATGTGTTGCTAGGACCAAGCGGATGATTGTGGATGTGACAGTGTTAATACTTGTTGCTAGGACCAAGCGGATGATTGTGGATGTGACAGTGTTAATATGTGTTGCTAGGACCAAGTGGATGATTGTGGATGTGACAGTGTTAATATGTGTTGCTAGGACCAAGTGGATGATTGTGGATGTGACAGTGTTAATATGTGTTGCTAGGACCAAGTGGATGATTGTGGATGTGACAGTGTTAATATGTGTTGCTAGGACCAAGTGGATGATTGTGGATGTGACAGTGTTAATATGTGTTGCTAGGACCAAGTGGATGATTGTGGATGTGACAGTGTTAATATGTGTTGCTAGGACCAAGTGGATGATTGTGGATGTGATGCTGTTTGAGTTGGTAAGACCAAGTGGATGATTGTGGATGTGATGATGCTGATGTGTTTGTTGCTAGGACCAAGTGGATGATTGTGGATGTGATGATGCTGATGTGTTTGTTGCTAGGACCAAGTGGATGATTGTGGATGTGATGATGCTGATGTGTTTGTTGCTAGGACCAAGTGGATGATTGTGGATGTGATGGTATTGATGTGTTGCTAGGACCAAGTGGATGATTGTGGATGTGATGGTATTGATGTGTTTGTTGTTAGGACCAAGCGGATGATTGTGGATGTGATAGCATGCCAGCCCGGTGACCGGCTGACGGACATCCTGGAGAAACCGGCTAGTGGCACACAGGTATGGAGACATCAAAGTAATGATCATAATCAATGCATTTCTAATGTGCCTAATTCCTCTGTAATACATGTGTAAAGCTCAAGGTGTTTTACATGAAACAACAATACACAACCTAATTTAATAATGCATACTCTCCCCCGTATTCACACATGTACACACACACGCACACACACACACACACACACACACACACTTGCAACCCCTTGCTTCTCTCTCTCTGTCTCTCTGTCTCTGTCTGTCTGTGTGTGTGTGTGTGTCTCTCTCTCTCTCTCTCTCTCTCTCTCTCTCTCTCTCTCTCTCTCTCTCTCTCTCTCTCTCTCTCTCTCTCTCTCTGTACACACTGCTGTCAGTGTTGCCCAAGCATATTTTGTGACCCAGTCTGTGTTTGTTGTCTACTTGCCAGGAAGAGAAGCACCAGGCTTTGGTGAAAAAGAGAGACATCCTGGACAAGAAGCTTGTTCAGTCTGAGAAAACCGGCGCCAAGATTGTCAGGCACGCTTCCGTTGTCGGGGATACAAGGTCTGGAAGGATGTTTCTGTTTTCCTTTGTCATTGTCTTTAGATTTTTCTTCTTCTCTTTATGTTAAAGAAGTTTAGCTGGTGGTGCCAAGATTGTCAGACACACTTCCCTTGTCAGAGATAGGTCTGGAAAGATGTTTCTTTTTTTCTCCTTTTTTGTTGTTGTTTGTTTTGGTCTTTAGATTTTTTTCTTTCTTTTCTCTGTGTTAGAGAAGTTGTTTAACCAGCACTAAGATTATCAGACACGTTTCATGTTGTTGGGAATACAAGTTCTTAAAAGGTGCTTTTTTTTCCCTTTTTTTTTTTTTGTGGTGTATGTGTGTGTCTTTAGATTTTTCTTTTTCTGTTTAAGTTAGAGAAGTTGTTTAATGCCCAGTCAACCACATACATTATTTGAAGGCAAGTTGGTTTTGGGGTGTTATCAGTTTTGTCCTGCTGTGACTCTATATGGTTGACAGGACATTAAAATCCAGTCACTAACTAACTAACCCAGTGTTTTTGTCAGCCCTTTTACATCACTTGTTTGATTTCTGATGATGAGACTGCCAGGTACCATAATTTAGTTTTCATCACTTTTGTCACTGTTCCTGCACTTCATTAGACTGCATTGGACAGCTCTGTGTAATGATAGAGTTTAAAATTGAAAGAACTTCCTTCCGCTTTCAGTAACATTACACTAGGGACTAAGTCTAGTGCTGTGTAAAGAAGCAAAGAGTAGCTGGAGCTTCCGATTGAAGCCATGCTGACTGGTGGTGGAGAGTTTAAAAGAGGATTTGTCTGTAATGAAATTCCCAGGTTGCCAAGTTATTGTGCAGGTTGAGCACAGATTTACGCTTTCTGTTTAGGAAGTGGAAGGAGGATCTCGGGTAGAAATTGCAATGGAAAACATGCATTTGTTTCCTTTCATCCAGCCTTGTCAGAATGGTCAGCAGGTATGCTCATGGTGACCTTGTTCAAGCTGCCATTCATATTGACTGTTGTTTGGCTTACCGCTTGTGGTCACTTTGCTGTCCACTCATGGTCACTGTTGTTCAGGTTACCACTCATGGTCACTTTGCTGTCCACTCATGGTCACTGTTGTTCAGGTTACCACTCGTCACTTTGCTGTCCACTCATGGTCACTGTTGTTCAGGTTACCACTCGTGGTCACTTTGCTGTCCACTCACGGTCACTCTGTTGTTCAGGTTACCGCTGGAGGTGATGAAAACCAAGATACGCAACAACCTGCAGGTGCTGGAACTGGCGGGCATGGTGTCGCACAAAGACCACTACCAGGACCTCATCAACGCCATTGTGCAGGTCTGTCCCCCACACCTCTCTCACCTGGCTTTCCCCATGCAGCTATGCTGCCTGTGCCGGTGTTTGTTTCGTCTGTCTCTTTTCTGTCCCAGTTTATCTCCTTTGTGTTGTTACTACATTAACAGGACAACATTACCGTGTCATGCCAGTGTTTGTTTATTCTGTCTCTTTTCTGTCCCAGCTAGTTTATCTCCTTTGTGTTGTTAGCACATTAATAGGACAATGTTACTGTGTCATGCCAGTGTTTGTTTTGTCTTTTTTCTGTCCCAGTTGATCTCCTTTGTGTTGTTACTACATCAATAGGACAACGTTACTGTGTCATGCCAGTGTTTGTTTATTCTGTCTCTTTTCTGTCCCAAGAACAACATTACCGTGTCATGCCAGTGTTTGTTTATTCTGACTTTTTTCTGTCCCAGTTTATCTCCTTTGTGTTGTTACCACATTAATAGGACAACATTGCTGCATCATGCCGGTGTTTGTTTATTTTGACTTTTTTCTGTCCCAGTTAGTTTATCTCCTTTGTGTTGTTACCACATTAATAGGACAATGTTACCGTGGCATACCAGTGTTTGTTTATTCTGTATTTTTTCTGTCCCAGCTAGTTTATGTCCTTTTTGTTGTTAGCACATTAATCGGACAACGTTACCGTGTCATGCCAGTGTTTGTTTCGTCTGTCTCTTTTCTGTCCCAGTTGATCTCCTTTGTGTTGTTAGCACATTAATAGGACAACATTACTTTCGTGCTTACGCCTGTCTAGTCTATTCAGTGCCCTTAATGCCGTTAAAATAGCTCTGCTTTAAACAACTGTCCAGTCATGTTATTCTAGAACTTTTTGTAACTGTGTGGAGTTTTTTTGCCAACAGGACATCCGAAACCAGAGGCGCTACCGGAACAATCGGAAGCAGGAGTTGCTGCGTGTACGGAACACTCTTAACAGTCTGAACGAGAAGCGGACATTTTATGAGTCGCAGATTGACTACTACAACCAGTACGTCAAGACCTGTCTCGACAACCTGCAGCACAAGAGCAAGTCAGTATGGAGCTCTCTCTCTCTCCCTCTCTCTCTCTCTCTCTCTCTCTCTCTCTCTCTCTCTCTCTCTCTCTCTCCCCCCAACCTCCCCGTTCACTCTGCTATTCTCTCTGTCCCTCTCTCTTTCTGTCTCTTCCCTCCCTCTCTCTCTCTCTCTCTCTCCTCTCTCCCCCCCCCCCCCTTCCCCTCCCCCTTCACTCTGCTATTCTCTCTGTCCCTATTTCTTTCTGTCTCCCCACCCCCTCTCTCTTTCTCCCCTCTCTGTCACTCTCTCTCTCTGTCACTCTCTCTCTCTGTCTCTCTCTCTCTCCCTCTCTCTCTCTCTCTCTCTCTCTCTCTCTCTCTCTGCTATTCTCTCTGTCCCTCTGTGTGTGTGCTATTTCACTCCTCAGCAGCTTAGCAAGGACTAGTTGTTAGGTTTTGACTAAACCTAAACTATGATCCTTGCTAAATAAAGTTTTTGAGTTTGAGTTCAATCTCTCTCTCTCCCGCTTTTTTTCTCCCTCCATCCATCTCCCTCCCCCTCTCCGTTTCTCCCTCCATCCATCTCTCTCCCCCTCTCCGTTTCTCCCTCCCCACCCCCCACCCCCACCCCCGCCCCACCCCCTTCTGTCTCTCTTTCTCCCTCCCTTGCTCTCTCTTCCTGGTAAGGACTAGTTGTTAGGTTTTTGACTGAACCTAAACTACAGTCTTGTAAAATAAAGTTTTTGAGTTTGAGTTCCCTCCCCCCTCTCTCTCTCCTCCACCCTCCACCCACCTCCACCGTCTCTCCTTGCTCTATCTTTCCCCCTCCCCTCCCCCGCATCTGTCTGCATTAATGACAAAAATATGATGATGTGCATGTCAGATGGATTTTCCATGGGATATCGGGGGGGGGGGGGGGGGGGGGGGGGGGGATATAGGAGCAAGATTCCTATTTAACATTGTACAATTGCATTACCTCCAATATTTGGTAAGGATAGGCTCTTTTGTTGAAGAGACAGCTGTATTTTGTCAAATATTTTGAATGCACCCAAAAGAGCCGTAGCAGGTGTGTTGTGTTGTTACAGCATTGTAAGAGCAAAATTGTAAAATGATTTTCTTCTTCAGGAAGCCAAAGAAGAGTGGGTTTTTCCATCGTCGTCAAGGCAACCAGAATGCCACAAAGTCGGTGACCTACAATGCAGCTCAGCTGCACGAGAAAGGCGTCGTCCTGGAAATTGAGAGTCTTCCCCAAAACCAGTGAGTGTATAGCTGTGAGCTGATCTAGTATACAACCCAAGTATGACCACTTTCCCCCCAGTTCAGAACCAGGGAGCGTATATATAGCTGTGAGCTGATCTTGTATACAACCCAAGTATGACCACTTTCCCCCCAGTTCAGAACCAGGGAGCGTATATAGCTGTGAGCTGATCTTGTATACACCCTGAGCACACACACCCCCTCCCCTCCCTTCCCACCCACCCCCAAAAAACCCAGTGATGCTGTGAGCTGATCTTGTATACACCCTGAGCACACACACACACCCCTCCCCCCAAAAACAGTTTCTTAGCTGACTTAACACCCTAGCACCCCCCCACCACCCCCAAAACCAGCTATGAGCGATCTTGTATACACCCTGAGCACACAAACCCTCCCACCCCACCCCCAAAACCAGTGTTGCTGTGAGCTGATCTTGTATACACCCTGAGCACCCCCCCCCCACACCCCCTACCCCCAAAAAACAACAACCCAGTGTTGCTAGTGACTGATCTTGTATACACCCTGAGCACACACACACACCCCTCCCACACCCACCCACCCCCCAAAAAACCAGTGTTGCTGTGAGCTGATCTTGTATACACCCTGAGCACACACACACACACCCTCCCGACCCACCCACCCCCCAAAAAAACCAGTGTTGCTGTGAGCTGATCTTGTACACACCCTGAGCACACACACACCCCCCCCCTCCCCCAAAAAAAACCAGTGTTGCTGTGAGCTGATCTTGCATACACCCTGAGCACCCCCCAACCCCCCCAACAAACCAGTGTTGTGAGCTGATCTTGTATACACCCTGAGCACACACACACCCCCTCCCCACCCCCCACCCCCCAAAAAAACCAGTGTTGCTGTGAGCTGATCTTGCATACACCCTGAGCACACACCCCCCCAAAAAAAACCACCAGTGTTGCTGTGAGCTGATCTTGCATACACCCTGAGCACACACACATGCACACCCTCCCCTACAATGCTACATAGGATTGGGTTGTTGGGGGGGGGGGGGGGGATTCCACTGTGATGTGTGCACACAGCTGGTTGCTGCATGCCATCTTGGAGTGCACAGTGCCAAGAGAGAACGCTTTGTCAGCTTTCAGCTTTTTGTGGACACCTTCTGTTGTGTTCTTTCAGGTTCAAGAATGTGCTGTTTGAAATTGCGGCGACGGAAAATCCTGGCGTGTTTGAAGTCAGTGCCAAGTTCATGGGAGTCAGCATGGACAAAGTGGAGCTGGTGTTCCAGGTAAGGACAGGTGTCACAGGTAGAGGTCATTGTAAAGGTCAGTGACAGAGCTAATTTTTAATGCCATATGGTCACTGGTATTTCGTGTAAGGACGGGTATCACAAACGGAGGTCAGACAAGGTCATTGGCATTCCAGGTAAGGACAGGTGTTGTTAGCAGAGGTCTTTGTAATGCTAAGGCAACTAGTGTTTCAGGTATGGAATGATGTCACAGGTAGGTCATTTTAATGCCAAGGTCACAAGTGTTTTAGGTAAGGATTTGTGTTGTCAGACACCCTAGGTAGAGGTCACTGTAATGACAAGGTCATAATGATCAATCAGCATGGACACATTGAAACAGCTTTTGTTTGCACCATTGTTTGCACAAAATGCATGGGCAAGGCATGCTGGCTGACGCAAATACAAAACAACAGAACAAAATCACAAGGCCAGTGAAACCGTCTTCAGTGATTCGCAGATAAGGTTAATACACTGCAGTGATAGCTTGGTCCTTTACTCCAGTGTATATATTATCTCCAGTGATAGCTTGGTCCTTTACTCCAGTGTATATATTATCTCCAGTGATAACTTGGTCCTTTACTCCAGTGTATATATTATCTCCAGTGATAGCTTGGTCCTTTACTCCAGTGTATTATCTCCAGTGATATAACTTGGTCGTTTACTCCAGTGTATATATTATTTCCAGTGATAGCTTGGTCCTTTACTCCAGTGTATATATTATCTCCAGTGATAGCTTGGTCCTTTGCTCCAGTGTATTATCTCCGGTGATATAACTTGGTCGTTTACTCCAGTGTATATATTATCTCCAGTGATAGCTTGATCCCTTACTCCAGTATATGTATTATCTCCAGTCCTGAATGCTTGGAGGTTCCTGGTTGCCATCCTGTGTTCTCAAATCCATGAAGATATCAAGTTGGGTTTTTTTGGTCCTTTTTTGTTTTTTGTTTTGTTCTGTTACTATAGATGCACAGAACATCGACATCCATTGTCAGCATCCAGTTGTGTAGCACCACATTTTCTTCATGGTGGAGTTGGTGTCAGCACAGCTCTGTCCATCAGTTGTGGGTCCGCTTATGTTGCATGCTCCTGTGGTTGCAGCATGACGGTGTGGTGGTGACGATGATGTTCACATCTCTGCGTGTTACAGGATCTCCTGCAGTTTCAGTGTGGCAGTGATGATGATGTTCACTTGTTTGTCTGGGTGTTACAGGATCTCCTGCAGCTGCGGTATGGCGGTGATGGTGATGTTCACTTGTTTGTCTGGGTGTTACAGGATCTCCTGCAGTTGCAGTATGATGGTATGGCGGTGATGGTGATGTTCACTTGTTTGTCTGGGTGTTACAGGATCTCTGGTTGCAGTGTGATGGTATGGCGGTGATGATGATGTTCACTTGTTTGTCTGCATGTTACAGGATTTCCTGCAGTTGTAGTGTGGCGGTGATGATGATGTTCACTTGTTTGTCTGCGTGTTACAGGATCTCCTGCAGTGTGGCGGTGATGATGTTCACTTGTTTGTCTGCGTGTTACAGGATCTCCTGCAGTGTGGCGGTGATGATGTTCACTTGTTTGTCTGCGTGTTACAGGATCTCCTGCAGTTGCAGTATGACGGTGTGGCAGTCATGAAGATGTTCAACCGTGCCAAGGTCAACGTCAACCTCCTCATCTTTCTCCTCAACAGAAAGTTCTATGGGAAACAGCTTGGGAAGTGATTGCATCTCCCCAGACTTTTAGCGTGTGTTTAATCGCTGTTTTAAGATGTCGGTGTGTTCTCTTCAAGTGCAAATATAATGGCATTGAGCAAAGCCTTGCAGCTGAACAAAACGGGGAGACTTTGACTGCAAGCATGATGGCTGCACACTCAGATAAAAAAAAAATGGGGTGGGTGGAGGGGGTGTTGTGCCAGTGTTTTTTGTTTGTTTTGTTTTGTTAGTGAAAGAGCAGGGGTTGAGAAGGAGGAGAGAACAGTGTATGCAATGGAATGTGTTTGCCATATGATTGGTTCTACCCACTGTGTATATATAGGTAGCTGATTGTGGTCAGCCTGTCTCTGTGAGCCTCTGTCTCTATCTCTGTCTTTATTTCTGTCTCTGTCTCTCTCTCTATGTCTCTCTCTCTCTCTCTCTCTCTCTCTCTCTCTCTCCTCCCCCCCCCCCCCCCCCCCCCCCCCCCCACCACCACTGTATCTCCCTCTTCTCCTTTCCATCTTTATTCTTCCTTTTAACTCTCTCTCTCTCTTGCATGGCTATTGATTGATTTATATATGTACAGATATATATACATATTCTTAGACTAGACAAAACCCAAAGCCAGTAGAATGGGCTTGTGTACAGGAGTGCTTTGTTTACATCTGTTTTGTTTTTTAAGAAATGGGCTGGGAGGGTTTTGCTTATTATGTCTTTTTTTGCATTAAATGTATAATTATTAGTTGCAGAGCAGAAAGGACTATACATGCTTTGATTTTGTTTTGTGGAACAAATTTATCTTGCTGTTGTGATAATTTTCCTGCATATATTTATTATGCTCAGAACATTTGACGTGTATGGGGGGGAAAAGAAGAAGAAAAAAAAGTGTGTAGTATTCAGTGATTCCAGCATGCTTCAAGTTAAACAGATCCAGTCATGTGGAATGTTCCCAACAGTGAGAGGAAGTTTGTAAGTTTCACTCACATTCCAAGCCTTGCTTTCTGGCACCTTCCCTCCGAACTCTGCCACGATTGGTTATGCCACTAGTTAAACAGATCCAATCATATCGAACTTTTCCAACAGTGAGAGGAAGTTTGTAAGTTTCACTCACGTTCCAAGCCATGCTTTTTTAGCATCTTCCATCCAAACTCTGCCACGATTGGTTATGCCACAGAAGGGATGCTTCTTATCTCCACACGCATGTCTACCAAAATGGTAAGTGTAGGTCTCATGCCATCTGTGCTGTCAGCAACACTTGCAAAAAGTTTGAGTGCTAAGACTGTGGAAGTAACACAGCATTGAAGCATGCAGGTAAACACGGGGCTTGTCTGCCCAGGGTGGCAAAATTTGTTCAGTCCAATTTTGAATGATCTTGGTGCTGCCACAAGTATCATGAGCATTTTTTTAAATCAGAGAAATTCAGCTTAATATAGTTTTCTGTGTTTAGGTTAAAAACATACTGCCATTTGAGCATGACCAGCAAACTCAATTAGCTGACCAGTTTTGGAGACCTGTGGAATAACCAGTCATGGCAGTGGTTACAGAAGTAAGTAGGTAACTTGGGAGTTTTATGCCCAGTCAACCAGTGCGGTTATATCAGGGCGATGGTTACAGGCAGGATGTCATAAGCCGATGACAGGAGTTTTCCCAGCAGTTTGGGTGTAGTAATTGCATCTTGTTTCATTTTCTGAAGAAAGATCTCTCATGTAAAGCAGCACAAAAAGGGCAGTCATCACTTTAGGGCATGTTTGAGTGATCATTTTACAGTGACTCAGTGTGACCTTGCCCACTTTTCCTTATGACCACAGTGTGACCTGTGCCCACTTTCCCCTATGAGCACAGTGTGACCTACCTGTGCCCACTTTCCCCTTTGAGCACTGTGACCTGTGCCCACTTTCCCCTATGAGCACAGTGTGACCTAGCTGTGCCCACTTTCCCCTAGGACCACAGTGTGACCTAGCTGTACCCACTTTCCCCTATGACCGCTATGTGACCTAGCTGTGCCCACTTTCCCTTATCAGCACTGTGTGGCCTGTGCCCACTTCCCCCTGTGAGCACCTGTGCCCTAGCTGTGCCCACTTTTCCCTGTGACCTAGCTGTACCCACTTTCCCCTATGAGCACTGTGTGACCTGTGCCCACTTTCCCCTATGAGCACTGTGTGACCTGTGCCCACTTTCCCCTATGAGCACTGTGTGACCTGTGCCCACTTTCCCCTATGAGCACTGTGACCTGTGCCCACTTTCCCCTATGAGCACTGTGTGACCTGTGCCCACTTTCCCCTATGAGCACTGTGTGACCTGTGCCCACTTTCCCCTATGAGCACTGTGTGACCTGTGCCCACTTTCCCCTATGAGCACTGTGACCTGTGCCCACTTTCCCCTATGAGCACTGTGTGACCTGTGCCCACTTTCCCCTATGAGCACTGTGTGACCTGTGCCCACTTTCCCCGATGAGCACTGTGTGACCTGTGCCCACTTTCCCCTATGAGCACTGTGTGACCTGTGCCCACTTTCCCCTATGAGCACTGTGTGACCTGTGCCCACTTTCCCCTATGAGCACAGAGTGCGGCCGATGTCCAGTGTCTCACTGCAGTCTCGTTCTGATGTCCCCTCCTGTTCCGCCTGCACTGTATGTGTTGGGTGAGAGAACCGACAAGACTGCAGGCCAAGTTTGGGCCAAGGTTCTCTTATTTATGCATAGCCGTTTCTGAAGTCACTATTTTTAGAAGTCAGTTTTATCTTAATGCAGTGCTATTTTTATGACCAATGGCTGTTTCCTTTTCTTTCTTTTTTTTAAAGATCTGGGATGCGTTTTGAAGATCTTTGATGTTTTTGACATTTTTGGATTTTTGAGGATCTGCAGCACCTTTTTAAGACACTGAACATATTTTTGAAGTGCTGGGATGTTTTGAAGTTCTGACACATTTTTTGAAGGTCTGGAATGCTTTTTGAAGACCTGAGATGCATTTTGAAGTTGAGGGATGTTTCAGAAATCTTAGACATTTGAAAGTTTTGGGATTTTGGGGAATTTTTTGTTTTTGTTTGTTTTGCTTTGAGCGTTTTGAAGATTTGGAAAATCTTGGACACTTTGAAGTTTCTGGACATGCTTTTAAGATGTTGGACACTGTCTGATCAATGTGTCACTTTGCGTCACCTATATCATATGGTATCTGAAATGCGCATACATCAGCTTGCAGAATGGCAGTGCTGCTGTTAGACTAGTTTGTGAGGGTTTTTTTAATTAGTTTTTTTATATAAATTATTTGCTATCATTGTGAGGCTTTGGTCAAATCTGTTGAGTTTATTTTGTGTGATTTTGTTTGTTTGTCCCGACATGTAATCTGGTGCTTTTGCTTAGATGCAGAATCTCAGTGTTTTCCTTTGCTAAGTTTGTATCAACCCTTCCATTTCCGTTTTCATATGCCTGTACCCAGGGTAAATGATGGACAGTATTTTGTTCTATGGTGTTTTAGTCAGAGTCTGGAATTAAAGGACCAGTTTATATGTACCCCCACACACAGTTTGGTTTTGTATACAGAAATTACTGGCCCATGATTGCATGGTTAATTATAAACAGATTTGTACCATTGCACATCTTTCTTCCTTTATTTTTTTTCTTCTGTTTTTTGTTGCTATGCGTTTCCATTTTATTTTCAGATGACTTGATGGTGCTATAAGTTTGAAAGTCATATTTATTCTGAATATGTGTGAAAAAGCATCCTTAGTCCACGGTTGTCCTGGGGTGAACCTGTGTGGTTGACAGGACATTAAAATCCAAGAGCTAAACTCTTAGTCCATCATCATCCTGTGGTGATCCTGTGTGGTTGATAGAATGTTAAAACCATGGTCATACTATGGCTGACAGGATGTTAAAATGATGGTCATCCTGCGGTCACCCTTTGTGGCTGACAGGACGTTAAAATCCAAGAGCTAATAGTCAATGGTCATCCTGCAATGACCCTGTATGGTTGACAGGATATTAAAACCATGGTCATCCTGCAGTCACCCTGTGTGGCTGACAGGATGTTAAAATCCAAGAGCTAAAGATGTCATCCCGCAATGACCCTGTGTGGTTGACGGGATGTTGAAACCATGGTCATCCTGCAGTGACACTGTGGCTAACAGGACGTTAAAATCCAAGAGCTAATAGTCCATGGACATTCCCAAGCTTAGCAGCAGCTGTCTGTCAGTGTTAGGCTGCTGCAGCACGGTACATATCAAGAGGTACATTCGTGAACAGGACGAGATAGAACACTGCATAAAAAATTAACAAATCCACAAAAGGTGTGCAAGATGTCTCAGTGTGAGTGCTTGCTGTAAAATCCAAGAACTAAATAAACTGCCTGAGCTTTGAACATCCTGAATGCACAAGTATGTCATTATTTTTATATGCCCGTTGAAGGCAAACATTTTGAATCAGATCTGTACAATTATGAACCTCAAACATTGTTTTGACTATTGTATGGGTCCATGTTTTAACTTCTGTATGGGATCATTTTGACTGTTGTGTGGAACCATTTTGTTTGGACCGTTGTATGGGACCATTTTGTTTGGACTATTGTATGGGACCATTACAGTGGCTGTCTTAGCCTTGTTCTTTGTCAAGGACTACAGCTGCCCTTGCCATTACCCTTGCCATCCAAAAGCAAAAGAAAGTTTCTTTTGTTTAATTTACCGATATATAACATGCATTCTTAATGTTTCAGTGGCAATTATTTTGCGATAGACTTATGCATTTTATAACTTCTGGCTGAAATGAAACAGAACCAGATCAACAGAAGAATGTGAAAATAAGGTTTGCAGACAGTGTTGGGACCAAATGAATTATGAATTTGTCAGACAGTCCTTGACAACATTGTCAAGGTGTGTTGTTTGAGAAGTGCTTACCTCTTGCGATTACCACTGATCCTTATCACTCCTGTGTTTAGCGCTGATTATCATCACTCTTGTGTTTAGCGCTGGTTGTCGTCACTCTTGTGTTTAGCGCTGATTATCGTCATTCTTGTGTTTAGTGCTAGTTATCATCACTCTTGTGTTTAGCGCTGACTATCGTCACTCTTGTGTTTACAGCTGTATATCGTCACTCTTGTGTTTAATGACTTACTGGTCAGCGCTACCTCTTTTCTACCCTATGGATTGTTCCCTTAGCATTCAATCAGACTTGTGATAATTTGAATACATCTTGGTTCTTCCTTTTATTTTATGGTTTAGCAAGCATTAGATATCAACTGTTATTCCCTCACTTGTCAATCTTGTAGGGTTTGAGTTTCAGCAGGTAGTGTTTTAGCATCATAGTTACTTTAGTTTGATTTTGGTGGCTGAATTGTGTCCCTGATTTTGGTGGCTGAATTATGTCCCTGATCTTGATGGCTGAATCGTGTCCCTGATTTCGGTGGCTGAATTGTGTCCCTGATTTCGGTGGCCAAATTGTGCCCCTGATTTCGGTGGCCGAGTTGCGTCCCTGATTTCAGTGGCCTAATTGTGTCCCTGATTTCGGTGGCTGAATCATGTTACTGTGTTCTTGTTGGCAGGGCAGGACTCGTCATCAATTTACGATCAAATATTGACCTCACAGACTGCATGCTTAGTGGGTTTGAATATTTTTCATCTTACATGACTTTTTTTTTTTAATTATTAGATTTCAGTACATTTGTAGTTTGTATTTCCTAGCAACGGCCATTGCTTCTAGTCGTAGTTTGAAGTGCCAGGCCTCTGAGTGCATGTACAGTGATTTTAATTTATGTAAGCTTTTAATGAGATGCGGTGCATTACCAGAAGCACAGTTTGTGAGCTTCAAAGAATTTCTTGCTTGTCCTTTGCTGAAGTGTAGCTGGTCTCTTTTTTTTTTTTTTTTTTTAAAGATGACTCCTGGCTGCATTCAGTCACTACTCCTGTTCTTGTACCTGTTGTGCAACGACTGGTTTACTTGAAGGGAGAATTGTGTACAAAAGTATCGCGTTGTTTTCTATATATTCACAACTTGCTGCTTGAAGTGATGTACGTATCCTTATTTTTACTGTGCAGGTCATCTACTGAAATGTGTTGCTGATGTAAATTGTGTTACTTCATTGGAGAAGAAAGTGTTTTTTGTTTTTGTTTTGCAAAGGAAAATGTACCTATTTGTAACTTTGTGGTATGTTTAGATTACACTTTTTGAAACCCTGAGTTTAATGTGTGGTGTGGTTTTATTTTTCACGCATGAACACTGTTTCTCACACACACAGAATCACGATCACATGCTCTTTCCGTCTTTTGCACTCTCTCCTCTCTCATACACACATATTCTCCATCTCTGTCCGCCACACTCATGTACACATTCTGATCTTGATCTTGATGAATTACATAATTGGCAATGCCCTATTCTGGTACAAACACCAAAAGAAAAATGGGGAGAGCATTAAAAGTGTTTTTGTTGTTGTTGTTCTTCTTTCTTTCTTTTCGGACTGGAGAGAGCAAGAGAGAAGATCTAAATCTCTCAACTGTCGCAGTGCAGAATGTGCTGTCCTCTAGCTTGTTCCAGTCTATGATGTGGATGTTTACCCCCCCCCCCCACCCCCACCCTTCACCAGTTGTCATCATCCACCAGTAAAAGTCCAGTGGTCTTGAAACCAACTGGTGTTGAGAGAATTAAGTACAAAGTCCCAAGCAGACACCTCTCAACCTTCCATTCACAGGCCATGCACACACATTCACGCACCCTCTCTTTTCTTCAGACTCAAAGGAACAAACTGTTGCAAAGGATGTTTTATTTGAATGTTTTATGCATTCTGGTGATCGAAAACCTGTGACACAACCATCTGTCCACAACTAATGGCCCACATTTCTCTCCTTGTTATTTGGCAATTTAGAAAACAAGTGTGTGTGTGGTGGGTGGGGCGGGGGGGGTTAAACTAAGTACCAGTGCCAGTCATCATTGTGTCTGTTGCTTTGGAATAAATAAATATTTTCTATGAAGCCAGTGGCACATCCCCCCTCTCCCTCCCATCCCCTCCACCCCCAGTCAGCATCACCCATCACCCACCAGTGAAAGTCCAGTGGTCTTGAAACCAACCGGTGTTGAAATAATAGAACAGATCTAGGGAAATGTACTCACCTATATGATGAAACACAAGGAACAAAGAAACATGCGCTCTTGACAGAAAGTATTCTTTTATTATTATTATCTATCTTCTTACAGCTGACAAAGATGACAGAAGGTCTTCGTCAGGTGTAAGAAGATAAATACTAAGAAAAGAAGACTTCCTGTCAAAAGCTCATGTTCTTTTGTGCTTGTGTTTCATCATATAGGTGAGCCGTTTCCCTAGATCTGTTCTATTTTGTGCTTGTGTTTCATCATATAGGTGAGTCGTTTCCCTAGATCTGTTCTTTCCCTAGATCTGTTCTAGTTTGTCACCCTCACCAGCAGTTGTTCACCCATTCCTTCAACCGGTGTTGAGATAATGTCTGTAAGTACAAAGTCCCAAGGAGACTCCTCTCAACCTTCCATTCACCAATTATGCACACAAACACACACACACATACACACACACACATGCAGAAGAACACATGCACACTTAGACATGCCTCAGTAAGTTGCACATACACACGCCTAGATCTATATGTACACACAGGTACCACAATGTTTCCATGCATTGTGTCAGCATTACATATTCACAGTGTAAAACCACAACTCAAAAGATAACATTCTAACAAAGTAATAATAATAATAATGGAAATTTGTAAGCGCCCTACCTATCGAAATATTTTAGCAGCCCAAGGTGTGTACACAAGCAAGATTAGCAACAACATGCTACAATGTAAAATAAAATTTAACAAAATACACATTCACTTACACACACATACACTCACACACACCATGGCACACACACACACACACACACACACACACACACACACACACACACACAGGCAGATAAAACTGGACTTGAGGGCAAGGCATACAAGACCTTTTTCATGTGATCGCAAATTGTTTTTTTACAGGCACCAAGAGATCATGTTTTAAGGTCTTGCAATAATCAACATTACCAAAATAATCATAATAAACACAACAGTTTCTGCCTCAAAGATATCTTTAAACCAGTCTCACAAATAAACCAATCAGTTCATGCCATGAAGGTCTCAAACTAGTCAAAGGTGCACCTTAATCAGTCTAAGAACAACAACAAAAACAACCAATAGTTTATGTCTCAAAGGTACACTTAAATCAGTCTCAAAAATGAAATAGTTCACGTCTCACAGGTACATTTAATCAGTTCAGAAATTAAACTCAGTAGTTCAAGTCTCAAAGGTACACCTAAATCAGCCTACAGATTGTTTCACATACCTCTCCTAGTCTCACAAACAGACCTGATGCTTTATGTCAGCAAGGTACACACATTTTTACTAGTCTCAAAAACATGTAATAGTTCATATTACAATGGTATGCCTTAACTAGTCCAAAGAAATCAGCCCATTAGTTCACGTCTCAAAAGTACCTTTGCATGTCATGACGCTACACCAAATTCAGTGTCAAAAATAAACCCAGCAGGGTTTGCATTACATATATGTGTAGCATTCGAAAGACGTCACATGAACACAACAACAAAGACCTCAGTCGCCTACATAAACTCCCCCATGAAATTTATGTACATAGATAAATAGGTCAGGAAGTATGAACAAAGCAGCATGTGTTCTTGCATAGGACAGTATATAGTCACTGTACAAACGGTATAATGCTGTAGAGACAACGGAGGTAAAATCACCACACCCTGCCCACAGTTTACAGTTACCAATAGAGATCTGACCCAGACTTGGATGTCAAACAGCTGCAGAAATTCATTTGCATCAATCACTTATTAGAAGACAAAAACAATGGAACACTTGGCTTCAGTTTAGTTTACAGCAACCTGGTCTCTATTTCAACATATGGATAAACATTTCACCACAGTCTTATGCCACAGTGCCTCTGACAAGTGACCCACTCTTGCAGTCACATGACCATGAAAGGCTGCAATGGCCACACTTTTCATCCATTTGCCTCAAACAGCGGGCTGGTCTTCAGAGGTACTGTTGCACAAGTCGACAATGAAACATGGATCTGCTTTGTGAAACAGACAACACAAGTGCCATTCTGCAAAACTGAGTCGACCAAACTGTGTCACATTGCTTCACTCATTTTCCCCAAAGCAAGTTCTTCCAAAGCAAGATTCAGGTGTGGGCTGTTGAGACTCGGTAATAAAACAGGCTGTACGCCTTATCACAGTCACGAGTCGTTAGCAATGAAGGTAAACACACTCTGGCTCAATGCTGGTCTACAACACAATAATCACAATGATGGATCATTTATGGTGCCCCATCTTATAGCAGCCCAGAGTGCTTACAAAGGCATAAAGATACACACATTTCTTCACATACACACACACGAGTGCACACACACAACACACATACAAATTCATTATGAGCACATGCACATACACAATAGCACACATGTGCGTGTACCCCCCACCCCCACCATCCCCCACTCAGACACACACCCACACACACACAAGCACAATGCTGGTAAACAATGCTCGGAGCATCAGAAACATGTTAAGATTAACCAGTCACAGCAATTAAATAAGCGCACAAGTTTGGCCTTATACCTAGTGAGAACGAGATTATCACACTTAATGAGAACAGTTATCATAGCAGCGAGCTATCACCTCCACCACGGAATATCACCTGACAGCTTATTTAAAAATAAATGAAAAACGAGAGAAGCCCAAGATCAGTATGGAGAGTTTAAAACCAACTGGTAAGGGCACTTGTATATAAGAAAAGAGACCACACTGCAAAATCTGTTTCGGTTCAGCACACATTAAACTGCCACCTTTGAGCTCATTTGCCTCGATGGCACATAACACAAAACTGAAAACTTGACAATTTGGAATGTCCCACTTTTGCTGAGGAAGGTACAAGTCTGATATGGCCTTCCTGATCTTCAGACTATGGACATACTCCTGGTATTTCTTTACCTACAATGACAGCACCAGACAGGTGGAGAACGCAACTCAGTGTGTGAATTTTGAAAGCGGACAAGTTTTTGCTGAAGATTCTATATGCAATAATATAACTTTAAGCCTTCAGCCTGTATAGGATGTGAAGCATGCAAACCTGTATGAGGAGCACGGAAGAAAGTAAAGATGCAATAATATAACTTTAAGCCTTCAGCCTGTATAGGATGTGAAGAATGTAAACCTGTATGAGGAACACAGAAGAATGTAAAGATGCAATAATATAACTTTAAGCCTTCAGCGTGTATAGGATGTGAAGAATGCAAACCTGTATGAGGAACACAGAAGAATGTAAAGATGCAATAATATAACCTTAAGCCTTCGGCGTGTATAGGATGTGAAAAATGTAAACCTGTATGCGGAACACTGAAGAATGTAAACCTTCAAGACAAGGTGAAGGACAATCACAGAAGAGCTTGCAGCACGGCAGGAACATGCTAGAGTGTACAGATTACTGGAGCTCATGAATCTGAACTCTGCTAATGCAAGACAAACAACCCACTGCTGTGCACCCATAATATTGCAGAATATATCAACAAAAATCCCCCCAGCCCACACCCATCAGTTCAGCAAAGGGCCCCAACTGTCACAACATTTTCCTTTCTTCTTCCACCACTACCCGGGCTGGTTCATTGACACTGCCAGGTGAGACTTGTGCGCTTGCAGCTATTTTCCTCCGCCGATGCGCAACAAAAAATCACCCCTATTTGGGCAGCTGATTGCATTTTTCATAGAGAATTGTTTGCAGCCTAGGCAGCAAGATCCTGAAGAGACACTGCCCAAGTTCCAACTGAAGAGCAAGCAACTGTGCAGCGTAGCCAATCATACCTATCCTTTTTGCCAGCCCGTCTGATTGGTCAGGGACTAAGTTCACCCCATCTGATTGCTCAGGGACTAAGTCCACCACATCTGATTGCTCAGGGATCAAGTCCACCACCAGCGCCCCCCCCCCCCCCCCCCCCCCCCCCCCCCCCCCGCCTACTTCACCCCTTCCACGCTTATTTGGACGGAGGTGCCAGAGCCCTCTGAGGCAGCGCCCTGCGCCGACGTGGTGGCGATGGCGTCCAGCTTCTGGTCCAGCTGCTCTCCGGCCAGTCCGGGCGCCTGGTCCGGGCTCTTCATGCTCGGCTGGCCGCTCCCGTTCTGGCTCCCCACCGGGTCCGGGGTCTTCTCCTCCTCCTCCTCGCCCGCTTCCTTAAGCAGCTGCTCGCCCTCAATCAGGCTCTGCAGGCGACTCATCCGGCGCTTTCCCATCTGCCCCCCCGACTGATGCTCTACGTCCTGCAGGCGGCTCGATCGGCGACTCCGTCCCCCTGTCTCCTCGGACATCTGCACGCGCACGCTCTTCTTGTCAGCCTTGGCGGCGGAGAAGCGCTTGCTGCGCGGCATCTTCCAGGCGTTCCACACGCGGATGGTTTTGTCCCACGAGCACGACACATACTGAAACAGGTAGACAAGTGGACGGTTACACATGGATGGTTTTGTCCCATTAACATGACACATACTGAAACAAGCAGACAAACATAGAACAACTGTGGGACCTGGTTTACACACTGACACATAAATACATAGAACAACTGGGGAACCTGGTTTACACACTGACACATAAAGACATAGAACAACTGGGGAACCTGGTTTACACACCTGGTTTACACACTGACACATAAAGACATAGAACAACTGGGGAACCTGGTTTACACACCTGGTTTACACACTGACACATAAAGACATAGAACAACTGGGGAACCTGGTTTACACACTGACACATAACAACAGAGAACAACTGGGGGACCTGGTTTACACATTGACACATAAAGACATAGAACAACTGGGGGACCTGGTTTACACACTGACACATAAAGACAGAACAACTGGGGGACCTGGTTTACACACTGACACATAAAGACATAGAACAACTGGGGGACCTGGTTTACATACTGACACAAAGACATAGAACAACTGGGGGACCTGGTTTACACACCAACACATAAAGACATGGAATGACTAAGGAACCTGGTTTACACAGTGACACATAAAGACATGGAACGACTAGGGAACCTGGTTTACACAGTGACACATAAAGACATAGAACAACTGGGGGACCTGGTTTACACAGTGACACATAAAGACATGGAATGACTAAGGAACCTGGTTTACACAGTGACACATAAAGACATGGAATGACTAAGGAACCTGGTTTACACATTGACACATAAAGACATAGAACAACTGGGGGACCTGGTTTACACACTGACACAAAAAGACATGGAATGACTAAGGAACCTGGTTTCTCTCTGGTATGTGTATGATGCTGCGGACGGAGTCCACGTGTCCCAGGTTGCTTTGCACCAGTCGATAAAACTCTGGATCGTACACCCTGCGCACAGACACCAGTGAGAAAAAATGAGCACAAGGTGACCAGGCCAGGCTCTCACTCATACAGACTGGAGGAAAGTCGTCACACCAGCACACCAAAACCTATGGCTTATGGACGCTGTCTTGCCATTCTGAAGAACAAATGAGCACAAGATGACCGGGCCAGGCTCTCACTCATACAGACTGGAGGAAAGTCGTCACACCAGCACACCAAAACCTACGGCTTATGCACGCTGTCTTGCCATTCTGAAGAACAAATGAGCACAAGGTGACCGGGCCAGGCTCTCACTCATACAGACTGGAGGAAAGTCGTCACACCAGCACACCAAAACCTACGGCTTATGGATGCTGTCTTGCCATTCTGAAGAACAAATGAGCACAAGGTGACCGGGCCAGGCTCTCACTCATACAGACTGGAGGAAAGTCGTCACACCAGCACACCAAAACCTACGGCTTATGGACGCTGTCTTGCCATTCTGAAGAACAAATGAGCACAAGGTGACCGGGCCAGGCTCTCACTCATACAGACTGGAGGAAAGTCGTCACACCAGCACACCAAAACCTACGGCTTATGGACGCTGTCTTGCCATTCTGTCCCGTGCAATGAATGAAACATAAAAATGGCTCAAGCTGCTGCTCATCTTAATGCAGGACCGTTCTGGCGGTGGCGGCGTAGCTCCCACTTCCCCCACCTCCTGGGACCTCAGTCCCAACTACTTCCTCTCCAGAGTAACTAAGTAAGTACCCTGGCGTTTTACGCCCAGTCAACCATTACGGTTATGTCAGGTCAAGCCTCTCAGAGCAAGACAGTAAGTAAGTAACTTGGTGTTTTATGCCCAGTCAACCATTATGGTTATGTCAGGCTGAGCCTCTCCAAAATAAGTAAGTAAGTAACTTGGGGTTTTACACTCAGTCAACCATTATGGTTATGTCAGGCTGAGCCTCTCCAAAATAAGTAAGTAAGTAACTTGGGGTTTTACACTCAGTCAACCATTACGGTTATGTCAGGTCGAGCCTCTATAGAGTAAGTAACTTGGGGTTTTACACCCAGTCAACCATTACGGTTATGTCATGTCGAGCCTCTCAGAGTAAGTAAGTAACTTGGGGTTTTACACTCAGTCAACCATTATGGTTATGTCAGGTGAGCCTCTCCAAAATAAGTAAGTAATAACTTGGGGTTTTACACTCAGTCAACCATTACGGTTATGTCAGGTGAGCCTCTCCAGAGTAAGTAAGTAACTTGGGGTTTTACACCCAGTCAACCATTACGGTTATGTCAGGTCAAGCCTCTCAGAGTAAGACAGTAAGTAAGTAACTTGGTGTTTTATGCCCAGTCAACCATTCTGGTTATGTCAGGTTGAGCCTCTCCAAAGTAAGTAACTTGGGGTTTTACACTCAGTCAACCATTACGGTTATGTCAGGTCAAGCCTCTCCAAAGTAAGTAAGTAACTTGGGTTTTTATGCCCAGTCAACCATTACGGTTATATCAGGTCGAGCCTCTCAAGTGTAAGACAGTAAGTAACTTGGGTTTTTACACCCAGTCAACCATTACGAGTTATATCAGGTCAAGCCTCTCAAGTGTAAGACAGTAAGTAATTTGGGTTTTTACACCCAGTCAACCATTACGGTTATATCAGGTCAAGCCTCTCAATGTAAGACAGTAAGTAACTTGGGGTTTTACGCCCAGTCAACCATTACGGTTATATCAGCTCGAGTAACAAACTGGCAGCTATGGGCTTTCATCTGAGGAAGACAATGACACCTCCACAGCCTACCTGATGTATAAAGTCAGTCAGTAACAAGCAAACTGACAGCTATGGGCTTTCATCTGAGGAAGACAATTGACACCTCCACAGCCTACCTGATGTTAAACGTCAGTCAGTAACAAGCAAACTGCACAGCCTACTGGTAAAGTCATGTCAAGCCTCATCTTCAGAGGAAGACAATTGACACCTCCACAGCCTACCTGATGTTAAACGTCAGTCAGTAACAAGCAAAGCACTGACAGCTATGGGCTTTCATCTGAGGAAGACAATTGACACCTCCACAGCCTACCTGATGTTAAACGTCAGTCAGTAACAAGCAAACTGACACTTGCACGCCTACTGGTTAAACGCTCAGTAACAAACTGACACTTCTACTGAGGAAGAACAACCTGACACCTTCCACAGCCTACCTGATGTTAAACGTCAGTCAGTAACAAGCAAACTGACAGCTATGGGCTTTCATCTGAGGAAGACAATTGACACCTCCACAGCCTACCTGATGTTAAACGTCAGTCAGTAACAAGCAAACTGACACCTCCACAGCCTACCTGATGTTAAACGTCAGTCAGTAACAAGCAAACTGACACCTTCACAGCCTACCTGATGTTAAACGTCAGTCAGTAACAAGCAAACTGACAGCTATGGGCTTTCATCTGAGGAAGACAATTGACACCTGCACAGCCTACCTGATGTTGTTCTGGATGGCCACCACAATGCTGCCAATGTTCTGGTCAATGCACAGGCAGGTGACGCCTCGGTTGACACTCAGCACTTGCTCACACTCGTTCATCCCCAAGCCGTTCTGCCAGACAACAACAGTTCATGTGGATGTTGACAGCCCTCTGGATAAGGCCACACACATGCACATGCTCACAGACACACACACACACAACACCACCACAACCACCACCACCACCACCACCACCAACAACAACAACAACAACAAAACACACACACACACACACACACACACACACACACACACAACACCACCACCAACCCCACCACCAACAAAACAAACACACACACACACACGCACACACACACACCACCACCACCACCCCCACCACCAACAGCAACAAAACAAACACAGACACACACACACACATGCATGTGCATGTAAGTGTGTAATGTAGGTCTTGCTGTTTGGCTTTCTCTGGTTTGAATTACCTGTAAGTCGTAATCACTGTTCTTGGATGTTAACCTTGCTTTCTGTACAGCATGGCAAGCTCTATTTTCGCATGTTCATACAATAGCAGTATTTCATTACTATTATGATGATCAAGAAGTGTGCAAAATAAAGAAGAGAATACATACTGGGGGAAAGGGTTGTGGAGGAGGAGGGAGCTGACCTTACCCAGCTTCCCATGACAAAGATTCTGATGGCCTTGTCTGTGTCCACTGAGCCTGCTTTGGGGAAATGGAATTCCAGAGCCTAGTGACAAGAATACTACCCCACCCCCAACCCCCCACCAGAAAAAAATAACTATTTTTCATTCAAAAGGCACACACACACAAAAAAAACTCAACTGGCAGAATTCCAGAGCCTAGTGACAAGAATACTATCCCCCCCCCCCCCCCCACAAAAGACACACAAAAACTAACAGAGATGCACTCACACCTACCGCCCCCCTCCCTACCCACCCCCCAACCAAAATATTTTGTTTTCCACAATCAAAGACACAAAAACTCAACTGACAGAGATGCTCACAATACCCCCCCCCCCCCCCCCCACCCCAATAAACAGACAGATATTTTTTCAAAAATCAAAAGACACAAATAAAACTGACCCAGATGCGGACAGTGCCATCCTCGGACCCAGTGATCCACTTATTGTACACCACACTCCATCCCACAGCTGTGACCTCTGCCTCATGACCTTGTAGCGTGTTCAACAGCGCCATGCGCCCACCGTTGGTGCTGAACTTGCGTATGTACACCATCTTGTCGCTCGAAGCATAGGCGAACTCGTTGCTGAAACCAGTTTAGCTCAGCAATGAAACCTTGCCTGGGTGTAAAGATAATACTGCTTTTAGAAATATACTGTAAAGGAGTAGTTATAATTCACTTACACTGAACGTGAGCCTGAAGTGCACAATACAAAAACAACAAGGTCAACAAAATACACACACATGCACACACACACACACACATGCACAAACACACACACAAACACACACACACGCACACACACACACAAACACACACACACACACACACATGCTCATTTCAGTCTAATTATCTTTTTCATTGCCCAGTCTCGGTATCAAGCGTCATCAGCAGCAGTACAGCAGTTTATTACTTTTTGGGTGAATACGCCATGTCGGTGATGATTCCATCACAGGCAATCTCAGTGTTGTGCCCTGGCGTCGACTGCCCCAGATGGTGGCACACGTCCTTCAGTCTGCACAAACACGAGGAAAAGACTGGAAAAAGATGACTACAGTTTAGTTAGTCTTTTAGTGGGTGCCTTGGGCCTAGTCAACCACATAGGGTTATATCAGGGCTGGGCTGTATGGTTAGTTAGTTAGTTAATTAGTGCTTTGAGCCCAATCAACCACATAGGGTTATATCAGGGCTGGGCTGTATGGTTAGTTAGTTGTTAATTAGTGCTTTGAGCCCAATCAACCACATAGGGTTATATCAGGGCTGGGCTGTATGGTTAGTTAGTTCGTTAATTAGTGCTTTGAGCCCAATCAACCACATAGGGTTATATCAGGGCTGGGCTGTATGGTTAGTTAGTTAATTAGTGCTCTTGAGCCCAATCAACCACATAGGGTTATATCAGGGCTGGGCTGTATGGTTAGTTAGTTAGTTAATTAGTGCTTTGAGCCCAATCAACCACATAGGGTTATATCAGGGCTGGGCTGTATGGTTAGTTAGTTAATTAGTGCTTGAGCCCAATCAACCACATAGGGTTATATCAGGGCTGGGCTGTATGGTTAGTTAGTTAGTTAATTAGTGCTTTGAGCCCAATCAACCACATAGGGTTATATCAGGGCTGGGCTGTATGTTAGTTAGTTAGTTAATTAGTGCTTTGAGCCCAATCAACCACATAGGGTTATATCAGGGCTGGGCTGTATGGTTAGTTAGTTAGTTAATTAGTGCTTGAGCCCAATCAACCACATAGGGTTATATCAGGGCTGGGCTGTATGGTTAGTTAGTTAGTTAATTAGTGCTCTGAGCCCAATCAACCACATAGGGTTATATCAGGGCTGGGCATATGGTTGGATGATTAGTTAGTTGGTTGGTTGGTTAGTTCTTTGAACCCAGTCAACCACATAGGGTTATACTAGGGCAAGGCAGTTAGTTAGTTAGTCCGTCAGTCAGTCAGTCTTTGAACCCAGTCAACCACACAGGGTTATATCAGGGCTAAACATAAACTTCAGTTTATCTCCTAATTATTCATTAGACAAATTGTAAACATTTCAAATAAAGATGACTACAACACTGCAACACAATCCCAGTCCAGAAACGAGGAAGAGATGGGGAGAAGACAGCAACGCTACAATCCTAGTACAAATGCGAAATTTAAAGAAATTTAATTAAAAAAATAGTTCAAATGCTTTATATACTTCTTCATGAGGGTGGAGGTGGGTGGGGGGGGGGGGGGGGGGGGGGGGGGGGGGGGGGGGGGGAGGGGGAGTTTTGTTAGTGAAAACAAAATGCGGTCACAGGGGGGAAGAAGAAGGAAGGGGAGGGGGGTCACAAACTGCACAGCGTGTGGTACTCACATTCCAGCTTCAATGTCCCACAGGCAGATCCTCCTGTCCCAGCCACCGCTCAGCTGCAAACACGGCAAGCACAAGCCATGCAAGACGGTAGGGATCAGTCACCAAGACGGTAGGGATCAGTCACCAAGACGGTAGGGATCAGTCACCTAGGCGGTAGGGATCAGTCACCTAGACGGTAGGGATCAGTCACCAAGATGGTAGGGATCAGTCACCTAGACAGTAGGGATCAGTCGTTAGGGATCAGTCACCTAGACGGTAGGGATCAGTCACCAAGATGGTAGGGATCAGTCGGTAGGGATCAGTCACCTAGACGGTAGGGATCAGTCACCTAGACGGTAGGGATCAGTCACCAAGACGGTAGGGATCAGTCACCTAGGCGTAGGGATCAGTCACTCGGTAGGGATCAGTCACCAAGACGGTAGGGATCAGTCACCAAGACGGTAGGGATCAGTCACCTAGGCGGTAGGGATCAGTCACCAGACGGTAGGGATCAGTCACCTAGACGGTAGGGATCAGTCACCTAGATGGTAGGGATCAGTCACCTAGACGGCAGGGATCAGTCACCTAGGCGGTAGGGATCAGTCACCAAGATGGTAGGGATCAGTCACCTAGGCAGTAGGGATCATTCACCAAGACGGTAGGGATCAGTCACCTTGACGGTAGGGATCATTCACCAAGACGGTAGGGATCAGTCACCTAGACGGTAGGGATCAGTCACCTAGACGGTAGGGATCAGTCACCTAGACGGTAGGGATCAGTCACCAAGACGGTAGGGATCAGTCACCAAGACGGTAGGGATCAGTCACCAAGAGGCAGGGATCAGTCACCTAGATGGTAGGGATCAGTCACTCAAGACGGTAGGGATCAGTCCCCCTAGGGTAGGGATCAGTCACCAAGACGGTAGGGATCAGTCACCAAGACGGTAGGGATCAGTCACCTAGACGGTAGGGATCAGTCACCAAGACGGTAGGGATCAGTCACCTAGACGGTAGGGATCAGTCACCAGACGGAGGGATCAGTCACCAAGACGGTAGGGATCAGTCACCAAGACGGTAGGGATCAGTCACCTAGACGGTAGGGATCAGTCACCTGACGGTAGGGATCAGTCACCAAGACGGCAGGGATCAGTCACCAAGACGGCAGGGATCAGTCACCAAGACGGTAGGGATCAGTCACCTAGACAGTAGGGATCAGTCACTAAGATGGTAGGGATCAGTCACCTAGACAGTAGGGATCAGTCACCTAGACAGTAGGGATCAGTCACCAAGACAGTAGGGATCAGTCACTAAAGTGTGGATCAGTCACCAAGACGGTAGGGATCAGTCACCAAGACAGTAGGGATCAGTCACCAAAGAAATGTGGATCAGTCACCAAGATGGTAGGGATCAGTCACTAAAGCAGTAGGAATCATTCACCGAAACAGTAGGGATCATTCACCAAAACAGTAGGGATCATTCACCAAGAATGGAGTCATAACATCAGTGCAATGTCCACTCACCGTACATAGAACACAAAGACCAATGATCGCTCACCACACAGTGAACACAAAGCCACTGATCTCTCACCACACAGTGAACAGAGAACACAAAGACCATTGATTATTCATCACACAGTGAACACAAAGCCACAGATCACTCACCACATTGTAAACACAAAGCCACTGATCACTCACTGAACAGAGCACACAAAGACCAATGATCATTCACCATGCAGTGAACACAAAGACCACTGGTCACTCACCACACAAAGACCACAAAGACCACTGCAGTGACCACCAAGACCACTGGTCACTCACCACACAAAGACCACAAAGACCACTGCAGTGACCACCAAGACCACTGGTCACTCACCACAAAGGTGGTGTCCTGGTTGTGTTCACGCCCAACGATGATGAGGCTGGTGACACAGCTCAGATGCTCCGACAGCACATACTTGCATATGAACCCTGCCACTCGGTTAGTCACTGAGTCGCTCTCCTGAAAGCACAGCAGCAATGTTTCAACATGCACACACATACACACACACACAAACATTCACATATCACACACACATGCACACACACACAAACATTCACATATCACACACAACTGCACACACGCACATTCACACACAAGGACACATGCTCTCACACGCAGCACACACACACCACACAGCACACACACACAAACATTCACATATCACACACACACACACCACACACACACACACACACATCACACACACACACACACACACACACACACACATATCACACACACACATCACATCATCACACACACACACACACACACACACACACACACACACATACACACACACACGCACGCACACACACACACACACACAACACAACACAACACACACACACACACACACACACACACACACACACACATACAACACACACACACACACACACACACACACACACACACACACACACACACACACACACACAATACCTTTCCATGTGAGTTTTGTGGCAGCAGTTGAGACTTAGGATCCAGCAAGATGGCGTATTTCTGAATCAGCATGTCCACATCAGCAGGTCGCATGCTCTGCAGAACTTGCACCGCATTGTCGTCAAAGCCCCACACATCTGCACAGCAATGGAAGCAAATACTCAGTTAACCCACTAAGCGGAAAACATAAGGTGTGTGTGTGTGTGTGTGTGTGTGTGTGTGTGTGTGTGTGTGTGTGTGTGTGTGTGTGTGTGTGTGTGTGTGTGTGAGTGCAAGTGTGTGTGTGCATTTGTGTGTGTGTGTGTGCACATGTGTGTGTGTGTGTGTGTGCACATGTGTGTGTGTGGGTGTGCACACGTATGTATGTGTGTGGGTGTGCATGTGCACACTTGTGTGCATGTGTGCATGCATGTGTGTGTGTGCATGTGCAAGCACGTGAGTTGTGTAAGGAATGCAATATTATGTTACATATATTATTTTTGTGCTTTGATTATACATTTTGTTGATCATATTCACCATTATGTGCTCACCCCTGTTGGTGAGATACTGCCCTATGAAAATGACTGCTATAATTGTTATTAGTTTGTCATACTTTCATGAGACCTTGAAATTGTATCAATGTCAACAAAATTCATAAAAGCATATCATGCCTGTCAGAGGTTCATGCATAGTTTCAAAGATCTAGTTTAAACAGAATCTGACAAAACACCCATTTTTTTTCCTCATGGCAAAAAAGGGGCAGTTATTTCCCTTTAAAAATGCCATTATTCCCCTTTAAAAATGTAAAACTAATTTACAGCATATGTTCATGATCATTTTAATGCATGCAACAACCATATGGTGTTAACTTGACTTCATTATGTACATGATCAAGTCAATGCTTGTAGCAGTCATATAAAGTGTTCACTGCATTAGGTTCGTGATCAGGTCAACACTTGTAACAGTCATATAAAGTCCTGACTGTATTATGTTCATGATTGTGTCAACACCTGTAAGTCATATAAAGTATTGACTGCATTAGGTTCATGATTGTGTCAACACCTGTAAAGTCATATAAAGTCCTGACTGCATTAGTGTTCTATGATTGTTGTCTAACACTCTGTTAAGGCCTTCATATAAAGTATTGACTGCATTAGGTTCATGATTGTGTCAACACCTGTAAAAGTCATATAAAGTCCTGACTGCATTATGTTCATGATTGTGTCAACACCTGTAAGTCATATAAAGTATTGACTTCATTAGGTTCATGATTGTGTCAACACCTGTAACAGTCATATAAAGTCCTGACTGCATTAGGTTCATGATTGTGTCAACACCTGTAAGTCATATAAAGTATCTGACTCATTAGGTTCATGATTGTGTCAACACCTGTAACAGTCATATAAAGTCCTGACTGCATTAGGTTCATGACTGTGTCAACACCTGTAAGTCATATAAAGTATTGACTTCATTAGGTTCATGATTGTGTCAACACCTGTAACAGTCATATAAAGTCCTGACTGCATTAGGTTCATGACTGTGTCAACACCTGTAACAGTCATATAAAGTATTGACTGCATTAGGTTCATGATCATGTCAACATCTGTAACAGTCATATAAAATGTTGACTATGTTATGTTCAGGATCAGGTCAACACCTGTAACAGTCATATAAAGTGCTGACTGCATTATGTTCATGATTGTGTCAACACCTGTAACAGTCACATAAAGTGCTGACTGCATTAGGTTCATGATCTTGTCAACACCTGTAACAGTCATATAAAGTGCTGACTGCATTATGTTCATGATTGTGTCAACACCTGTAACAGTCATATAAAGTGCTGACTGCATTATGTTCATGATCATGTCAACACCTGTAACAGTCATATAAAGTGCTGACTGCATTATGTTCATGATCTTGTCAACACCTGTAACAGTCATATAAAGTGCTGACTGCATTATGTTCATGATCATGTCAACACCTGTAACAGTCATATAAAGTGCTGACTGCATTATGTTCATGATCGTGTCAACACCTGTAACAGTCATATAAAGTGCTGACTGCATTATGTTCATGATCGTGTCAACACCTGTAACAGTCATATAAATTGCTGACTGCATCATGTTCATGATCAGGTCAACACCTGTAACAGTCATATAAAGTGCTGACTGCATCATGTTCATGATCAGGTTGACGTCAGGGGTTCATTCCTCAGAAATGTCCTGGTGAGACCAAATTTCATAATCAGGATCTGGGTTCGAAGCACGCTAGTAACAACTCACAATATAATCCCACCATAGCATGTTTAGGACAACCCAGAACAAAGCACAGAATACAAGAGAGGCCACTTTAACCCTTGCAGTGGCATCAAAAAGCAGGAGGCACGTACAGATGTTACTGTCCTCAGAAGCAGCCAGGATGTAGTCCAGACTCTCGATGAAGACTACTTTCTGCTCAGGAATGAAGCACACATCACAATATAATCCCACCATAGCATGTTTAGGACAACCCAGAACAAAGCACAGAATACAAGAGAGGCCACTTTAACCCTTGCAGTGGCATCAAAAAGCAGGAGGCACGTACAGATGTTACTGTCCTCAGAAGCAGCCAGGATGTAGTCCAGACTCTCGATGAAGACGATCTTCAGGATAGTGGTGTGCGGGTGGTTGTGTGTTGACAGCTGGCAGCAGAAACAGGAGTCACAGAAACCTGCACTTTAATGCACTGATGGAACTGCAGTAAAGAGTACAATACTTTTGGTGGAACTTTCATTTCTATCTACTTCACTGTCTCAATCTTCTTCTTTTTCTCCTAAAAACAACAAAACTTTCATTTCTGTCTACTTTGCTGTCTCAATTTTCTTCTTTTTTCCTACAAAACAACAACTTTCATTTCTGTCTACTTCACTGTATTTTTTCTTCTTCTTTTTTCTCTCCTAAAAACAACAACAAACTTTCATTTCTGTCTACTTCCCTGTACGACTCTTTTTTTCTTCTTTTTTGTTCTTAAAAAATAAAATAAAGGGTCTGGGAGCTTGCCAGAGAGGTAAGCCTGCAGCAGCAGAGCTGCACTACCCAGTTGGAGTCGAGCCATAATGGTAGTGCAATGTCCACAGACTGTTGCCTGGGCAACACTTTCCACACTGTTGTGGGCTCTTTAACCTGCACAGGCCAACAGCACCCAGGACCTTGCTTTCTTCTTTCATCTAAAGGACCAGACACTGAAGCCCGCACTCTTTTGGATATGATCATCACAAGCACTCTTTCAGATATCATCGCACGCACTCTGTCAGATATCGTCCCAAGCACTCTTTCAGATATCACCGCAAGCACTCTTTCAGATATCATCGCAAGCACTCTGTCAGATATCGTCCCAAGCACTCTTTCAGATATCATCCCAAGCACTCCGTCAGATATCGTCCCAAGCACTCTTTCAGATATCATTGCAGGCACTCTTTCAGATATTACCCTTTGAAATACTGTATCAGGCACTCTTTCAGAAATCACCCTATGAAGTCTTTCAGAAATCATTCCAAGCACTCTTTTAAATACTTCCACAGCTATTTCAGATCCGGTACGCAGCACTTTCTTTTCAATATTGCCACAAGCCTTTTTTAGACACCATCACAAGCACTCTTTGAGACACCATCACATTCTCAGTCCAGATATCACCACACTACTTTTCAGATATCATTACGCTCTCTCTTTCTGAAAGCACCACACTCTCTTTCAAATGCGAGCACAAGCACTCTCTACCTCACATTTTATTTCGTTTTCTGTTTTGTTTTTTAAAGATTGTTACAAGCATTCTCTTGCAGACACCATTACATGTGCACCATCTTCCAGACAGTCACCCACACTCTTTGTCTAATATTGTGACAATCACTCTTTTCAGACATCACCACAAGCACTCCCTTCCTGATGTCATCACACAACACAAACACTCCCTTCCTGATGCCATCACACAACACAAACACTCCCTTCCTGATGTCATCACAAGGCACAAACACTCACTCCCTGATGTCATCACATGACACAAACACTCCCTTCCTGATGCATCACATGACACAAACACTCCCTTCCTGATGTCACCACATGCACAAACACTCCCTTCCTGATGTCATCACATGACACAAACACTCCCTTCCTGATGCACCCATCACAACACCCCTTGACACCAACACAAACTCCCTTCCTGATGCCACACATACACAAACACTCCCTTCCTGATGCCATCACAGACACAAACACTCCCTTCCTGATGCATCACATGACACAAACACTCCCTTCCTGATGCATCACATGACACAAACACTCCCTTCCTGATGTCACTACATGGCACAAACACTCCCTTCCTGATGTCATCACATGACACAAACACCCCCTTCCTGATGCCACCACATGACACAAACACTCCCTTCCTGACACCATCACATGACACAAACACTCCCTTCCTGATGTCATCACATGACACAAACACTCCCTTCCTGATGCCATTACATGACACAAACACTCCCTTCCTGATGCATCACATGACACAAACACTCCCTTCCTGATGCCATCACATGACACAAACACTCCCTTCCTGATGCCATCACATGACACAAACACTCCCTTCCTGATGCTATCACATGACACAAACACTCCCTTCCTGATGTCACCACATGGCACAAACACTCCCTTCCTGATGTCATCACATGACACAAACACCCCCTTCCTGATGTCACCACATGACACAAACACTCTCTTTCAGAGACAGCACTTTCAAAGTGACTGCACCAAGCCCTGATGAATTTGTTTATGATGAGGCCTTCATACCAAGGCAACACGGAAGTACTGTCATGTTGTCCACTAAGGTCACTTTCAGGCATCAGTGAATTCTAAAGAGCTGGACCACAAAACAAACAGTACTTCCTGAAATATAACCATTTTGAAACGCACACATGCTATTTTTTTTTTTACGCTGGTGAGAGGGTTGAGTGGGAAAGAAAGTCAAAATCAGTCCGGGACAGAATGAACATACTCTCAACAATGACTTGCACCAGGACAACACCACAACCAATAAAATGACAACACAGAAGGGAAAGAAGAAGGAAAAATGAAATAAGATGTCTTTTAAAGACGTTTGAGAAAGGTCACACACGTCAGTGAGAGGGAAGAATGCAGGCAGTTTGAAAGTACATGAAGTAAAGTCAGTACCTTCCACTTCTATTGTAGCATAGAAAAATATTTCTGTTAAAAACAGAGTGTCAAGCTGTACCACCACATTTAAAAAAAAAAAAAAGCTTCATGTTCATGTTAACGGTGGTTGAAGCATACTGATTTGCTCAGCCATCTTTGGACTGAAATCAAAATCATGTAGCGCGTCGCATAGCATTAGCAGCATAATAGTGGTTAAACCAAGCTTCCAGCCCAAATATAAATTGATAGGGTTAAAATTTATTATACATGACAAGTTGTCTAAATTCCAAGAAAAAGAATATGAATACCCAATTGCTTGTGAAATTACTGTACCCACTTCACCTCTTCCCTCTCAAATAATAAGTGTACCTCATGAATTGCATTGATTCTAGCCCACAATTCTTAAAGGGTAAATTTACCTCTGGTATGGTCAATGGATGACAATTACCCCATGGACAAAGAAACATTTAAGGGTAAACTTATCTCTGGTATGGTCAATGGATGACAACCCATGCATAAATGTTCAAGGGTAAACTTATCTGATATGGTCAATGGATAACAATTGACCCCATGGATAAAGAAACATTTAAGGGTAAACTTATTTCTGGTATAGTCGATGGATGACAATTAACCCATGGATAAACATTCAAGGTTAAACTGATCTATGGTATGGTCAATAGATGACAAATAACCCATGGATAAATGTTCATGGTTAAACTATCTCTGGTATGGTCAACGGATGACAATTACCCCCATGGATAAACATTCAAAGGTAAACTATCTCTGGTATGGTCAATGGATGACAATTACCCCCATGGATAAACGTTGAAAGGGTCAGCCTATTCCTGGCACGGTTAATGGATGACAGTTAATGACGGATGGTTGATTAGCCGGGTTAGGGCCACTCACAGGGGGAATGGCCTGTTTGTTAAAGGCGTAGTGACTCTGCGTTGGCCGGCTGCCCTTTCCTCTCTGACCCATGTTATTTGCATTGTCCGCGTCTCTGTTGTCTTTCTGCGAATTCTCCTGGCCCTCCAGCTGTTCCCGAATCCGGGTCCCCGCACGCTTCTTCTTCCGCAGGTCACTCAAAATGAACAGCTCTTTGCTGCTCCACAGGAAGAGGTCAAGGTCAACAAAATGGTAGAGAGAGAAGAAAAAAATGATAGGAAAACCCCTTCCTTTTTGATGAAAAAAGACAAGCCACCGCATCTAATTCATCAGCCATGATTTTGTTGTCTGTAATCATGTCAGTATGTGAAGTATCTTCAAACAAGAGGCTGACCAATCAGGAGACAGCTTGCATCCCAGTCACCAAAGACTGCTGCATCACTGGACAGGTCAAGGTGAAATTGCACTTGTACTGTTCAAGTTTGGAAGTGTGTGTCAGTTTGGGCAGACGGGCTCCAAAATTCATTTCACGAAAAAACAAGTCGACATTTTTCAAACAAATGTCCTGTACTATGATTTCGGCAGGAGAGTAAGCTCTGGCTCATGAAAATGAGGCATTTTACTCAAACTGTTGTCCTCCTGCAAGGACATAGCTTGCTCAAGTTTACTCCAGTTTTTTTTCTTTTTTCATTTCATTGCATTGCATTCAACCTAGAGTCAACTTGAGACACAGATGACTTCATTTCAAGGTTAACTGATGAAGTGACTTCTTTTTTTTTCCATCAAAGAAAAGTTATCATGAATTAAAAGATAAAGATAAAGAAACAGAGAGAATTAAAACTAGTATAAAAGGCAAATCAAAATAGGCAGGGTAGGTAAAGGCGTGAAAGGTATACTGGTTCTAAAAAAAAAAAGCCTCAAACTTTGGCTGTGTTTTCTGCTTTCTTCTTCATTTCTACAGACATCTCCTGCATTTCCTTGCTGTTGGAATAGAAAATAAATGTCAATTATGATTAGACTTGACACAATCACTTGACAGCTGAAATACACACAGATTTCTTTGGACAAAATTTAAAACATGTTTTGTCGGTAACTCTAATGGAAGCTGAAAACAATCACAATTTGTTTACAGAATAATAACACACAAACACAAACCTACACATATAATCCAATATGTAAAAACAAACATTCATGTTATTTTCGCCTCATGAATAAACGCATGCTTCTTTTTTAACATTATCCACTTTTAGGCACATGTTACATTCTCATTTTCAGAAGACAGCATTTAGATTTTCTCTGACAAAAGCATTTGTTCCATCATGTTGCTCTGAAACAATCACTTTAGCATTATCACAAAATATTACGAAAGCAAAGTTCACTGTTTCAATATTCTCAGCCCATCTTCTTGAGTGTTGTTTCAGTCTTACGGACAAAACAGAACTGATACCTTTGTTCTGTTCAAATCAGCAAACAACAACCATCATAATACCACAATACTGTGAAAAATTGGAGATTTCTTTTAAAATGGGAATTAAAGGGGGAGGGGTGTGGGGTGTGTGTGTGTATGTGTGTGTGTGAGAGAGACAGAGAGAGATTTATGTTTAATTTTTGCTTTGTTTATTTGATTTTTGTACATGTACCTTAACCACCCCAGAAATTATCGTTATTATTATTCTACACAGTGACAAATTCACTTTTCTGGGCCTCGCTAGCTGCAGTGAAAAAGAGTTTTTCAAAAACATGTGTGCAGAGAATTCTTGTACTGTCAGATTCCCCATTGCACGCAGGGTACAAACTTCAAGCCTGCTGCACTTGTAGAATGGTCAGAGAGGTAGGTCCACTGTGCCTTTAAGTATGAAGATCAATGGTCAGAACAATGACTAAGCTGATCTGTATGCTCCTTACTTACATCTTCACATCACGTATATGCGGATCTGTATTTAAAGTCAGCGATTACCATCATGCAATATTTTTGTGCTTCTTCATCAACCCCCACCCCCCCCCCACCCCCCACCCCACCCCTGCACTATGTAACCCCCCAGCCCCTACCCCCACTGCACCCCTTCTGTTGATATTCTCTTTCTCTTTCTCTTGCTTCGTGTTGTTGCCGCTGCTTGTAGCATGTGCCATTCTTTTGCTTCTTTGTTCTTGTTACGTAGGTTCGCTAACTGGTTTGCTCTATTCATATTCATGTTGACAATCTTGAAAATATCTACATTTAAAGACTCTGCAAGCACTTAGGCCCTGTTAGGCACTTGGGTTAGGCACTTTAAGTATCCATTATTATTATTATTATGTTGTATTTGTGTGTATGTTCGGTGTGCGTATGCATGTTCCTAAAACTTGAATAATAAAGAGAAAAAAAGGGTAGAGTTTTTGTTTCCTCTCACCTGTACATGAAGTGATTTGACTGCATGCGCTCCCACTTGCTGATGATGCCATCATGATCACCGCTGAAGATCAAGATGGGGATTTTGGAGGCTGAAAAGATCAGAAAAAGTCTACACTGCATACAGGGAGAAAACTACTTTTACGAATGTCAATTTGTCCACATCACTTCACTGACACTGGTGATACTTATCAGTTCAAAACATTTTTTGGCAGCTGGGCAGAAATAATTAGCAACTGTAGATTCTTAAAAAATAATTTGAAAGTTTGGTTCTTTTCTGTGTTGATTTGTTAATTTTTATTTAGATAATGCTTGATTTACTCAAAGAGAAACATTTAAAATCTTTATACACATGTGTAAATAGACAGAAAGACAGAGACAGACAGAGAGAGAGAGAGAGACAAACAGAAACAGAGACAAAGAGACAGAAACAGAGAGGCAGAAAGTATGTGCATGTGTGTGTGTGTGCAAGAGTGAGTATATTAGTGTAAATGTATTTGTGTGTAATTGTGTGTGTGTGTGTGTGTGTGTGGGTGCACATGCATGCACATGTGTGTGTGTGTGTGTGCGCACGTGTGTGTGTGTGTGTGTGTGCGTGTGAGTGAGCGTTAGTGCATGCGTGCATGCATGCATGTGTGAGCGTGTGTGTGTGTGTTTGTGTCTGTCCGTCTGTCTGTCTGTCTGTCTGTGAGACACAGACAAAACAGAGTGGCAACAGTGAGTGAGAGGGGAACTAACTGTAGCAGAGACTCTCCAACGGTGTGTTACACTTCAGCGCAGTGACACAGCCAGAGGTGTTGTACTTCCACACTATCAGGTGACGTCTGCTGGTGGTGGCTGCAATGAAACAACACACGCAACGCAACATGATAGATACACATGCTGGGTCCATCTACATCAAAGTGGCTACAATCACACAACATGCACAACGCAACATGATAAATACACATGCTGGGTCCATCTACATAAAAATAAAAAAAAGATAGTGAGGTCAAAGTCTAGAGAAAATAAAACAAGCAAGTAACTGATTGTTGAGGCATTATATTTAGATCTGGAAGACCTTAAACAGAGAGAATCTTGACTGGTGGGGGGGGTGGGGGGGTGGGGGCGGATAGGGGGGGTGGGGGGGGAGGGGGGGAAATAAGTCCAAGAACAACAACACAAAACCTGCTAATAGAAAAATATGCACATTTTCCGTTTTGGGGCCAGTGTGAATTTTCATTTGGGTCCCGTTTAAAATACACAAAACCAACCACAACCACTACTACAGCCTGAAATGTACACATGACCCTGCTCATGTTTGCTGTTTCAAACCACTTGCTACACTTACATATAAACATACTGCCACACCAACACACCCAAACGTGTGTGCGTGTGCGCGCGCACCCACCCACCCACCCACACACACCCCCACACACACACCCACACACACACACCACAAGCATGCGCACAGCCCGACAGAAGGAAAAGCAGAAGCATACCAACAGCTTGGTTGAGTTCAGGGAAGTACTTGAGGACCTGCAGGTGGTGCTTCTCCTCATCCATGTTCTGGAAGGTGCCAATGAAGTCTGACACCTGTGTAACAAGGAGAAACAAAGACAAAGCAGATGATGAAGCTGACACAAAGATGACTGGTAGGCCTCCATCTGATCTGGGAGAAAACATGTTGGATAATGAAGCTGACACAAAGATGACTGGTTTGCCAGAAAGCACGTCGCAAAAGTGAATACTTTGTGCATCATCAAAGACTGAGATGTGCCCAGCAAAATGTTGCTGTACCATGTGACAGTAACATACTATTACAAAAGGTGGTGAAGCACATAAAACCAATACCTGGTGTCAAGTACTAACCCCTGCATTTTTTTCCCCTTGTCATATCCTGATAGACACATACACAAACAGCCACACACATAAACATACCCCATCTAAATACCCACAAACACAATAATCCCCCTCCACCCCCCACTTATGCTTATGTGCACATGCATGCAACATGCACAAATGCACACGCGCACACACACACACACAAACAAACACACATACACACACACACTCACACACACACACACTCATACTCAAATACACACGCACACACACACACACACACACATTCACACACACACAAACTGAGTTACACTGACATTATCGCCAGACTTGGGGTCATACAGCCAGGCATAGGGGGCGCCACCTGCCACCCAGACGGTCTTGTTGCGGGGCACGTAGCAGATGCCAGTCACCGTGCCCAGGAAGTTGTCCAGCTTGTGGACCAGCTTGCCGTCCACCGACCAGATCTTCATGCTCTTGTCAAACGACCCCGTCAGGATCCTGCCACACGGCAAATGGCACGTTTTGATTGGTGTTCCTTGGACACAAGCAGAGTCATACGCCACATACCTTTTTTGGTTGTTATGCCATATAACCATGCACTAGTCTACCGTGTCACTTTATTCGAAGCCACATGCATTCAGTACTGTAACCTGCCACCTGCACTTTTGGCAGAATGACAGGGAACATGCTACTGTGGTAAAATGTAGCACTAGAGTACTTTTATATAAAAGCGATCAACAACAACATACTACACCAACACTGGTGCTACTTTCCAAGGTCTCATGTTTGTGTCCCGGCAGGAGCAGCAGGAGAATTTTCATCTCCCAGGGTCAACTTTCTGTTCTGACTCCTGTCTTGAAATCCATTCCACCCCTCCTTTACCACAATAAAGATCCCGGTCATTCTGCCAAAAATGCTGGTGACAGGCTACAGTACTCAACACATGTGGCTTTGAATAAAGTGACACAGGTACTAGTGCACAGTTGTACAGTGTAACAACCAAACAGCACTATAGCTGCCTCAGTGAATACTCAAAAGGCGCTGTGTAGAGCTACAGTTACTCAGACAGAGTTGCATATGACTAGAGCACAGAAGCAGAGAACAGCACTATAGTTGCCATTGTGAAGCGCTTAGGGCTCGTCAGGACCAGGAACTCTATAGTTGCCATTGTGAAGCGCTTAGGGCTCGTCAAGACCAGGAACTCTATAGTTGCCATTGTGAAGCGCTTAGGGCTCGTCAAGACCAGGAACTCTACAGTTGCCATCGTGAAGCGCTTAGGGCTCGTCAAGACCAGGAACTCTACAGTTGCCATCGTGAAGCGCTTAGGGCTCGTCAAGACCAGGAACTCTACAGTTGCCATTGTGAAGCGCTTAGGGCTCGTCAAGACCAGGAACTCTACGGTTGCCATTGTGAAGCGCTTAGGGCTCGTCAAGACCAGGAACTCTACGGTTGCCACTGTGAAGCGCTCAGGGCTCGTCAAGACCAGGAACCCTACAGTTGCCATTGTAAAGTGCTAAGGGCTCAACAAGTGTTCATATAATTAAATACATAAACAACATTGTGTCTGTAAAGGACAGTGTGGCAAAATACATGTGCTCTGATTAAACAGCTACATAACTAACCTATGAGCCATTTTACTCACCAAGTGTTGTTTTCACTGTCACGTGCCAGCACCAGGCATGTAATGCCAGCATCATGTATAACGTTGCTGTAAAACACATACACATTTTACACATACACAGATAGACACATACACACACACACACACACACAGAGTTTACACACACACACACACACACACACACACACACACACACACAAACACACCTACACTCACACATGCACACACGCATATACACACACACACACATACACACACAGAGTTCACACACACACACACACCTACATTCACACGTGCGCACATGCATACACACACACACATACACACACACACACACACACACACAATAATACTAAATAATAATAATGGATGGCTCCATTGTGCAAAAGAATCCACAAGACAAAAACTCAATGCACAGTCATATTTTCTATGTAGCACCTTTCTTGATGCGTTATAACAATCAGAAAATAGTAAAGACTCTAACATACACACAGACACAACATGGTTCATCAGATAGTTAGAGGTATGATCAGAAAACAGTGCACACTCTAACACACACAGACACAACATGGTTCATCAGATAGTTAGAGGTATGATCAGAAAACAGTGCACACTCTAACACACACAGATACAACATGGTTCATCAGATCCATGGTTCATTGCGTGTTGGTGAGGATTTTCATGTTTACTTCTTGCTTTATAAGCACTGTGGCTGGCTACAGCCATGCTGTTGAATTCACTTACTTGAAAATGGGATCCAAACTGAAATCTCCTGTGTACGATGAATCATAGATCACCAACTTCTGGTCATAGCTGAAGACAGAAAACAACAACAACAACAAAATAACAGGTGGTTCAAACACTCAGGTAACTCACTTTCAAAGGGGAGCAAGAAGAGTGACAACTCACAGATCACACAACACAGCAGTGCAACAGGACACTCATCACAGACTAGATCTGGGAATCCAGACACATGTTCACACAACACAGCAGTGCAACAGGACACTCATCACAGACTAGATCTGGGAATCCAGACGCATGTGTTCACACGACACAGCAGTGCAACATGACACTCACAGCAGTGCAACATGACACTCATCACAGACTAGATCTAGGAATCCAGACATGTGTTTGTACAACACAGCAGTGCAACATGACACTCAGCCACAGACTAGATCTGGGAATCCAGACACGTGTTCACACGACACAGCAGTGCAACAGGACACTCATCACAGACTAGATCTAGGAATCCAGACATGTGTTTGTACAACACAGCAGTGCAACAGGACATTCATCACAGACTAGATCTGGGAATCCAGACATGTATTCACACAACACAACAGTGCAACAGGATAGTCACCCACAGACTAGATCTGGGAATCCAGACACATGTGTTCACACAACACAGAAGTGCAACATGAACCTCATCTGAGACTAGATCTGGGAATCCAGACACGTGTGTTCACATGACACAGTAGTGCAACAGGATACTCACTCAATACACAGTAGATCCAGGAGTCCAGACCCTTCATGTGTTAACACAACACAACAGTGCAACAGGATACTCACCAAACAGAGCAGATGTGGGAGTTCAGACAGATGCCATCACTCAACACTACAATGCAACAGGATACTCACTCCACACAGTAAACACGAGAGTCCAGACCTACACATGTTCACATAACAGTGCAACAGGATACTCACTCCACACATTAGATATGTGTTATCAGAATACAACAGTGCAACAGGATACTCACAGCACACAGTATACACTGGAGTCCAGACACATGTGTTCACACAACACAACACTGCAACAGGATACTCACACCACACACTGTAGATGCAGGAATCCAGACCTACACATGTTCTCACAATACAACAGTGCAACAGGATATTCACACCACACGGTAGATGCAGGAGTCCAGACCTACACATGTTCACACAACACAACAGTGCAACAGGATACTCACCCCACACAATAGACATGGCAGTCCAGACACATGTGTTCAGACAACACAACAGTGCAACAGGATACACACCCTACACAGTAGACACAGGCGTCCAGACCTACATGTGTTCACACAACAATCCAATGCAGCAAGATGCTCACCCCACCGAGTAGATCCGGGAGTCCAAACACATGATGCAGCGCACAATGTCCGTGTGTTCACGTGCAAAGTACAGCAGTTTGTTGTTTATGACATGTCCACACTCACGATCTGCCCACAAAGTTGGAACCAAAACAGTACTTGTATATTATACACGTGTGTGCATAGACATGTTCACTGAACCCCACCGATATTCAGTGAAATCACCACAACCCCAAAATCCTTAAGTACTCCCCTTCAGCAGAGGTCAAGGTCATCATGATCGAGGTCAACAAAGGTCACTGTGTGAAGGGTGTCTGACTGGTCCTCAGGCAGGTATCTATTTTCCCTGTTGACTTCGGAGTCACAAACGCACGCTTTTGTCTCAGCCCCGGTTGAATGATTGTGAATCTGACCAGAGAGGGACTGGACCCCACGGCCCATGATTTGTGCCAACTGACCTTCATCTAAAGCGTAGACGCGGATCCCGCCATTGACCCCACAGACTAGCTGATGGCGCCGTGGGTTGATGGCCATACAGTAGACTGGCACGCCAATCTGGAAAAACAAAACAAAAAAACAGTACAAACAATGGTCTCTTCTCCAACACAGTGTAACTCCTGTTTTAAGACCATCATGAAAGGAATCAGATCAATCGGATCAAACCAAATCAGAACAAATCAAATAGATTAATACCTTTATTGTTCACAATCATACATATCGATATATGCATAAAAATGAAGAAGAAGAAAACAAGAGTAACACTTAATATAAAAAAGATTTTTTTATCTCTGCCTCTGTGTTAGAACCCCCCCCCCCGCATTATTCAAATGCTCGAAATATGTGCATGCACACTCACTTACTTACACACACACACACACACACACACACACACACACACACATTAACACACACACGCACACACACACACATCTTGGATTCATATTAAATGCAGACATAAGCTGGGCTGAAAATACAGAGAGAGAGAAAAAAAGTGTAACGATTTTCATTAATGTGTATGCTTCATACTGTGGTTCTATAAATATTTATGCAACAGAAGTACTTTTTTTCCTTTAAGTTTCATCTCCTAAGAGTGCAGCCATCTTGGTTCACTCTTTTAACAATGAAGAACAGAAAAAGATTGGCTCTGTAAGTCTGACTCACTGTACTCTTCTGCTACACGTGCTGGTCATGTTTATCACTTTATTACAGTGCACATGGCCATGTTTAATGAATTTCAAGCTTCATATGTTTCAGCAAACTAAACCGCAAATGGACTAAAAAACTGCTGTGAATGTGAATATATATGTGTGTGTGTGTGTGTGTGTGTGTGTGTGCGTCTGGGGGTGTGTGTGCATCTGTGTGTGTGTGTGTGTGATGAAATGAGTCTATCCTTGGTTATATCTTTGTAAGCGCTCTGGGCTCTTACAAGATGGTGCGCCATAAATAATCTATTATTATTATTATATATTCCTTCTTTCATTCCTATCGACAAGACCCATGATATATTGCTCTGCTTGGGGCGCCCTTTAAAACGGAACTCCTACGACTGTTGGAAGAGGGTCAGTCGGTCACCTTGATCCTGTCGGTGATGCCACCGCCCGACCCCCAGGCCAGGAGGTTTCCATCGTTAGCAGAGGAGAGCATCAGCTTAGTATCGCTCCTGTCAACACAAAATAAAACACTGCAAGCCTCGCTGTCTGCATTTTCCTCTAAACTCTACTGCAATTGGTAACACCATTGGTGACACACACACACACATACACATATGCATGCACGCACACGCATGTGCGCGCGCACACACACACACACAGAAGCACACACACACATAGAGGAGAGCATCAGCTTAGTATCACTCCTGTCAGTGCAAAATAAAACACTGCAAGCCTTGGTCAGGCACCTTTCCTCCAAACTATACTGCAGTTGGTTACACCACTGGTTACACACACACTCATGCATGCATGCACACACAAGCACACACATACACATACATATATGCACACACACATATATGCACACACACACACACACACACACACACATATGCAGGCACGCACGCACACACACACACACAAACATACACACACACACACACCAAGCACACATACCTTATATTTGCCCACTTACCAGTACATAAAATCAGTGACCCAGCCTTTGTGCTCATAGACAGTGCTGACTAGTTTTCCACTTTCTGCTTCGAAAGTTTTCACCACACCATCTGCAAAACATAAAAAATATAAGATTTTTTTCTAAAAGAAAAAAGTGAATGGCTGCTGGAAAAACTTCTGGGAAAATGTACTTGCCAAAAATACATGAATGAAGGAAGGTTGAAAAAATGTTGTATATTATTATTATTGATTACTCATGAATATGATGTAACTATTGTTTCTACTGTATTTAACTTTGATTATTAAATTCATTGTTCATAGTCCTGTGATTGTGTATAGGTTACTATTTAACTTACTAATATATTATGATTTTTGTTGTTCTTCTTCTTTCTGTTGACTTTAGAGTTTGTTTGTTTATCCGCTTTTATTTTTTGTTTTTTGGTCTAATGTCATCTTGCTGTGAGCAGGCATAAAATAAAACATTGAAACATTGTTTCCACTATCCTGTCTAAAGACAATTTTGTCCCATGACAATAGTTTCTGTATTTTGTGAAGAGGTCTTCTTCAGGTACATACGTCTATTTCTTTGTTGATTTTTGCCCTGACTATAGGGACTAGAGGAAGAAGAAGAAACAAACATGAATGGACAAAGTCTTCAAAGTGTTCAAGTCAGACAGTGGATTTATTTCCACCTTAGGCGACTAGCTTCCACTAAAGTAATTCCCAGCTGAGCAAGTCCAGTAACAACACCCACTGTCGCAACATCCAATCCAACGCAGCAACATCCCACTGCAGCAACATCCCACTGCAGCGACATCCCACTGCAGCGACATCCCACAGCAGCGACATCCCACTATGTACAGCAACATCCCACTGCAGTGACATCCCACTACAGCAACCTCTCACTGCAGCAACATCCCACAGCAGCGACATCCCACTGCAGTGATATCCCGCTGCAGCAACATCCCACTGCAATGACATCCCACTGTGCACAGCAACATCCCACTGCAGTGATCTCCCACTGCAGCAACATCCCACAGCAGCAACATCCCACTATGTACAGCAACATCCCACTGCAGCAACATCCCACTATGTACAGCAACATCCCACTGCAGCAACATCCCACTATGTACAGCAACATCCCACTGCAGCAACATCCCACTACAGCAACCTCTCACTGCAGTGACATCCCACTACAGCAACATTTCACTGCACTGATATCCCACTGCAGCAACATCTCACTGCACTGATATCCCACTATGTACAGTGACATCCCACTACAGTGACTGCAGTAAAATCCCACTCAAGTGACATCCCACTGTTAGTGACATCCCACTGCAACTTACTTTCTCCTGACTCATCTAACGCACACTCTCCTCTGCCTACTTTTAAATCCAATGCATGCACTCCACATCTGCATCAACCCACTTTCACATGAAATGCACACACTCCCCATCTCCATCAACCTACCTTCACATCCAGTGCACACACTCTTCATTTCCATCATCCACAGTTTTAACTTGAGCTAGATTAGCTGTCTTATTTATTGTTTATTATGTTTTTAATAACACCTAAAGTACTGACCATGACCACCTATTTAAATCCACATCACTGCAGGACTTGCAACACTCTCCATCAACCTACCTTCACATCCAGTGCACACACTCTACATCTCCGACATCCACAGTTTTAAATTTAGCTGTCTTATTTATTAATATTATTATGGTTTTGATAACACCTAAAGTGCTGACCGTGACCACATTTTTAAATACACATCACTGCAGGACTTGCAACGCTCTCCATCAACCTACCTTCACATCCTGTGCACACACTCTGCATCTCCATCATCCACAGGTTTAACTTTAGATTAGCTGTCTTATTTATTGTGCATTATGGTTTTTATAATACCTAAAGCACTGACCGTGGTCACCTTTTTAAATACACATTACTGCAGGACTTGCAACGCCCTGACGGAGCCCGTCCTTGACAGGAAGAAGAAGAAGAAGGAACCTACCTTCACATCCAACGAGAATTTCACGACGGGCTGGGTTGAAGCCAACGGTTGTCAGAGGCCGCGTGTGTGTCTCGCGGATCATATACTGCTTTTCCATCGCCATGATGCTATTTTTTTGTTATTCTCAACCCTCCGTCTTGGGTTCGTTCGCTTATTCCAAACTGGATGTGTTGTACAATATAAACGTCAATGACATGTCTCTGCTTTGCTTTTTCCGTCCATTTGCCGCCATTGCTGTATTTCCTGGCAACAGCGCATGATCAGTCAAAGTTTCCGGTCTCTGACAGGCCATGCGGCCTCCTTTTTCTTAGTTCCGCCAACCTCGTTTTCGTACCAAGCTTCCTTGCGTCATATGGGGAATTCGTTTTCGTTTTGCTAACACCAAACACTTGGCTGGACGCTAATCGTAAGTGTTACTTAAATTTAATGTTGTTTCTTTTGTTGGATCTAATGAACTTGTGCTAGGAATGTGTTGTTGGGATCTGTTGTCATTTAGAGTTCGCGGTTCAGGTAAAACAAATTTGGGGCGGCCAATCGTTCTGGTCATATCGACATTGATAAGGTTTCTGGTCGAGTGGACTGTGGAGTATACGGTTACACTTACAGTTACAATACATGCAGTCACACATCTGGATTCAGGTTCATTATGCTTTGTAGATGTACAGGGCTTTTTAGTGGTTAAGTACAGGTTGGAGCTGTGCCGGAGGGAGTTTAACTTTTGAGACCGCTACGGCAGCCAGATTAGCCCGGCGTGGTGGATCTTCCGTATGGGCGGTGTATTTTGCGGCACGTTTTTCATTCTCAGGTTTCGTTTTGGCGTTTTGGCTTGGAAGTATCTAGTATGTGTTTGAGCCCCAGACTGTTCAAATGTTACTTTGGTCAGTCAGTTTCTTTTTCATTCCTTCATGCTCTTCGTTATGATGTTTCGATCAACAACAAAAAACTTTTTTTTTTTTTTTTTTTTTTTAACTCCCTGCCCCCCCTCATCCCACCTTCAGACTTCCATACTGCTTCCCGCCCCCCACCCCAGGGCACTTGATGCCAGGAAAGCCACAAAGAACCCCCAAGTCCAACAACAAAATTTTCAACAGGATGATGGGGGATGATTAATGGATATGAATGAGAAGGGTTGTGCTTGTAGTAGGATTTTAAAGTTGGAATTTGGTTGAATCTGGAATGAGCTGGTCAGTGTGGCTATTACTGTATTAGACAAAATTTACTAGACGATTCCCTATAGATGACTTTTATTGACTCAGTATGAGGCTGTGAGTATGAGCACCAATGCTTTCACTGCTCAGGAACTACTCTGCCCCCTGTCCTCATGGCCCATGTTTATAATATATATATATATATATATATATATAGATATAGATATTATATAGATATTATAATTTATATGCTCTCAGTCACAATCAACATTGTGGTTGGACAGAGCAGGTGACCACAGCAACTTGAGTAAGCATCACTAGTTTGTTAAATGTTACCACAAAAGTTTTGAATAGTTTTGAAGATTGCGCTCAAGGCAATGATAATCAGGGATTGCGCTACGTTTTTTAAGACTGTGTACCTCTTACACAAGTGTGTAGAAAAAAGCGTGTGTGTGTCAATCATTTTTGCACCCATGTCAAATGTGCAAAAACATCCATCTGACCTCCCTCTCCCCCTCCTCCCTGTGCGCTCCGCATGACCTGCTGCTGTCCCCGACATGAGGTTTTCCACTCCAGTGAACATACATGTGCATCAGTGGTTTTGTCTGGGTCCGTCAGTTTAGCTCTAGATAGGTAGATCAGTCACCTGATCTTCATCATCTTGATTAAATTTTGTATGAACTGAAGCCGGGGATAGGGGATAGCTCAGTGGTTAGAGCACCGGACTCATGATTGAAAGGTCGCCAGTTTGAATCTCTGCAGGAGCGGTGGGAGAATTTTCTTTTCCAGGGTCAACTTTCTGTGCTGACTCTTATTTTGGTATCCGTTCCACACCCGTGTTACCGCAGTAGCATGTAAAAGATCCCGGTCATTCTGCCAAAAGCGCAGGTGGCAGGTTACAGCTAAACACACATACACCTTACTTATATGTGGCTTTGCATGAAGTGACATGGTTGTATGGTGTACACAGAACTTGTGCCGAGACGGCTGCAGTTTTATGTGGCACCAGCCATGCCAGCACTGTAAATACACCACTTCGGTGGATATTTAAAAAAAAAAAAAACGTGCTATAAAAAGCTAGTCACTCATGTAGAACCACATGTGAGCGCAGTGAGTCTGCTCAAGAGAGCAGAGAATAGCGCTATAAAAAGCTAGTGACTCATGTAGAACCACATGCGAGCACAGTGAGTCTGCTCAAGAGAGTGGAGTATAGCGCTATAAAAAGCTGGTGACTCGTGTAGAACCACATGCGAGTGCAGTGAGTCTGCTCAAGAGAGCGGAGAAAGCCCCTTTCACACAACAGAGAACTCATCTTTTTTTCATTTCAAAGCAGCTCAACTAACAAAATTAATCTGTTATAGTGTTAATGTTTCTTTTGTTGGATCTAAATTCTAATGAACGTCGGCTAGAAATGTGTTGTTGGGAGCTGTTGTCATTTAGATTTCATGGCTGAGGTAAAACAAATTCTGGGGTGGCCAATCGTTATACTTATAGTCATATCAACATATCAAAATGATCTGTTCTCCACAACACGAAGACAATGTCTGCCATTCCTGAGGAAAAACCTGACCAGAGCAGCTGTATACATTTAGTTTTATACATTGCTAGTGTGGTACTGGTAGGAATATATGCACATTATTGGAAACAGGTTTGAATTGGTGTTATGAAAACAAATTTTAATTTTGAAACAAAAAACTTTAACTTAGACATAATTGAAACATCAAAGATTATTTGCCTCAAAGTTCAGTAGCATTCATCAGCCATTGTTGCATCAGATTCATAGCTAGCTTTTGTTGGTGAGCATAACATATATGATGGCATTGATGTTTAAAATAATTATATGATGTAGTCACACACCGCACACACACCCCTCTTTTGTTTTGTTTCTGTTTCTTTACTAGAGTTTTTTCTTCTTCTTTTCTTGACTAAAGTTTCTTTTGTGAAATCATCCATTTTCCCATAGCCAACATGCAGACAATCCCTGTCCAGATGGGGTAGATAGAAAATTGAAGGTCATCCAACCAAAACATCAGTGACTCATTCACTATGAGTATGAATCAGTGGCTGTGCAGCCAATCACAACAGCAGACAGACTAGGTGGCACTATCAGTCGAGCTGTTGGTCAAGCCAGGAGTAGGCTAGCTAGCCTGTGGTAAACTTTGCCTGTTAACTCAAACTGACCAGTTTGGATGACCCTGAGGTCAAGGTCTTGAATGATGATATTGATAGTCTTTGGCGAGCTAATGTAATGTTAGCTCATACGGGTCTGACCAGTTTGGATAACCCTGAGGTCAAGGTATTGAATGGTGATAGTCTTTGGCAAGCTAATTACATGTTAACTCATACAGGTCTGACCTGATTGGATGACCCTGAGGTCATGGTCTTGAATAATGATAGTCATTGGCAAGCTAATTTACATGTTAACTCATACAGGTCTGACCAGTTTTGATGACCCTGAGGTCAAACTCAAAGTCCTGAATGATGATAGTCTTCGGTGAGCTTTGCCTGTCGACTCACACCTGCCAAGTTTGGATGACTACGAGGTCAAGGTCATTCGACAGTGTGTAACTAACTGTAAGAAACACCTGTAGATGCAGTGTAATGTACTCTTTTGGGGTTGTCAGCTGAGGATTTGCTCTTTGTGAAGTTTATCATTTTGAGCTGCTAATTCCAACAAGCTTGGCCAACGTGGATTACGTCTCTGTGTTTGCAGATCAGAGTACAGTCAGAGGAGTCAGTCCTTGCCCACCCCTGCACCATGGACAGGAGTGTGGACACACCCTCTTTCGCGTGCGGGATGTGTGGCAAGTGCTTCTCTGATGCTGAACAGTGCAGGTTGCACATCCAGTCCCACACTGGACAGAAGCCCTTTCGCTGCGTCATCTGCTGGCCACTGTTCTACGACATGTCCAATAACCAGCAGTCAGGTGCCAGCCCTGTCTCATCTCAGCCATCAGGCCCTTCGTTGGATGCTCCAACCCCTGCGGTGAAGGCTGTGACTTCACCAGGTGCTGCTGCCGAACCACAGACTGTAGCGTCTCCAAAGGACAACCCAGCTTCGCAGACGGCAGCTTCTTCAAAAGATGGTGCTGCACCTTCACCTCCAGCCATTACTGCTGAGGCTCCAGAGATGCCATGTGCATCATCGGATAGTGAGCTGGTATCCACTGGGCCCCCAAAAGCCACTTCACTTGCTGCAAGCCAGAATGTAGCTCATGTGACAACAAGCTCATCCCAGAGGGAAGCTCATGTGGTGGCTCCAGACCCCACGGAAGGTGCCTTAGTGGGTGTCGTGCACGAAAAGGAGCTTTCAGGGACAAACGCTTCACCAAAAGAAATGTCTGTGCCTCAGGTTACCCTCTATGGCATGTCCGCCAGGACTTCCAGTGACACCAAGGAGAGTGTGGGCGACAGAGATTTCTCAGCCGCCTTCCAGACTTCGGCCGATTCTGCGTGCAGTCCTGATGAAGTCTCTGAGTCAAAGCCAGTCATTAGGGTCACTTACGGTGACTCCCCGCTTCTGTCTGCTGCTGGTGCCAACTACAGTCCTGCTCCTGCGCCAGTGGAAGACGGCGTGGCTGATGTTAAAATACCAGCCTCTTTGATGGGAAGCTCATATGTATCGACAGTGACAGTGGAGATCACCCCTGCCCCACAGTACTCAGCAGGAGATCTGGCTGCCAGCAGGGACTTTGTTAACCCTCTTGAAATGCATGCAGGAGAAATGGCAGGTGGTAAAGATGAAAACACTCTCTGCGAGCAAACAGAACATTGTGCCGAGAGGAGCAACGAGAACCAAGTAGACGCTTTGTACCAGACACCCACATCTGCATGCATGGAAGGCTCCTCCTCTCTTCCAAATTCTTCAAGCGACTCTCTGGCTTACAGAGGCAGGCGAAAGAAAGGAAAACCTAGGAGACTGGTCGGAGAGATGCCAGTGCCAGTATATATGGTGGAGAGACTGTGCCAAGAAGCATCTGTTTGTAATGACCACATTTACAGCAGCCTGTCCAGGAAACACGTTACTGGGCTTAGCAATCAGCACAGGTCTGCTGAAGCACGGACTGAAGTCATCGCCGCTATGGGGAGTGAGCATGACAGGAATTGGCATAAAGTCCCGTCGCATGTCACCACACAAGAGGCCCCAGAAAAAAATGCTTCTCCTGAAGAAATCCAAACACAAAAAATAAATCCACAGCAAGCGGAAGTGAGGTTTTGCCAAGAAGAGACCCAAGACCAGAGCGATACTCCACAAGCAGCTGAGAGCAGGTTTGACAGTAGCAGTACTAAGGAGGCCCCTGGCCCTGTCAACTTCCAAGGGGTGATCAGTTTTTTGAGGAGTGTTCAGCTAAGGAATCCACCAGGCAATGAAGCCCAAAGCAATGCGGCTTCAGAGTCCAGAGCTGTGACCAATTCCAGCGCTGGGCCTAGCAGGACAGCCACGCCAGACTCCACCACCAGCCCCTGCAAAGCAGTGGGTGTGGGCAACACGAGTCCTTGCCAGGTGTCCTCCACTGTGGACGGCCACAGTCCAAGTTCTTCAGCCGAGAACGGAACGGCCATGTCTCGGAGTGTTTCACTCGAAGGGGAGGGTACCAGACCTCAGGATGCATCATTAGCAAGGAAGAGGACAGGCTCTCTGAATGCCTCAGTGGAAGGAACAGTAGCAGGTCCCCAGAATGCTTCTGCAGCCATTAAAAGAGAAAGCCCTCGTGCCGCCTCAGCTGAAGGAAGAAGCGCCGCCACAAAGGCGGACCCACAGGAAGGACCTTCATCTTCTTCACACAGATCATGCACGAACGACATTACAGCCATTTCCAAAGACAGCGCTTCAGAAGCAACCACACAAACCAGGTATAGTACCGCAAGGACAGCGTCCAAAGACAGTGCTTCAGGTGCCACCACACAGGCCAGAAGCGACAGTCATGCAAGAGCTGCTTCCAAGAAAAGCGTCAGTCCTGGAGTTTCCACATTAACTGAAGTGACCCGAAGCCCAGGAGCGACTGCTTCCAGAGTTAAACCTACTTCCACTGCCACCATACAGCCTGCGCAGTTTGCCAAAGGCGGGCCTGTGATCCAGGCGGACCTGACTTCAAATGAAACCGTTGCCACACACCGTGGAGCTGACAGCCCCGAATTCATTCATATCACGCCTCCTGTCCCCCCCAGCACTGTACCTGCCGTATCTGTGATTGCCGGCAACGCTTGCGTTATGCCGCATGTCGGTAGCCCCAACAGAGTCAGCAGGAGCAGCACTGCTGCAGAAGCACTCCCAACAGGCATTGTCTCTGCATCCACAGAAATATCTCCTGCTGCTCCCTCTGTTTGCACTGTTGACCAGTTCACTGCGTCCACCTCTATGCTGTCAGCTTCCACAGGCGTATCTTCATCAGCTACATCCACCTGGAGTAAAACCTCCAGTGCTGTATCTACAGGCCATGTGGGTGTGAGCTACTCAGGTATTGTACCAGCTGTCAATTCAACTTCCAGTCTGAGTGTGTCATCAGAAATCCCTGCTTTTACCACTGGTGCACCTACTGCAGAAAGTTCATCCAGAAACCCGAGTCCGGCAAAGCCAGCTGCAAAGGCAAGTGGAAGTCCTACAGCTACGAGGCATAGCCCAGGAGGCGCCTCTCAGGAAAATATGTCCCAGGGCACTCTTCAGGCTCCAGCTCATCTTCCTTGTTCCGTTGAGGCTCTTCGTGGAAAACGTCTCGCAATACCAAAAGTAACAACTAAGAATCCGTACGTGCCCCTTCCAAAAGTCAGAGCTCCTGCACTTGATGATTTGCATGCTGGGAAGGCCATCAACATTAGCCTGAATAAACCTGTGCAAAGTCCAGTCAGGGCTCTTGTTCGTGTTGAGCCCTGTAAGTCTCCCGTTCAAAGTGCGTATCTGGACAGTTTGAGAGACTTGGACGATGATGAGGCTCGTGGACCAGATGTCAGTGACTCTGATGAAGCAGTTCTGTTCAGTGGTGACAAGAGTCTGCCTGGCATGACAGGGACCAGATCAGACTTCAGGAAGTCTGGCCAGCCAAATCGGGGACAAAACGTTTGCAACACAAAGCAAGGTTTGCCACGGAAAGACACAAATCCAGAAAACAGTACAGTTCCAAGTCCTTGTAAAGTGTTGCAATCAGTGCAGCTTGAGAAAGTGAATAATTCCCATAAGAAAAGTTCCCCCAGCTTGTCCTCGCAACAAGATCAGTTAGAGAAACCCCAAACTCCTCCAGGACCAGGGTCTCCCAGTCCACAGTTACTAACAAGTCAAAGAGGTTATGCGCCCGCAGGTAACTCAGAAAAATATCTGTGCGCTATTATGTCTAGTGACGAAGAGATAACTGAAGATGATCTCACATCACAGAAACCATTTGACAGAGCAAATGCACGCAAGACATTTTCTGGACACACAAGATCAGACAAGCTGAGACACCAAAAGGGTAAACAAATGGACACACAATCCCAAGAACAGACTAAGACCAGTAATACTTCCAAAGTCTCAAAGAGTGATTCCCCTAACACTTCACATGTAGCAGGCAAATCTACTGTGATGCAAGAAGCAGTCGAGTATGATAATGATTGCCGCACAAAGGACACAACTGTGCAGAGTAAAGACGAACAAACTTTACAAAGTAGGACTTTACAAAGTCATAAAACGGCAAACAGTTTGTTTGATGGCAATGTTGTTTCCTGTGATAGTGACACTGGCTCCAGACATGAACCTGTTTCAAGCACTGGTGCAGAGAAGGGTGCTGACAAAAACACACCAAGAGAATCAGAGGTTGTTGGGAGCAGGCTTCAGCCGGCTACAAAGGAAGTGAATCTTGAACCTCTTTCAGCAGAGAAACCTGCGCATACACCACCGGGTCCCCAGACCACCCAGTCCAGTGGCAGTGAGACTGCGGAAATGGCTGTTGACACCGGAACTCCTGGACCTCATGTCCAAAGTTCTCCTAGCTCCAGAAAGCGTCCAGCCAAAGCTGGTGCTGGGGAGCAAAACCGTCAAAAGAAGAAAAGAAAACCTAGGGTCTCGGCAGAAAAATTTGTGGTTGTCTTTCCCGAGGTTCAGTTTGATCTTCAGGAGTTGTTCACACCCGTACACAAGCTGAGACACAGGTCTTCTGAGCCCAGGGACACCACCAACGCGGAAAACAGCTCCAGAGACGGTGCTCGCCCAGTTCCCACTTGCAGCAGGTACGTTGATGAGGATTCGTTGAATGCTTCAGACCTGCCGGTAACCTTTGCTCATCAGACAGGAAATGGGAAAGATGGGTCTTCACTGGCGACGCAATGTCACTCTCTGGGTAGTGATTACAATCCTGCTTTCCCGTCAGCACCAGTAGACGATGGTTTATTTGAGGAGAATTTGGAGTTGCCACACATCAGTAGTCCGCGGCGAAGAAGACAGCTGAATAAGAATAAAGAGCAGGAGTTGGAGAAGAGGAGAGAGTGTCCTGACAAGGGCAGTGAGGGTAATAAGAGTGATGAGGATTCAGGTACGAGTGGTGAGCAGCACAAGGGTATGGGTGGTGAGCACCACAAGGGTAAGAGTGGTGAGCGCCATAGGAAGCCCGCTCGGAATTCAAAACCAAGCGCCACTGTGACCAGTCAGACTGGACAGGGAGGAGCTCCAGAAACTCTGGGTGGGGAAATGTTGAGAAGTGGTGACCATGTACTGCATACTGGTGTGAATAATACCAGATCCTTTGCAATGTCTGCCCAAGGGGACAGTCGGTCTTCATCAACAGGCACTGCTGCAACAGCAAAAACTGGTAGAAACATGACATGTAAAACCAAACAACCATTGTCAAGAAGTTCAAAAACAGAGACTGTGAAATTTAGGAGCAGAAATCGGCAGATCACACCAGGTAAGACGCAGAAACGGAGGAAGGCCGAAAAAGGACAAAGTGCAACTGAAACGAGCGAGACCACAAATGGTGTTGTTGCATCTCATCAGATCTTCACACCAAGTGTTGCAGAATCGGTTAAACGAGCTGAAAATAGAAGGAAGTCTGCCTTACAGTTTCATCCATCACCAGACCTAGAAACAACTACCGCGCAGATAGCTAAAAGTATTGCTGCAAGCGTTTTGTCAGAAATCAGCCCTCTCTCAACCAATCGTCAGATGCACAAAACAAAGAAAGGTGTGGAACAGTCAGAGACCTCCAAGCCGAGTTCAGAGAGACCAGCTCAGCGTTCTGGCCACTTCAACCATGGGAAAGTCAGCCAGTATGAGTGCAAGAAATGTGACGCGAAATTTAAAAAATACGCCAACTACAGGCTGCATTTGAAGAACCATGGGAGGGACCGTTTTGCTTGCGAGGTCTGTGGCAGTACCTTTGGTCGAAAGGAATCTTTGAAGATCCACCGGATGATTCACACTGGGGAAGCTGCAGTAGACTGCATCATCTGTGGCAAGACCTTGAGCGGGTTGGCATCGCTCACAACACACATGCGCATCCACACCGACGAAAGGCCCTATTCGTGCCCCTTTTGCCCCAGAACATTCCGCCAGCAGTCGGCGCTGACATCGCACTACAGAGTGCACACAAGAGACAGACCCTTCAAGTGTAATATGTGCAGTAAATCCTACCGATTCCACAAGAATCTCTACAACCACAGGTTCACCCACACTGGGGAGCGTCGCTACGTGTGCACCATCTGCGATGCTGCCTACTACCAGGTCAGCGCCCTCAACGTCCATCTCAAGGTTCACACAGGTGAGAGACCGTTCTCCTGTAACTTGTGCAGCATGCGTTTTATACAGAGGGCCCACCTGGCGAAGCACCTCCGCCACAGACACGAAGAAGAGGTTTGTGCCATGGAGGAGAGGGAGGCGAAGAATGTCAGCAAGCCCTATAGGTGTGGCGGATGTGGCCAGAGCTTCACCAGTTTCTTCTCCAAGGGTCGCCATGTGAAGTTCTTCTGCACCGCCATCTTGGCCGCCGAGCAGGCACAACCTGCACAGTGAACAAACATGCATTTTTAACTCTTTGTTCATTTCTGTTTGTGTGTGCTAAACTTGAACGTGCTGTTGAGCAAGTTGTCTCATGAGAGACCACACGCAAGTACTTCAAGGCCACTTTTTGTGACTTCACAAGTTCATGGAGCTGTGTATCATTATGAACAATGAACGACTGTGCATTTTCAACTCTTTGTTCCTTTCTGTTTGTGTGTGCTAAACTTGAACCTGCTGTGGAGGAAGCTATCGCATGAGAGACCGCATGCAGTACTTCAAGATCACCTTTTGTGGAGCTGTGACTGTGTCTGTGTATTGGTACACTTACTGAGCAAGTGAACAAACAGGTGTGTGCACTAAACTTGAACCAGCTATTGAGCAAGCTTTCCCTCACCGGAGACCACCTATGCTTAAGATCATGTTTTGTGACTTGGTGTCAAAGCTGTGTGTTGTTACACTTACTGAGGAAAGAACTCGTCCAGACTGGCAGTGGTAACTCACAGTGCTAGTTTTACATTCCTTTGTGTGTGTGGGGGGGGTGTGTGTGTGTGTTGTGTGGGGGGGGGGGGGGGGCTTTGGGGGGCCATACATGCACATCTAGATTATTCATTTGGATGAATAGTTAATATACTCCTACTTTAATAGGTACTGCTAATATACTAATAATGAAGTATAATTTGTAAAGCATGAATCTCAAATTAAAAAAAAAACTAATATAAATTTTATATTTATATATATATATATATTATATATTAATTATATAAAAGATTTTAAAAAACAATAATAATAAAAAGAGTGGCATACTGTACAGAAAATTAGTTTACACTCAAGTTTCTAGGTAGACACACAAGTGAAAAATGGCAGCAACAATGATTATGTAAGCAACTAAAAAAAAGAACAAACAAAAAAAGAACTGGGATACTTAGTGTATACAATGTAAACTTGTATTACATAACATTATAAGAAGGATAAAACCTTATGTGTCTATGGCGTTTTGAAATTGGATGATGAAGAGAAAGTTGAAAAATAGGAATGATAATTATTTCTTTGTAGTTTTGAACACTCATGTAACCATTTTACTAATAAGTAATATGTAGAAGATTTATTTTAACTTGCAGTTGGAGAGAATATAAATCAGTTAACAATGGTTCAGAATCAGAAGTTCATCTGTCTGCTCTAGAACAGTACTTTTTTGTACTTAGATAGTTCTGAAATAACTATATCATACTCATACAGTCATAGTGTTATATTTCTTGAAAACAATTTCTGTTTTTGAAGATACTCCTAAAGACTACTACAAACAATTTTCATTTTTGAAGATACTCCTAAAGACTACTACAAACAATTTTCATTTTTGAAGATACTCCTAAAGACTACTAGTACTACAGGTGCCAGGTGATGAACATTACATTATACAGTGATGTTTGTACTTGTACAAGTTGTAGGCGAGTATATGTATGACTCTGTAGGGATGTATGTTCTTCATTAAATCAACACTTGTTTACATTATACCAATAATGATAATGATAAAGACATGGAATTCATGTCACAAAGTTCTAGACCATTAGTCATCACTCGGCTAAATGAAGCCCTTTGACTTTTTCATTAACAAGTAGGGCCACATGTACTGATGTAGGCTGTGCTTATGTCACTGTCACTGATTACTGAGTAAGTGTCAGGTTATATTATATGCCCTTAAAAAAGAACTCACTCAGTTTTGACTAGTGACAGCCTGCCCTATTCTTTAATTCTGAAGATCAGTTTTCAGTATTTGACTTTAAATAACTAGTTTAAGAAAATACCATTATCCATGAAATTATAATTAAAACTATAATTGTAGTGATATGGTAATTGTTAGTAATATGGGTAAGTACCAGCTACCATAACCATATAATATATATATATATATTTTTTTTATTAAAATTTTATTATATATATATGGCATGTAAAAAGTGTAAAGGAGTTCTGTCATTACAAGTTTTACAGTTTATCCCGAAAGAATGTAAGTAACTCAAACTTCAATGCAGTAACGTTTTTCACATCAGTGGTTATCAGTCTTCAGTTGTGCAGAGTACACTAGTAGCGTGCTTTTAGTGTTTGTTAGTTCATGTGCTGATGTAGAAGTTGTACATGTATATATAATATAATATAACTATGTGTATCATGATCAAACTTGTGTTGCTTTAACTGGCAAAGCTATGGAGACAAAACAAAATACTACAGCCAAGGCAAAAATATCATACAATGATGAGGCAACATGTTTATGCCACAAATGTTTGTTGATATGTAACATGTAATTACATTCTGCTGCGTCAGGCTATAGCCCATATAATTATTAGGCTACTTAGCTGACACAGCTTGTAACTGACAGTCGATGGTGTCACTGCCAGTGGTTGCTGTTTGTTTCCTCGGAAATCTTCTGGACAAAATGATGTAAATGTTTTCATGATTTCTATTTTTATTAAATCATTATTTGTGACCTTGCACGGTTGCAGGTTTCTTGATCAATATGTAAATGTGATACATTGAAACTATTGACAAAAGTAGTTGTGGCTGTGAGAACAATCCATTCCCTGTGCTTCAAAACCATCCATTCCTGGTGCTCAAAACTGGTGGAAATTGTACATTGCATTTGGTTGCCCCACTTCCTCCCACTTTTCGACAGAGCATTTTTACCGTTAATGTGTATACTGTATGCATGATGCTGGGCTTGGAGTGATGCATGGCCAGTGCTTGCAGAGGAGTGTTCTCTGCAGTAAATTCTCGTGAGACTGTCCCTCGGTTCTGAAGCCTACATGTACGGGAAGTGAATGCTATTAAATCACCCTGAGTGTGTAAGGGTGCTTTGCGGAGCTCAGGAGCTGTGTGAAAGTCAAGTCAAGGTGTCTATCGCAGGCTGTCCATCCCCAATAGTCCTTGTGGTTTCTGTGGACGTAAAGCAACATTGAACTTGAACGTTGAAGGGTGCTTTGTTCTTGTTTTGGTAACTTTGCTGTTTAGTTTTTCAGTTTTGTTGTGAGAAGTAGACTGAGTTAGCAGTAGCACCTTTACTGCCAGCTTGGTTATAATAAAGAGTAAAGCAAAACACAAAAAGGAAGATTAATGGGTCATCTGGTGAAACACCTTTTGTGTGTCGAATGCATTATTCTTGCTGCCCAGGGTGTTATAAGACTATCTGTGTAATGCATACAACTGCAGCTTTTATAATTAATGTCACTTGTCAGCACAACATGGTTCCTCAGTTTGCCTGTGTGGAGTGATCTCCTGGGAGTTTGCCATGGACTAAATTTCAAGGTCACAGAGGTCAAGGGTAAACACCAGAAGTTGTGTTTGGTTGCAAGTTCTTATCCAGATGAGTGCCAAGAACTGTTTGTGTTATTAATATTAATTTATAAATGGAAATCATGTTCTTGCAGTTGCACATGAACCTGTTCAGAGCAGATTGGATTCGTGAGGTGATCCTGTGCAGTTCATAGGACATTGAAGTTATGTAGGGTTTTTAAGACTCGGATAATTGACGCTTCTTGCCTTAGCAAGAACTGTGTGTTGACACTTCTGTAGCTGCTATGCAACATGATCTTCAAACCTCTGTGTGATGTAACCTCTGTCAAGATTGTTGAATCTGATTTGGTGGCCTGACCAGTTTCAGGTCACAAAAGAACGAAAGTTATTCGGAGACAAATGATCATTTGTTTTCCTTGCTCAGTTGCTGTTTCAGTGTTTGAGCCAAGCTGCAGGAAAGTCCCTTTTGTGTCTTTATTTTTCACTTGTCAGTCAAAGCAGACGAATACATCCATAAAAATATATGATAGTTGAAAAAAGTATTTAGTGAAAAGCCTTTCCTGTGTTACATGTGATCTGTGTGTGTACCATGAGTTAATTAGTTGATTTTGAAGTTTGCGCTTTTTAGGAATGATCCCAGTAATGAGTAAGACACCACATCACTTTCCAGAAGTAGTGTTAGAAAGGGGACTGACCATTCTGGCAATATCTTAGTCTTGTACCTTGGGGAGATGTTAACAGGTACTGCACCTCAAATGAAATAGCACACCCTCACACCTGCCTCCACACAAGAGTTAAAACAAATTCGTTCTTCTGTGTTCGTGGTCACAGGGGTGGTTTTTGTTGTTTGTTCTGTATGTGTGTGTGTGTGTGTGTGTGTGTGTGTGTTGGTGTTGGTGTTTGTTTTTACCTTACATATTTGTGCAGGTTAAAGCAACTCAAAAGTAAGCGTTTCTGAGACCAGTTAGGGATCAGATGATATGCACATGTATGCGTATTTTTATATGTTTTAATATAATACAAACCAGTTTTTAACTCTTACTCAGCTACCGTTTGCTTTTGTTGACTAGTGGTGAAATGGAGTTGTAGCTGACCTGACGTGAATGATGAAAGCCTTTAGGCTTTGCTTCACTAATGGTGTACGTGTTCCTGCTGGAACTGAGTGAAACTGTCTCGTGGTACCTTAACACTACCACTACCAGACAAACTTGGTTCCTAGTAATACTAATAGTAATGGTAATGCTTTGTGCCATAATCTGAAATGGAACGAGGCCTGTTAATGGAAGATCCAGTCTGAAATGGAATGAGGCCAGTTATAGTGTTAATGGAAGATAGTCTGAAACTTAATGGAAGAAGGCCTGTTAGTGGAAGATGTACCATTGGTGGAATTTATGTACCTTGTATACAATACTCGCAAGCCAGGTGAGAATATATGCATGCGATTCGGTGCTGTGTCGGTGCAATGTCTTTTGATTGCTAATAAACACCTTTTTTATATATATATAAGAGCTAATAAACACCTTTTATATATATATATATATATATAAGAGCTAATAAACACCTTTTTATGGCGTTTTTAGTCCTTCATTACCCCATGAGGGAAATTCTGTCACTGTACATGGGTAAAGCTACTGCAACTGCAATAGCAGCATCATCCATTCTTACTGGTGTGTAGCAGCGTCATCCATTCTTACCGGTGTGTAGCAGCGTCATCCATTTTTCCGGTGTGTAGCAGCGTCATCCATTTTTCCGGTGTGTAGCAGTGTCATCCATTCTTACCAGTGTGTACCATTTTTGTTTCTCCAAGCAATGGTACAGCAGCCCTGCCACTAGTGCCAGTGTTGAAGATTTTTTTTTAAATTCTACTTTGTGCCATATATATAATGTATATATATATACATCCTAGTTTTGCGATGTGATAGACTGATACACATAGCTTTCGGTGTTAACTTTTGTGCATGCTTCTTTTTATTTGATTTCCGTGTGAAAATAGTTTGATTAGGTCTCTGGAATCTGTCCTGTCTCTGTGTTGCACTTTGCACACATTCTCTCTCTCTCTCTCTCTCTCTCTCTCTCTCTCTCTCTCTCTCTCTCTCTCTCTCTCTCTCTCTCTCTCTCTGTGGCGCACACTTCTTATTATATATATCTGATAACTGTGTGTGACTTGCAGAGGGCAGCTGAAAACACAGACACTAATACTGAATAACTTTTTATTTTGTATCATATATATACTATATATATATATATATATATATATAAAATTCTAATCCCATTCATTTATTCCCTTCTTATTCTGTATAATTTGTTAACAGTACTTTACTGCTTACACTGTGACTAACCACTAGAACCATGAAATGATGTTCTGCTCTTTGGTTGTTTGAATAATGACTGGGCTGAGAGAACTGCCAAGTGCCATACATGTGTGGTTGACATTTCATTATTCTGTCTGCATGATGGAGAATGGATTTTTTAGATTTTTTATGAGTGTCACGTCTATACTTGTTACATTGCAGAATACTGGAAAATACACTTTTATTTTGTGTATGACCCATATTAAGAAATATTAGTAACATAAATACTGGTTCCTTGTTGTTGTCGTTTTTTGTGTGTGTGTTTTTAGTAGTGAGTTTACCCATTTTGTATAAAATCAAGGTTTACAATTAACCATTTGGATTGTCTTACCTCTGTAAATTGTAATTGTTGATGTTATGAGTAGTATATTTTGCTTGTGCACTATTCACAACTATGCAAATAGGAAGTACTTGCAACTGATGCATACCTTTACAGCTTGCATCTGTGGCTAAAGTGCCATCAGCATTTGTGCTCAGAGAATCCCATCTACTGCCAAATTTCCCTCTACCCCCCTCTATCTCTCTGTGTGTTTGTCATCAGGGACAGAAGCTGACTTGTGCTTAGATTTTTATCCTTGTGTAATAAAGTAGTATCTTATCCTCTCTCTGTGTGTCTGTCTCTCTCCTTCCCCCCCCCTCCCCCTCCCTCTCTCTCTCTCTCTGTCTCTCTCTCTCTCATTTCTTCTTTTTTTGTGTGTGTGTGGGGGGGGAGGGGGGGGGGGCACCCAACCCTCTGACTCTCTGCAAGTTCACCTAAGATGCCCACATACCTTGCTCAATTGTTCATGTTTTTGTGTCTTGTTTATGCATAGCGACAGGCCATGAGCTGTAATGTCAGACTGAAAAGCATTGACAGTGTGACAGACTGATGGTTAGACCCACAGATAGGGAGTTTGTTTTGCTACATTTCACACCACTTCATTAATGCCTTGACTTCACTTTAGCAGCATTGCATACTGCTTACTAGTTCAAACGGAACGTAGTATTTATTTTATTTTATTTAGGTTGTTTACTTCTTTCCCGGTGAAGTTTTAACTTTGTACTATTGTAGGATTGCTTAAAAGATCATATAAATATTGTACTATTGTAGGATTGCTTAAAAGATCATATAAATATAATATGTAATAAGTACTACTTTTGATTTTGGTATGACGGTGACATGATTTGTGACTCACCAAAAATCCTAACAATAACCATGGGATTTTCTCAGGCACCATTTAAGCTACCTTTTTCAGAAATTGCTGTGTTGCATGATGATATTGTAGCTGCTTTTGAGCTTTACCCACACTGGTTTTGATTACCCCATCCTTATTCTGAGGTCACACTCACAGATCTGTGGGGATCTACTGGAAATGTAAACCTGCGGGTTATGTTTTGTTTGTGATTTCAAGTATTTGGTCAAGTTTGATTGTATTGGTGTTTCTGTATCCGGTGAAGCTTGAGTTCCCTGTCAGTGTTTTGATCGTTTTGTGTACAGTGGTTAAATTATGCTCAACGTGCTTTCAGATATTCACATATAATATAGGAAGAATTAGGTAATAGGCACATATATATATATATATGTGTGTTTGGATTCAGCAAAAAGTAAGATCATTCTTCCTCTGACAAACTTTGAATGGAGATGTCATCAAAACTGACAAATTTATCCTCTTTGATTGAATTAACAGTTTCATTTTTGTGCTGGACTGATTGAATTTCAGTCACACTATCATTATCATGGGAAATATTTGGTTTCTTGAGTTTTATAATTTATTATTTTATATTATTATTAATATGGAAAACTTTGATTGGAATCACCGTGAGCATGTGTCTGGATCTTGTCCACATGTCTGTGGAACCCTGAATGTTTTTGCAACCAAACTTGCAATGGTGATGCATCATCATGAGTAGGACTGTCTTGCAAAAAGATTGGCTTGTTCGGTCACGGTCATGGGTGGCTCGCATAATCAAAATATATCATGAGTAGGACTGTCTTGCAAAAAGATTGGCTTGTTAGGTCAAGGTCATGAGTGGCTCGCATAATCAAAATATATCATGAGTAGGACTGTCTTGCAAAAAGATTGGCTTGTTAGGTCAAGGTCATGAGTGGCTCACATAATCAAAATATATCATGAGTAGGACTGTCTTGCAAAAAGATTGGCTTGTTAGGTCAAGGTCATGGGTAGCATGCATAATCAAAATATAGTTGTGTCTGCTGCATCTTCTAAACTGCTGATGCTTTTGCAACCAAACTCGTATTGATACTGTATTATCATAAGCCAAAGATTGAATTGTTGTGTTCAAGGTCATAGTCACAGCAAAGGTTAAAAATTGCATTACATTAAATGCTTGTCCAGATGGTATAGATCTTCTCAAGTGCAGAACTTTATACAACCAAATTTGGTTTGGAGATGCATCATCATGATGTGAAACAAAGTGTCATGAATAAAGATTGGTTTGCTATCTTCAAGGTCAAGGTCACAGTCAAGGTCACATGACTGTTTCTACTGTATCTTCTGAACTGTTGATAGTATTTGTGAGCAAGCCGAGTTTGGTGGTACATCATCATAAGCCAAAATGCCTTGGCTTGCCAAAAGGTTGGGTTGTGGCGATCCCTGATCCAGCATCTGTCAAATCTTTGCTGATCGATCCACTTTAAAAAAGAAAAAGAAAAAAAAAGTCATGGATCTCCATGACTGTTGATTCTGAGAGGGCATCCTTGTGGATCTCCATGACTGTTGATTCTGAGGTGTCCTTGTGGATCTCCATGACTGTTGATTCTGAGGTGTCCTTGTGGATCTCCATGACTGTTGATTCTGAGGGTCCTTGTGGATCTCCATGACTGTTGATTCTGAGGTGTCCTTGTGGATCTCCATGACTGTTGATTCTGAGGTGTCCTTGTGGATCTCCATGACTGTTGATTCTGAGGTGTCCTTGTTGATCTCCATGACTGTTGATTCTGAGAGGTGTCCTTGTGGATCTCCATGACTGTTGATTCTGAGAGGGTCCTTGTGGATCTCCATGACTGTTGATTCTAAGAAGGCGTCCTTGTGGATCTCCATGGCTGTTGATTCTGAGAGGCTCCTTGTGGATCTCCATGACTGTTGATTCTAGAGGCGTCCTTGTGGATCTCCATGGACTGTTGATTCTGAGAAGGCATCCTTATGGATCTCCATGCTGTTGATTCTGAGGTGTCTTGTGGATCTCCATGACTGTTGATTCTGAGGTGTCCTTGTGGATCTCCATGACTGTTGATTCTGAGAGGCATCCTTATGGATCTCCATGACTGTTGATTCTGAGGGTCCTTTGGATCTCCATGACTGTTGATTCTGAGGTGTCCTTGTGGATCTCCATGACTGTTGATTCTGAGAAGGCATGCTTATGGATCTCCATGCTGTTGATTCTGAGGTGTCCTTGTGGATCTCCATGACTGATGACTGTTGATTCTGAGAAGGCATCCTTATGGATCTCCATGACTGATGACTGTTGATTCTGAGAAGGCATCCTTATGGATCTCCATGACTGTTGATTCTGAGGTGTCCTTGTGGATCTCCATGACTGTTGATTCTGAGAAGGTGTCCTTGTGGATCTCCATGACTGTTGATATAGTCTGGCGTTAATGGTCTTCTTGCTGTTTGGTGACAAAACCTCTGACCTAGCACTAGCAGCGGTCTCTTCAGCACATACTGCAGGCTTAGAGGGCAGGATTTCCAGAAACTTCTTGCAAAATCTGGACTTCGCAGTACACACAGACCCACTGACTGACCCTGAGTTTGTCAGTTTTGCCCCACAGGATGATGGCATATTATCAGATGATGTGGAGGGTGATGCTTGCTTTTTTTTCTTTGCCTTGTACACCATTTCTTGTTGATTATGTATCACTCTCTCCATGGCAAAATTCTTAACATTGCAACTGTCTTGGACACTGTCAGTGTGACTCTTGGTGTGTGTCCAACTTTGTGTGGTAGTATTCAGTGACTGGCCAAATTCAAGGGACATGCTGGGATATCTCTGTGTGTGTCCAACTTTGTGTGGTAGTATTCAGTGACTGGCCGAATTCAAGGGGCATGCTGGGATAACTCTTTGTGTGTGTCCAACTTTGTGTGGTAGTATTCAGTGACAGGCCAAATTCAAGGGACATGCTGGGATACCTTTCTGGACTGTGCAAGGTTTTTCTGATGTTGGCTCTTTCAGAGACTTAATATTTATAAGTGATAATGATATCCTTTAGACTCAGGATTGTGATAACCACCACTGAGATTTTTATTTTCAAGCATATTACTCATTGTTGGTTTTTGTTTTGGATCAGATTTCACATTCACTGCAGCAGTAAACTATTTGTCAGTAAGGTGCTTTTGGGTTTTTTGTTTTAGATTTTTTTTACTCTTTTTTTTTTTAGTACAAATTCAGTTCAGTGTTTGTATGACTGTTACTACTGTTAGTGTTATGCCTGTGAATCTAATGTTACACATAAGTGCTTTTAGAGACATTTGTGTTTAACTAGGGGAGGGATTTGGTGGCTTTTTTCCTCCTCAGCGAAACAACAGACAAACGAACAAAAACCTCACTTGGTGTTGGTGTTTTCTGACTTTTCTTAAGGAAGATCTTTAAAATTTGGCACAAGAACTTCTGTCAAAGTTTTGTTTGTCCATACTAGTATGGTGAATCATTTTCAAGTTCACAGGAAAGTTTGAAGAAGAAAAACAAACAGAAAAATAAAAAAAAGGTTTTCTTTGGTGCTGTGATTGTGTCAGATGCCTGAATGTTTCCCAGGAATCCTAAATTGATATGATTCAAACCAGAAATTCTGTGTTCAGTGACAAGTGTTGCCTGTTGACCTACCTGGTCAAATGTTCCCCATTCTTCAGACTGGTTGACCTTGTGTGAGTGTCCATCCCCATTCTTCAGACTGGTCGACCCTGTGTGAGTGTGAGTGTCCGTCCCCATTCTTCAGACTGGTTGACCCTGTGTGACTCTGTGTCTGTCCCCATTCTTCAGACTGGTTGACCGTGTGTGACTGCGTGAGTGTCTGTCCCCATTCTTCAGACCGGTTGACCCTGTGTGTCTGTCCCCATTCTTCAGACCGGTTGACTGTGTGTGTCTGTCCCCATTCTTCAGACTGGTTGACTGTGTGAGTGTCCGTCCCCATTCTTCAGACCAGTTGACTGTGTGTGTCCGTCCCCATTCTTCAGACTGGTTGACTGTGTGAGTGTCCGTCCCCATTCTTCAGACTGGTTGACTGTGTGAGTGTCCGTCCCCATTCTTCAGACTGGTTGACTGTGAATGTCCGTCCCCATTCTTCAGACTTGTTGACTGTGAATGTCCGACCCCATTCTTCAGACTGGTTGACTGTGTGAGTGTCCGTCCCCATTCTTCAGACTGGTTGACTGTGTGAGTGTCCGTCCCCATTCTTCAGACTGGTTGACTGTGTGAGTGTCCGTCCCCATTCTTCAGACTGGTTGACTGTGTGAGTGTCCGTCCCCATTCTTCAGACTGGTTGACTGTGTGAATGTCCGTCCCCATTCTTCAGACTGGTTGACTGTGTGAGTGTCCGTCCCCATTCTTCAGACTGGTTATCAAACCCACCTGTTAGTAATTACATGTACTGTACTGTACATCCCCACTGTTCAGACTTGCTGTCAGAGCCAGACCCAATTCGTTAGTAATTATTGTCCATTCCCATTCTTCTGAGTCTGGCTCATTTTCAAACCCTAATACAGTATTAGTAATTATTATCCAGCCACATCCTTCAGGATGGTTATCAGACCCTGTCAATAGTTACTGTCCACGCCCATGCATCCTGAGGTTGACATGATGTTAATAATATCCAAGAACACATGCCATCCCATTCTTTAGGATGGTTGTTAGATTGTTCGCCCTCTAGTTGTTAGACCCTGTTAACATTTATTGTCCACCCCCATTCTTCAGAATGGTTGTGAGATTTCACCCCCATTCTGGTAGTTAGACCCTGTTAACATTTATTGCCCACCCCCGTTCTTCAGAATGGTGGTGAGATTGTTCACTCCCATTCTGGTATTTAGATCCTGTTAACAATTAATGTCTACCCCATTCGGCATTCTTCAGAATGGTGGTGAGACTGTTCACTCCCATTCTGGTAGTTAGACCCTGTTAACATTTATTGTCCACACCCATTCTTCAGAATGATTGTCAGACCATATTAATGCTTATTGTCCACACCCATTCTTCAGAATGATTGTTAGACCATATTAATGCTTATTGTCCACACCCATTCTTCAGGATGATTGTCAGACCATATTAATGCTTATTGTCCACACCAATTCTTCAGGATGTTGTACTACCATCCCCATCTTTCAGGGTGGTTATGTGACCCTGTTAGTCATTACTGTCCAACCCTGTTCACATTTCTCTGCACAGAGACAATAAAGTTGTATTGTTCAGGATGGTTGTCAGACAGAATGGTCGACGATACCAGCATGTCCTAGCCTTATCAGTGCTCTTTTAACAGGGTGGATACTGAAGGGACTAACTCTTAGAAAATTTGTGTCTGATGTTTGTGTACGTATGTTTTGTTTTATGTTTGTGAAGTGATTGGTTTTGTGGATTGACTTGACAACAGGTTTACGTATGAGAAGAGTTTTGAAATGTGCGTTTGCTTATGGCCTGAGTTTGACTGTCCTGAGCTGACCCTGTGTGGTTGACAGACGTTAAAATCCAATAACTAACTAACTTGTCCGACCCTGTCAGTAATTACTTCCAGCCCCATTGTTAAGGCTGATTTTCAGACCATGTTATTCATTTTCGTCGCCGCCTCTATCTTCAGGGTGGTTACTACTACTAGACCCTTTTAATAAAAACTTACACCTCCATCCTTCAGACTGATTGCATGGCCTTGTTCCTTCTTCTTTTTTTTCGTTTTTTTGTTAGTAATTACTGCCCACCCCTGTTCTACAGGATGGTTGTCAGACCCTGTTACTGTCCATTGTCCTGGGATTAAAACAACTGTTGGGAATTTCATGGGTAGAGTAGGTGCTTGTCACAGCAGCTGGAGATTGTAAAAAGATGTATGTGCATGCAGCCACATTTGACTGAAGATTTTTTTTTTTTTTTTTTAACTCAAAAGCATTAGTCACAGTTCCAAACGTGATGGGGCTGAATGCACCCAAGATGAACTGATGGAAATATCTTTTAGGGTGCAACTGCGGTGTCTTTCATTCACTCTTATCAAATCAAGAAACTGTTTTTACTGTTTCTCTTGAACACTTGTTTTTGCCATTTCTCTTCAACATGCATTATCAGATTATGTTAGTGTTGTTACTATTACGATAAAGAACAAGTGCTAATTGTGTGATTAAACTTGTTTGCAGTCAGGCATACATCATTACACGTCTTATAATTGTTTAAATTCTGTGTGTGTGTGTGAGAGAGAGAGAGAGAGACAGTGTGTGTGGTGTGTGTGTGTGTGTGAGAAAGAGAGAGAGAATGTGTGTGTGTGTAGAGAGGGAGAGAGAGAGAGCAAGACTAGCCTCTGAACAGGCACATTATATGCATGCAAGAGCTGTGTGAAAATGTTATGCTGATTAATGCATTCTGTTGATGCCAGACAAAACACATCAGCAATGTTTGAAAAGTGCTATTAAATTGTGCATACATATCAGAAGAATGAAGAAGTTCAAAACCTGCCTACATGCCCTCCCTCCAACACACACACATCCGTCAAAGTGGCAGAATAACCAAGAATGATTGTGAATGGCATAGTACCCCCCCCCCCCCCCAAAAAAAAATGAAACTATTGGTCTCATTAGATGGTGACTACTAGAAAAGAAAGACAAACACATGAATGTAGTTCTATGGTGACTACTAGAAAAGAAAGACAAACACATGAATGTAGTTCTGAGTTCCTGTAATAAACATTTATTGCCACATAACAGAGTATCAAATTTCAATGATTCACAAATCTTTCAAGCCACTCTCATAGCAAGATTGTCTACTGTCAAGGAGTGATGTGAAGTGAAATTCATGAATACTGTTTATAATTAGCCAAAATTAAGGCATCCTCAATAATTATTTCTATACTTTTCTTTTTTCCTTTTCTTTTTTACAGAACCATAACTGCAGCTATATTATTATAAAATGGTACACGTCTATGTTATTGTTATATATATATGTAAGTTACTATTGCATCACTCCAGTCCCCCCCCCCCCCCCCCCACCCACACCCCCCTACACACCCACCCTCCCCCTCCAACAGAAACAAATCTCGGTTCATGTGAGCTGTGGGAGTAAACAAAACCCCACATTTATCTGTATTTAACAACTGACCAAATCAACCTCTGAGAATAGCACTGGATGTCACAATATTAATTATTATTAATAATAATAATGTCCACGAAGAGTGCTGAACACTGTTTCACAGCAGGAACAGAGCTTGTCCGAGGACGATCAATTCATTGGTACGGTATCAATCAATGTTTTATGTCTGTTCACATCGAGGTGATATTAGACCCCTCCCCCAAAAAAATAATTTAAAAAAATAATAATTATACTAGCTTACCCACAGGACTATGAACAATCAATTTAACAAAAGAACTGACAGTATTATACAAAATATATCTTATGTTGTTGCAAGCATTAAAGTCATATCCATTTTTTTTAAATAACCCGGTATTTGACTGGTATGGTACTCCTGAGTTATTGCCTATGAGGAACTTTTCCAAGAAAAAAGACCTACATGCTGCTTTTTATATATATATATATATATTCTTCCCTATGAGGTCACATTCACGTGCTCAGTGAGAGCAATTTGCGGATTAGGCAATAGCTCTGACTGCACGTTTCTAGTAGGGTTTAAAAGCAGACACATAAGATACGGATAAAATGGCAGGTACATGTCAAAATGTAAAAGCTATATTTTACGCATTTCATTACAGCACCAGAGAATATTTCTGACTTGGTTAAAAAATGTGTGTGCAACACAACCATTAACAATCCCTTGGGAAAAGCAGGTTACTGATAATAATCATATTCAAATGTCCTGCTCGACATTTGCTGCAGCAGACAGCATAAACTGAAGGACCACGCTTACACACACACACAAAGAGAGAGAGAGAGAGAAAGGAACAAGCAGAAAGAAAACAAATCACACACACACACACACACACCACCACAAAAAAATATTTAAAAAAATCATACATGATTATATGAATAACAATAATGAGATAGATCTTAGGACAGTGAAATATCAAGGCTGGTATTAATGTATGGAATGTTAATGCAGGGCCAAATCTTGGGTTTTTCAGTAATAATATTATATAGCGCTTACCCCGTGAAAAAATTATGAGCTCCCTGGGCATGTACAATGAGTACAAAGAAACAAACATAAAAATCAATACAATGGACAGGTACTATGCATACATGCAACAACACTCAAACATTACAGAAAAATGAGGGGAAAAAATGTATACACACAAATCCAGCTCAGTGAGCTAGCCTTCATTCAGAGTCTACAACATACAATTAACACTGCTGCATAAAAGAACATTGCTGAAGGTTAAAGGGGACCACAAGTAAGAAACCATCAGCAGTTTTTCAGTTGACATTTGGTCTAGTTTGTCAAAAACTTATTTTTGAAATCACAAAAACACAGCTTTGTGCAGTGCCACTGTGTGTCTGGCATTCAGTGTATGTGACATCATGAACATGGCATGTCTGGCAGAAATGCGTATATATACATGTAGCATCATCAGCTAACCCTTTTTTTGCTTTTCACTGGTGAAGAGCGAACCAACATGGCAGTGCCCACAAGCACTGCAATTTGAAGCAAAAAAGTACTTCTGTTGAATAAAAGTTGATAGAACAACCATACAAAGCCTGCAAGTGTTTGTTCATTTCTAGTTCAGCTTGCGCCTCCACCTGGGATCCCCTTTAACGCGAGTGCTGCACTGCAAAGGCAACGGGTACCGCTGCAAAGGCAACAGGTACCGCTGGGGAAAAGACAACAGGCACAGTGGGTTGTTTGCAGTAGCCTTGCTGAACCTGCTACACGATCTGGATGTGACGGGAACACCATGTCATCAGACATTCCATTTCTAAACACTGCCTGAAGTTTCCCTGGGTATACAGGCAAAAATACCAGTCTGAACTGGGACAAGGACCACGTTTCTTAGTGTTTCTCACCAAAACCAGTTCAGGACACACACAGTTTAACTAAGCGCCTTCCTAAGTCTGGTCTTAAACTGCAAATTCCTTTTCCAGTCTTTTTTGTTTTCAGGTATGGGATGAAAAAACAGGTTCTTAACTTTCTTCTAAGTGTTCTCAAGCATGGAGTGCTCAAGTATTGAATGACTAAGGGTTCTCAACCTTGTCTAAGTGTTCTCAGGTATGGAGTGACTACAGGTTCTTCACTTTTTCTAAGTGTTCTCAAGCATGGAGTGCTCAAGTATTGAATGACTAAGGGTTCTCAATCTTGTCTAAGTGTTCTCAGGTATGGAGTGACTACAGGTTCTTCACTTTTTCTAAGTGTTCTCAAGCATGGAGTGCTCAAGTATTGAATAACTAAGGGTTCTCAACCTTGTCTAAGTGTTCTCAGGTATGGAGTGACTACAGGTTCTTCACTTTTTCTAAGTGTTCTCAAGTATGAAGTGACTACAGGTTCTTAACTTTTTCAAAGTGTTCTCAAGTACAGGATGGAGTGACTACAGGTTCTTAACTTTTTCAAAGTGTTCTCAAGTACAGGATGGAGTGACTACATGTTCTTAACTTTTTCAAAGTGTTCTCAAGTACAGGATGGAATGGCTACATGTTCTTAACTTTTTCAAAGTGTTCTCAAGTACAGGATGGAATGACTACATGTTCTTAACTTTTTCAAAGTGTTCTCAAGTACAGGATGGAATGACTACATGTTCTTAACTTTTTTAAAGTGTTCTCAAGTACAGGATGGAATGACTACATGTTCTTAACTTTTTCAAAGTGTTCTCAAGTACAGGATGGAATGACTACATGTTCTTAACTTTTTCAAAGTGTTCTCATGCTATTTGCTTTTGCCACCTGCATGTTCACCCATATTCATTCACCAAACACAATTGTATGTAAATAGCATAATCATCAAGAAAACAGAAACAAATCTGAATCGTGAAATGCATCAGATGGGGTGATTTTTTTAAAAACCAAAAGAGCCTATCCAGACAGGAAGGTCATGATCATTAATTCCCAGAAGCTGTCATGGTTCAATGCAACCATGACCAATTTAAAGGTGTCAGTTAATGGAACCATGACCAATTTAAAGGTGTCAGTCAACGGAACCATGACCAATTTAAAGGTGTCAGTTAATGGAACCATGGCCGATTTAAAGGTGTCAGTCAATGGAACCATGGCCGATTTAAAGGTGTCAGTCAATGGAACCATGACTGATTTAAAGGTGTCAGTCAATGGAACCATGGCAGATTTAAAGGTGTCAGACAATCAAGGTCATTGCAAACAACGCACAGGGCAGTGCACACAAGCTGACGGAAAGGTCACGATCATTAATTCCCAGAAAGGGGTGATGGTTCAATGGAACCAAGGCCGATTTAAAGGGGTCAGACCATCAAGGTCATTGCAAACAACGCACAGGGCAGAGAGCGCAAGCTGACAGGAAGGTCATGATCATCAACTCCCAAAAGGGGTGATGGTTCAATGGAACCATGGCTGATTTAAAGGGGTCAGACAATCAAGGTCATTGCAAACAACGCACAGGGCAGTGCACACAAGCTGACGGAAAGGTCACGATCATTAATTCCCAGAAAGGGGTGATGGTTCAATGGAACCAAGGCCAATTTAAAGGGGTCAGACCATCAAGGTCATTGCAAACAACGCACAGGGCAGAGAGCGCAAGCTGACAGGAAGGTCATGATCATCAACTCCCAAAAGGGGTGATGGTTCAATGGAACCAAGGCCGATTTAAAGGTGTCAGACAATCAAGGTCATTGCAAACAACGCACAGGGCAGTGCACACAAACTGACGGAAAGGTCACGATCATTAATTCCCAGAAAGGGGTGATGGTTCAATGGAACCAAGGCCGATTTAAAGGGGTCAGACCATCAAGGTCATTGCAAACAACGCACAGGGCAGAGAGCGCAAGCTGACAGGAAGGTCATGATCATCAACTCCCAAAAGGGGTGATGGTTCAATGGAACCATGGCTGATTTAAAGGGGTCAGACCATCAAGGTCATTGCAAACAACGCACAGGGCAGTGCACACAAGCTGACAGGAAGGTCACGATCATTAATTCCCAGAAAGGGGCGATGGTTCAATGGAACCAAGGCAGATTTAAAGAGGTCAGACAATCAAGGTCATTGCAAACAACACACAGGGCAGTGCCCACAAGCTGACAATGCAACTCAACAAGATTTGCACTGCACAGTTCACCCTTACATACTGTTCACCATCATTTAACAACTCCTGCCCACGGCAAGCTCTGGAAGTGAATAGGACCATAAAAAATTATTTATAAAAAAAAGAAGGTGGAATGTGTTTAGCAGTGTGCCATTAGGCACAGAATGGCTTGGTTTGATTAAATGGGGTTGGGGTGTTACTTTTCAAATATATCTACGAATACACTCAGCACTCTCATTTCATCCACTCAACCACACAGGTATATAAAAATACTTATAATTGGGGGAAACAATCATCCAGTCCACAGCAGACGGTTCTTCTCAGAGAATGTATCATCAAAAAGGAGAGATCCGCAATATGCGTGACCACTGTCACTTCTGCTACATTACCCAAACAGACACAAACCTCTTCCTTCTTGCCATATATAAGCATACTCATACTGGTTTAAAAACAGCAAAAACTGAACACATCAAGCCGTTATAAATGATATGTTTGATAATTGGCGACATAGAAATTGGCAGCACTGCAGTAATCAAAAAGATTACACTGATTTTTGCTTAAATACAATTCAAAGAAATAACCACAACAGTGTAGTAGTAAACAATAAATATTTGCTCAAATAGAAATCAAACAAATATACATAACAATGGTCAATGTAGTAAAAAGAAATTTGATGTTTGCTTATACTTAAAGAAATCAAAGAAATATTCACAATAATGTAGCAATAATTTTTTTACTGATCTTTATCTGTCTACAGTAAAACACCAAGTTAATTACTTACTTATCTGTCTACAGAAATCAGACATATTCACACCAATAAATACAGTAATCATAAGTTGTTTTGTTTTTAGATATTGGCTTGAAAGTTAAATAGCAATCAAAGAAATGTTCACAACGCTGTAGTAATAATACAACAAAATATGATATTTGCTTGAATATAAATCAAAGTATTCACAACAATATAGTAATCAAAAGATCATCTTTGAGCCAATCAAAATGGAATGTAAACGCTTATGATATGTCTATCTTCATACATTTAGATCAGTGAATAGCAAGTACCACTGACATAATGTAAACAGATCTAAACAAGATATTCTAAACTTTAAGAGCACAAAAATACACTTGTTAGAGTAGAGTGCTGCTGAAAAGGAATGTTATTACAGATCTGTAACATATTTTGCAGGACTTAAACACAACTTTTTCTCTGGACTTGTTTTTACCACTGATGTAAATGTTTCAGATAATGTTAAAAATAAAAAATAAAAAACCAAGCTAAAATGCTGCACTTCAACGGAAGAATTTTCAAAATCAGGTTTTCACCTCTTTTCATTATTCTGATTTGCAATTTCAGTCTTGCACTTTGCAAATTCCAAAAGGTAATCTATCCCAGTGATGAATGGGACAGAATACCCTTTGGAATTTGCAGCAGGGGTGAACATGAGAGATAAGCAGTTGTATCAAACATTGTTTCTGTGTGTTTCAGTGACATGAGCAATGCCGCTTTAAATTAGATGCAGATTTAGATTTAAGTCAGTGGCGGACAAATGGCCACTGCATGTTGTGATCTTCAGCCTGTTTTGTTTTGCAGCTGAATAATCACTTCTCACACAAGATTGATCAGCGCCAGAATTTAAAATTAACAAATTCAATGTAAATAGATCTGGAAGAAGAAGAAAAAACAGGAAAAAAACCCCACCACATTTAAAACTGCAAGTGCACAAAAATACACTTGTTACAACAGCCAGTCAACCATGATGGTTGTATCTGGGTGAACGCTTGTTAAAACTTAAAACAGTATTGCTTGATAACAGCACAAAATTGCATGTATGTATATGTTACTGACAATAACTCACACCAAATGCAAGAAAATGACATCTGCACTAAGCCAAAATCATCTGTTAAATACAGCAGTACCCTGGGAGTGTCCAGCCACTACACCACATCGCAGAAAAACACTGCCCCTTCACACTGGTCATTTTAAATTCATCAATGCTCAAAGACACAGTAACTCACAGCTTCCCGTAAAATAACCATCCATTTGTCACCTGTCAAAGGAAGTCGTGCAGAAAATGTGCACACTGTTCATTCCTGGGCTCAAAGCATCAACCAATTAACACTGTTCATTCTGTCCTCTGAATAAAAAGCATTCATGCTTAACGACCGTGTCTTTCCGATTTTCACCTTCTTTCTGTCCTTTCAGGGTGGGCTGGGAGGTGGGGTCTATTGCAAATTCAAAGAAACTAGACATCATTAGTATGACTGCAAGTCATCACGACATCATGTAACAGCCAAAGCTTCTCAACACAGGGGCTAAACAAATACAGGAAGCGTTCAGTGTGGAGAGAAAAGCTCAAACTAGATATCATCAGTATGGCTGCAAGTCACCACTACACCATGTATAACCTAAGTTTCTCAACAGAGTGCGAAGACATACATGAAGCATTTAGTGTGGAGAGAAAAGTTCAAACTAGACATCATTAGTATGACTGCAAGTCATCCCTACACCGTATATTATATAACCTAAGCTTCTCAACAGAGGGGGAAGACAAATACCGCGAAGCATTTAGTGTGGAGAGAAAAGTTCAAACCAGACATCATTAGTATGACCGCAAGTCATCACTACACCGTATATAACCTAACCTTCTCAGCAGAGGGGGAAGACAAATATGGGAAGTGTTCAGTGCGGAGAGAAAAGAAACTAGACATCATCAGTATGACTGCAAAGTGCAAGTCATCACTGCATCATATATATATATAAAGGGCAAAGCCACAAGACAATGCTCATAAACAGCAACTTTTCATGAGAAAGGAGGGCAGAAGCGGATCCAAACGGGCTCCCACATGTACCAGCCTGGCAACTTACCTTCATACTAGACCTATATATATAGCCTAAACTTCTCAACAGAGTGACATAGTTCAGGAGCTGTGTGAGAGTCGAGGTGTCCGTCCTAACGAGCCTTCTGGTTTCCGTGGACGTAAAGAATTATTGAACCGTGCTTCGGCATTGGTCACAACTTGTCCCTAATATGTCAGCTGACATCTGAGGACATTAAGCATCACTTCATCATCATCAACAGAGTGGGAAGGCAAATATGGGAAGCATTTAGTGTGGAGAGAAAAGCTCAAACTCGACATCCTGAGTCTTCAGCCCATGCGTCAATGGAAATTTTTCATTTTTATGCTTTGTATATTGATGAATAATAAAGATTGATTTGATCTGATCATTAACAGGACTGCAAGTCGTCGCTACAGTTTGAGTTCAGCGTTGCTTTACATCCACAGAGAGCATACAGACTATCTGGGAAGGGTACATCACTACATCATATATCGCCTAAGTTTCTCAACAGAGGGGGGTAAGCCGGTTCGGCCTAGCGGTAAGGCATTAGGCTGGTAAGCAGAAGGTCCTCGGTTCGATCTGCTTCGGCTCTCCTTTCTCTTCAAAAGTTGAGGTCTGTGGACACTGTCTTGTGACTTTGTCCCTCGCAGTTATGAAACATTAAAATGGCTCTCATCGCTGCCCATCTTAATGCAGAAGTCATTCTGGTGGTGACAGCCACATAGTGACAGGTATATAATCTCCCTCTTCCCCCATCTCCATACCCTCTTCCCCCCCCCCCCCCCTTCTCCCCGTCCCTAATAAGCCTCATGGTTTCTGTGGACGTTAAGCACCATGTTTACTCAACAGAGGGGGAAAACAAAAGCAGGAAGTGTTCAGTGTGGAGAAAAAAGTTCACACAAGTCCTCACTGACTCTGGGAGAAAACTCCACCACTGTACAATTCAAAGGCTCACCCACAGTAATGCCCTGCTCAAAGCCCTGGCTAAAAATGCCCAGTTGTGGAAAATGAACGCTGGTTTGCGAAAGAAGTAAGCGTTTCACATCAGGGGAAACTAACCGAAGATGCATCCTACTGATAGAAACGGCCTGAGAAAAATATTTTTCAGTGGAATAAGAAAAATGTACACACAGCAATTTTTCACTTGATTTCTCAATGGACTAAAAAAAATATACACACAGGCAATTTTTCACTTGATTTCTCAATAAACTAAGAAAAATACACACAGCAATTTTTCACTTTATTTCTCAAGGGACTAAGAAAAATATACACAGCAATTTTTTGCTTGATTTATCACCTACAAAAAAGTCAAGGTTTAAAAGTCACAAAAACATGACTGTGGGTGCTGCCATTTTGTGCCCAGCACTGTGTCAGTGACATCATAAACATAGCCAACATGCGTGGCAAAAGTAGCGTACATGTTACAAGCCAACCTTTTTCTGCTCTTCATTAGGAAAGAGCAAACCAACATATCTGTGACCCGAGGAACTCAAATTCGAAGTAAAAGAAAAAGAAGAAGATTCCTTTGGTAGAAATATTCACAGAATAAACAACTGAAGCAAGCAGGTGAAAATATTGGCACATTTTCACAAAACACACAAAAACATCAGATACACATTTTTAAGGAGCTACACCTTTCAATCTTGCCCTTGTTAACTCACTGGTGTTTCGCAAACTGATCCAGATTAGATATTCTAATTATTTACAACAGTGACAAATTTATATGATTTTGATTCTTCCTTGTTGGTCTAGCTACTTAAACTTACCTTTCAAAAAAAAGAAGAAAAAAAGCATTGGTCTATAAAATTTCATGTCTTAGACCATTTTGTACATTTTTAAAAAGGCCTAAAATAGTACACTGCCACTGAGTTCAAAAGGTGTACAAGGCTAGGACATGCTGGTATTATTCGGCTTGATTTATTAATACAAGATTCAAGATTATTTATTTTTTAGACTGGACAGAAACAATATATATATATATATATATATGCATAATGGCAAATACCTGTGCCATACGGCAGCAAGCTGCACGTACCACCTATCATCACCTCCAAGCTGCTCAACAAGAGCAAAAAGGCCTATCTCCTCGCGAAAAGCATCGGAGAATCATCTGGAAAAAAAGTAAGGAGAATGGACCATTAGTCCATCAGCAGAAAAATGGGGAAGAGCAGCTGGACCAGGTAGAAAGAAGAACAAGAGAGAAGATGGGAAAGGGGAACAACACGTCAGCCCTGAGATCCCAGACAGGACGTTAACATCAGACATCCCCAGCCTCCATCTGGAGGCATGTTTCCAGGCCAGCCTGCACATATGCCTCAGTTCCCATTCAAGGTCTGTAAACTACAAGTCCTGAAACTTGTTCAAGAGGTGCAAAGCAAAAGTTGAAACCAACAGCAACAACAACAACACCAACAAATTTGATTGATTCCTGTTGAACACAATGACAGCCCAGCACAGATTTTGAGTTTGATTAACACACTGACAGCCCAGCACAGATTTTGAGTTTGATAACACACTGACAGCCCAGCACAGATTTTGAGTTTGATTAACACACTGACAGCCCAGCACAGATTTTGAGTTTGATTAACACACTGACAGCCCAGCACAGATTTTGAGTTTGATTAACACACTGACAGCCCAGCACAGATTTTGAGTTTGATTAACACACTGACAGCCCAGCACAGATTTTGAGTTTGATTAACACACTGACAACCCAGCACAGACTTTTGACTGTTGCTGAATAATGGAACTCACCTATAGAGTCTCCTGCATAGACTGTGATTGTTGCCAAAACCCATAAATGGTGTAGCACAGGATTTGACTGTTGCTAAAACCCACAAATGGTGTAGAACAGGTTCTGACTGTTGCTAAAACCCACAAATGGTGTAGAACAGGTTCTGATTGTTGCTAAAACCCACAAATGGTGTAGAACAGGTTCTGATTGTTGCTAAAACCCACAAATGATGTAGAACAGGTTCAAACTGTTGCTAAAACCCACAAATGGTGTAGCACAGGTTATGACTTGCTGAACTCACATCCACCTTCAACACATCCTGCAGCAAGTGTGAAGAAACAGCAGGGTTAGGGTTAGGGTTAGGGTTAGAAACAGCAGGCAGTGACTGCCTCTTTAAGTAGCAGCAGATGATGCAAAGCAACACTGGGCAGCAACTACCAGCACTTTTTCACCACTGGCTTGTGCCAATTTAGGTTACAGCGCTTAACTTGAAATAAAATCAAACAGAAGCATTAGAGACAAATATAAAGGTATACTGCTACATACCTATTTTTCACTGGCATCTTGTGCTTACTCTCCTAACCTCTACCATGACCACTGAAATAAAATCACACACAAGCATCAGAGACAAACATAAAAGTATATTGCCACATACCTATTCTTCACCGTCATCTTGTGCTTATTCTAACCTCAACCATGACCACTGAAATAAAATCACACAGAAGCATCAGAGACAAATATAAAAGTATATTGCCACATACCTATTCTTCACTACCATCTTGTGCTTATTCTAACCCCTACCATGACCACTGAAATAAAATACAGAAGCATCAGAGACAAATATAAAAGTATACTGCCACATACCTATCCTTGTGCTTATTCCCCTAGTATTAGTAAGTAGGTAATTGATGTTTTACGCCCAGTTAACCAGTGCGGTTATATCTTATTCCCCTAACCCCTACCATTACCACTGAAATAAAATCGCACACAAGCATCAGAGACAAATATAAAAGTATATTGCCACATACCTATTCTTCACTACCATCTTGTGCTTATTCTAACCCCTACCATGACCACTGAAATAAAATACAGAAGCACCAGAGACAAATATAAAAGTATACTGCCACATACCTATCCTTGTGCTTATTCCCCTAGTATTAGTAAGTAGGTAATTGGTGTTTTACGCCCAGTTAACCAGTGCGGTTATATCTTATTCCCCTAACCCCTACCATTACGCTGAAATAAAATTGCACACAAGCATCAGAGATAAATATAAAAGTATATTGCCACATACCTATTCTTCACTGGCACCTTGTGCTAATTCTAACCTCTACCATGACCACTGAAATAAAATCACACACAAGCATCAGAGACAAATATAAAAGTATATTGCCACATACCTGTTCTTCACTGGCACCCTGTGGTTATTCTAACCTCAACCATGACCACCGAAATAAAATCACATGGAAGCATAAGAGACAAATATAAAAGTATATTGCCACATACCTGTCCTTCACTGCCATCTTGTGCTTTTCCCCCTAGTATTAGTAAGTAATTGGTGTTTCACGCCCAGTTAACCAGTGCGGTTATATCTTATTCCACTAACTCCTACCATGACCACTGAAATAAAATCGCACACAAGCATCAGAGACAAATATAAAAGTATATTGCCACATACCTATTCTTCACCGCCACCTTGTGCTTATTCTAACCCCTACCATGACCACAACCACCACGTCCCATTTTTCTCCCCTGACCACAGCCCCTTCATTCACCTCCTGAACACTTTCTTCTGGATAGTCACTGCTGCTATCACTGTCGTCATTTCAGTCAATCTCAGCGCCTCCTTCCTCTCCAGGCATGTTTTCCTCATTGCCTTTATCTCCACCACCCGAAATATTCAAAATAAAGCGAACCGCTTCATCAGCTGTGAAGCGCTTGGCTGCCATCTTGGCCCGGGGGACCAGACAGGCTTTAAAAACTCGGCAATTATTTTGACTTGATCAACTTTACAACTCCAAAACAACAAAAATGGTCCCATTGGCCCCATTTGCAAGCAAGCTTCTGCATCAAGTATGCCACTGATCCTGAGATCAGGATTCCCAACGTTTCCCAGAATGTTGCTCTAAATTTGGTTCTCATGATTCCACACCAGAATGCATGGTCAGGATTGAAAGGATTTTAAAAGCAGTCAAATACTGTAAAATAAATAAATAAAAAGCAGCAGCAGGTGACAACTGCATCTTTCACAATTTCAGTAGCTGCACGCTACCCATCTTTACATGTGAAATTGCAGTGCAGAAGGGTAAAACCTAAGATAAAGACCCACTGTCAATGCACAAGCAAATGGGGAATACTGGACGAGGAAGACACATTGCTGCAGTTTTCAATATCATCAAGGGCAAAAGCCTACAGAATTAGCAGCACAATCCAAAGTCTCACATCTGGCAAGCTATCTGGTACCACATTCAACTCACTGTCCATCTGAACTGATCGGCAATGCAATCAAAGTCTCACACCATCCAAGCTGTTTGGTACTATGTTCAACTCACCTTCCATCTGACCTGATTGCCAATGCAATCACACTTTGTATTACTGTGAAGACGGTGAAAACGAATAAAAGCCGTAGAACATCAAAAATGATTCTGCTGACTGGAATGTTTCGAACTGCATTATATAACCTCTGATATGTACACAAAAATCCAAAGAATGCTCATCATCAAAAATAGCTTTGCCTTTGTCTGTAAAGTTAACATGTAAGTGTTAACGTTAGTTAAATTGACACTTGATCCCGCAAAGAGAATGCGTGCATGAATACACATGTATACTCACAGACACTCTTTCTAGAGAATGTGCATGTGAATACACATGTAATGATGTATACTCTCACACACTCTTTCTATCCCTCTGTGTATTGAAATTATTTGAATCCTTGCTCCCACGCACATTCTCCTGTCAAAGCATAACAATGACAAACTCCACATCACATAAATCAAGATCAACTGCATTTGATTTAAAAATAATGTTCACTGGCTCTTCTTTGACTCAAATGAAACAGAACTGCAAAGGTCTCATTTCATTTCTCAAAAAGGAAAAGTCAGTTCACAAATGTGAAACCACCGTTTGCACATCATTCTAAATCATAAAGCACTGGACATATTATGGGATGCAGATCACGGGAGCTGCAGAAAAGTAAAACATTTTTTTACAGAAATGTGTGTATTGTGTATAATGCCATATTTATACATCAGGCACAAAACACCTTCCGAGTATTGAAAAACCACATTTAAAACAAAAATGCAAAAGTTACAAAAGTATTTAAAAAACCCAACAAGAAATGGCAGCAGTAGATTACTTCTTGCGTCTGAATACACTTCCCAACACAAAATCATATTCTTTCACTGGAGAAAAGCAACAGCTTAAAAATCTTTCATAATCTTTCCATAAAAATCCCCAGTAAAACACCATCACACCCACAGAAACTGCATGTATGCATGATTTAACAGACCATTGCCTTTGGCAGGACTGGAAAGGGGCAGATAAAACCTGCAGATAAAATGCAGCTTTTATTTTTAAATAACACAACTACGCACCACACAAAAAACAAAGGGCATCTTGCTTCTGCATGCACTCATCCCCAAAAGGTATAAAAATGTACACGCACACACAAACATGACAACACCGCTTCGTACATCAACTTCACCCTTCACTCATCAGCAGTATATGATCTTTTCAGTATCTTCTCGGCCGTCCGGAGCAGAGGGAGAGTACTCTCCAGATATCATTCTCGCCCTGGGTGACTGGTAGCCTCCCCTTGCGGGAGTTCTCCCCCCTGACATCTCTGACCTCCCCTTGATGCGGGTTGGCGCTGCGGTGCTGTTGCTGTTGTTCTCCCCACTAGAAGGGAACGGAGAATAGTTTCTTCGAGGCGCAGGAGGAGTGTCAATGCTGGTCTCGAGGACTCTTCTCTCCACTGCCCTGCTCGGGGCGTTTTGACTGGTCGGCGACCGGACTCGCGGTCTCGGCGAAGACTTGTACTCAACAAGAGGACTAGACTGAACACTGCTGCGAACGTTTCCCCCATCAGCTGGCCGGTAAATCCTCCCTTTCTCTCCTCTGCCGCTCTCCACCTCGCCCTTCTCGGCAGCATTTCGAGCCATCGGTTTCGGAGGCGCGTCGTAGCTGAGCAACGGCAACTGCTCGCCCCCTTCCTCCCTGTCCGCCCCCTCCTCCTTTTCCCCACCGGCGGAAGCTCGCTTTCCTCGGCTGGGGCTCATCCGCCGCTTGTTGATCAGCTTCTGCGCCGGCGCCATGCTGGGGTGGGGCTTGGGCCGCGCCAGGGGACTCAGCACCTCCTCGTCCTCTCGGACGTCGCCCCGACTCCCCCAGTCGCTGTGCGCCTTCTCCAGCGAGTCTTGGCTCTTGCTGAAGCGCGCCATGTTGCTCCAGGCCAGCGAGCCCGGGCGGAAGGTCAGGTCCTCCGTGCTGGCCTGCAGCTGCTCCGTGGCCATGAAGACGGCGTGCTCCAGCATGAGGCTGGCGGAGGCGCGCTGCTGGTGGGAGAGCTCGGCCAGGCTGCGCAGGTGCTGGGCCTGGCGTCGGCCCGAGTGCTCCACCAGGCGCATGAAGTAGCCGTCCTCCAGCTGCATCAGGTTGTAGGGCGTGTCAAATTCCTTCACTTCCCCCTGGTGAAACACCTGGCAACACACCAAATATTCTTTTACATCAGCATCATGGTGAAACACCTGGCAACAGACCAAATATTCTTTTACATCATCTTCGTGGTGAAACACCTGGCAACAGACCAAACATTCTTTTACATCAGCATCATGGTGAAACACCTGGCAACAGACCAAACATTCTTTTACATCAGCATCATGGTGAAACACCTGGCAACAGTACCAAAATTCTTTTACATCAGCATCATGGTGAAACACCTGGCAACATACCAAATATTCTTTTACATCCACTCGTGGTGAAACACCTGGCAACATACCAAATATTCTTTTACATCAGCATCATGGTGAAACACCTGGCAACAGACCAAATATTCTTTTACATCAGCTCGTGGTGAAACACCTGGCAACAGACCAAACATTCTTTTACATCAGCATCATGGTGAAACACCTGGCAACAACCAAATATTCTTTTACATCATCTTCGTGGTGAAACACCTGGCAACATACCAAATATTCTTTTACATCAGCATCATGGTGAAACACCTGGCAACAGACCAAATATTCTTTTACACCATCTTCGTGGTGAAACACCTGGCAACATACCAAATATTCTTTTACATCAGTATCATGGTGAAACATGGAACACCTGGCAACATACCACATATTCTTTTACATCAGCCTCGTGGTGAAACACCTGGCAACACAAACCAGTCATTCTTTTACATCAGCATCGTGGTGAAACACCTGGCAACACAAACCATTCATTCTTTTACATCAGTATTGTGGTGAAATGCCTGGCAACACAAACCAGTCATTCTTTTACATCAGCATTGTGGTGAAACACCTGGCAACATGAACCATTCTTTTACATCATCATGGTAAAATACCTGGCAACACAAACCCATCATTCTTTTACATCATCATCATGGGGAAATACCTGGCAACACAAACCAGTCATTCTTTTACATCATCATCGAGGTGAAACACTGGGCAACTCACCACTCTTTTACATCATCATCATTGTGGCGAAACACCTGGCAACAAACCAATACCAATACCCGGCGACAAACATGGCATTTTCTACATCATCATGGTGAAACGCCTTGCAAAAAATGCAGCATTCTTGCACATCATCACATATAACTCCTGATTACAAATGAATTGCTCTTCTTTCTTTTTTTTACAGCACTGTGCTGAAGCAAGTGTGACAAATAAGGCATTCATCATGATAAAACACCTGCTGATAAAACAGCCATGTGCACACAGATCTTTACAGATGGATGAATGAACCCAAGCATCCACCCTTGCTACGAAACAGTTCAATGTCAAGCAGGTAAATGAGACGTTTCATGAAAGGTTGTATCTGCATTAAACACACACGCTCACACACATTTACAGGCACACAACACACACACAAACACTTACAGGCACGCACACACACACTCCACACCCCTCCGGTCTAGCTCACCATGATCCTGTCACAGTCCATGACGGAAGGAAGACGATGTGCTATGGTTAGGACAGTGCAGTCACGGAACTTGGCTCTCAGAATGCGCTGAATCTGGTCATTCAACCTGCAACAGGAACCAGGTACCATGAATCTGGTCATTCAATCCACAAGAGAAACCAGTTATTCTGAATCCAGTCACTCAACCTGCAACAGAAACCATGTGAATCGGGTCATTCAACCTGCAACAAAAACCATCTGAATCTGGTCATTCAACAGAAACCATCTAAATCTAATCATTTAACCTGCAACAAAAGCCAGGTTTTGTGAATCAGGTCATTCAATCTGCTATGGGAACAAGTTATTTTGACTCTGGTCATTAACTTATTATAGCAATCTGTTATTCTAAATCTGGTCATTCAACTTACAGTGATCGCGCTAGACATTTTTCAAACCGGTGTGACATCCATAAGGTGGCAAAAGTTGTTAACGGAAACCGGTTAAATAATCACTGTAACCGGTCAGATACATGGCTGTCCATACCACTTACAACCAGAGATTTACTAGCAGACACCAAGCTCCTTTCCCCGCCTAAAATACACCCACCCACACCCACACAGAGTACCTCTCACTCTACTGCATTTGTTGTTGTTGTTGTTTTCTAAAGTAAGTAACTTGGTGTTTTACGCCTTGTTTTCTAGACCCGGTCAAACAAAATAATAGCCAGTACATCTGACCGATTTTTCCAGTATATGCTTCTCTTATCCAGTAAAACACCAGAAATTACCGGTTAACATGAACCCTGACTTACAATGGTAATCGGTTATCCTGAATCAGGCCATTCAACCTGCTGCAGCTACTAGTTATCCTGACTCTGGTCACACAGCTTACAATAGTAATTGGTCGTTATGAATCTGGTCATTCAAAACAAAAGGTACCACACTTCAGTGAGAAAATGCGGCTGGCAGAAGACCAACTTAGACAAATGACAGCTCAGGAGACAATGTGGAAAAACTACAGAGAAAAAAATTATCCCTAAAGATTAATTCACCCCTTCACAGCCCCGGCCTGTAAAATCTCCAGGCTGAATAACGCACGGACACGCCTGCAAACAGTATATTTTCCACTCCTATAACATCTATTTTGAATGCTATGCATTTTGATAAAAATCCTTTCACTTGCCAGTGCGAAAAAGAAGACAAAAAGGCTTAAAGGGTTTCAAATTTTGCACTTTTATGGGTCATTTCAAATGATATCATGGCAGTGAAGGGGTTAAGGCCAGTGATAATTAAATTACAGAGGCATACAGAGAAGACATCTTGCTCACCCGTGCTCAATGGTCTCTGTGGCCTCGTCAAACACGACCACCTTGGTTTTTCTGATGAAGGCGCGGGCCAGGCACAGCAGCTGCCTCTGACCCAGACTGAACAGGGTCGCATCCGCACCCACATCCACCGACAATCCACCACGGATGCCCGCCACGCGGTCTCTCAGCCCGACCTGGTCCAGCGTTCCCCACAGCTGCTCATCCGTCAGCGTGCCGCTGGGGTCAAGGTTGGAGCGAAGGGTGCCGGGAAACAGCGTGGGGTCCTGAATGAAAGAATGGGACAGTATGAGGGTTAGTTAGTAATTAGATTTTAACATCCATTCAGTCATACAGGGTCCTGAATGAATGAAAATTTACATATGGAGCATAAAAACTTCCACACAAAACTTTGCGTGTTCACGGAGCCAGATACACACAGTGTATACATGTAAGCTCTCACAAGCTAAAAGTATCATAAGACATTGACACTAATAAAGCACCCATTATCTATCAGGTGCTGCCACTCCAAAGCTACACCTTTCTGTTTGCTGGTCTACTTGACAGGAGACTGTAGATTTGACTTCTATACAATTTTAACTTTGAAAAGAGCATAAATTGTGTGCAGACTTGTGGCACTGGATGCGTGTCCTGAGGTGGCACTGTGCAGTCGACAAGATGTCAAAGTCAAGTCAAATCAAGTACTTCTTTATTTCGTTCAAAGGAAGACTTGGGTGCCACACATTAATTACAAACTAACAGAGAAACAATATCTATATGTATAAATGATTCACACTTTAAGTGTGCACAGTAGCATACAGGCAAGGTTAAAACTACATGTATTATTTAGAGTACACATTACTTTCAGAAATGTCACTCATAATACAATACCAGACTATTTATGATGCCCCACTTCATAAGAATCCAGGATGACTGCAATGGCCCACAGACGTGTGGCATTCATTACCAAACAACTCTCTTAGCCTATCTGTTTAACGCCAGTTCTAGGGTATTTATCTCAGTCACTCAGCGAAGCACAGCAAGACTGGGCCGCCTCACCTTCGGAATGACGGAGATGCTCCTTCGCAGCTCGTGCAGGCCGATCTTGAGGATGTCGAAGCCGTCCATGAAGAGCATGCCCTGCACCTCCCCCAGACGCATCAAGGCCGCCACCAGCGAGTACTTCCCTGAGCCCACCTCTCCAACCACCCCCACCTGCAAGGGACAGGAACACCGTCAGGTTACTAGGTAGGTAGGTAGTTTCTGGTGCCCAGTCAACCATGAAGGTCATATCAGGGCAAAAGTGTTCATCCAATCACAGGTAAAAGTCTGATGCACGGGTCACATTCACACATTTATTTCTGACAAGAGGCAGGCCAAAAAACATGAATGACCCAGGAAAGTGAAATTTCTGGCCATAGGGGAACCCGGAAGCATGCAAGGCTACATTCTGACCTCCTCCTGCTTCAGAGGGGAGAACCTTCCACAGCTCCTGGTTCAGAGGAGAGAACCTTCCACGGCTCCTGGTTCAGAGGAGAGAACCTTCACACACTCCTGGTTCAGAGGAGAGAACCTTCCACGGCTCCTGGTTCAGAGGAGAGAACTTTCCACGGCTCCTGGTTCAGAGGAGAGAACCTTCCACAGCTCCTGGTTCAGAGGAGAGAACCTTCCACGGCTCCTGGTTCAGAGGAGAGAACCTTCACCAACTCCTGGTTCAGAGGAGAGAACCTTTCACGGCTCCTGGTTCAGAGGAGAGAACCTTCACCTCCTGGTTCAGAGGAGAGAACCTTCCACTCCTGGTTCAGAGGAGAGAACCTTCCAGGCTCCTGGTTCAGAGGAGAGAACCTTCCACGGCTCCTGGTTCAGAGGAGAGAACCTTCCACAAGCTCCTGGTTCAGAGAAGAGAACCTTCCACGGCTCCTGGTTCAGAGGAGAGAACCTTCACGGCTCCTGGTTCAGAGGAGAGAACCTTCCCACGCTCCTGGTTCAGAGGAGAGAACCTTCCACAGCTCCTGGTTCAGAGGAGAGAACCTTCCACAGCTCCTGGTTCAGAGGAGAGAACCTTCACCAGCTCCTGGTTCAGAGGAGAGAACCTTCACCAGCTCCTGGTTCAGAGGAGAGAACTTTCCACGGCTCCTGGTTCAGAGGAGAGAACTTTCCACGGCTCCTGGTTCAGAGGAGAGAACCTTCCACGGCTCCTGGTTCAGAGGAGAGAACCTTCACCAACTCCTGGTTCAGAGGAGAGAACCTTCCACAGCTCCTGGTTCAGAGGAGAGAACCTTCCACGGCTCCTGGTTCAGAGGAGAGAACCTTCCACAACTCCTGGTTCAGAAGAGAGAACCTTCCATGGCTCCTGGTTCAGAGGAGAGAACATTCACCAGCTCCTGGTTCAGAGGAGAGAACCTTCACCAGCTCCTGGTTCAGAGGAGAGAACCTTCCGCAACTCCTGGTTCAGAAGTGAGAACCTTCCACAACTCCTGGTTCAGAGGAGAGAACCTTCTACAGCTCCTGGTTCAGAGGAGAGAACCTTTCACAGCTCCTGGTTCAGAGCAGAGAACCTTCAAGAGCTCTGGGTTCTCAGCCCAAAGGGGACCTTAATATCTGTATCTGTGGTACCACATTGTGAAAAGGACTGACCTTCTCTTTACTCTTGATGTGCACGTTGATGTCCCTGAGCAGGTACGGCCCCTCAGGCCCGGCCAGTAAACTGGTGCTGCTGAACGTGATGGAGCCTCGGTTTGGCCAGTCCTCTGGAGGTGGTTTGTCCGAAAACCAGGCTGGCTCCTGCTCCTCTTTCTCCATGGTCAGTGCTTGACGCACTGACACCATCTGTTACATACAACACCAACATTCAATGACACCATCTGTTAAGACAACACCAACATTCAGTGAAACCATCTGTTAACACCATAACATTCTGTGACACCATGTGTTAACACAACACCAACATTCAGTGACACCATCCGTTAACACCAAAATTCACCAACAGTCTGTTATCACAAACATTCAGTGACACCATCTGTTAACATAACACCAACATTCATTGACACCATCTGTTACCAAAACGCCAATATCCAGCTACATCCACTGTTAAAAAAGCACACCAACACTCACTGCCACTATTATTATTATTCATAGCTTTTCTATAGCACTATTCTCTGCTCTCGAGCAGACTCACTGCGCACATTAGCATGTAATTCTGAATGAATGACTGAATGACTCACTATTTCAAGTATTTGTTAACACAACACCAACATTCACTGACACCACCTTTTAACACATCAACATTCACAGAGACCACCTGTTAACATACCACCAACATTCAGCTACATCAACTAGGTTGGTTGTGAAATCAGTTCATAAGAATAACAACAATAATGGATACTTCTACAGCACATTATTTCTAGCCAGTGCTTAAAACCACACAGACACCATGTGTTAACACAACACAAACATTCAGCTACATCACATTCTGAAATATCGGTCTTGGTGTGTATGTCTTTCACTCACTGAAAGTGTGCCATAATTCCCTATGTCTAGCAAGTATCACAGCTGGCCCAATTGTTGCCCACAGTCTCTGACCTTCTTGTTCCATGAGCAAGCTGATCATGCAACTTTCATGCCTGACATCACACAGACCGTGCATACAACACGGCTGAGCTAGCACTCTACACTTGTCCTTTTTGTGTATTGGGCGATTCAGCGAAGCTGGTTTGCTAGAATGAAAGCGCTTTGTAATCTTTCGCGCAAGAAGTCGCGAGAGGTCGCAGTGCACTTCCGGGCCAATTTCTGAGTAGGAGTTGCTTCACGCTGTGTATAACAGTGGAAGCTGAACCTAGAACTGCGAAGCAGTACAAATGCCAATACTGTTGCAGTTGCAAAGATTACTGTGGAAAGGGGATGGAGGGTGGAAAAAAAGTGTCTTTGCATCGTTTTTTGGCTGACCAGAAGATCATAGTTCGTAGAAAATATGCGTTTTGGGGCATCCTATAGCACGAGCAACAAGTTATTGCTTATTTCCAGACACATTATGACTACGGGCCTCAAAAAATGCCTTTAAAGTTGGCAGTGTAAAATTCGCAAATTCACTGTCACCGCCTACCAGTGTGAAGAAAGTACGCACCGGAAGTAAAAGCAGCCAAGGGACTTAAGCGATGCCAGGCAAAAATCAAGGGAGTTAACAACCCCGCTTGAATCGCCCAATAGCAAGCCTCATTCTCTGTCTCTGACAAAACTCAGTTTAGGTCTACCTAGTGGATGAAACTTGTTTTGAGACGGCTAGCTCCTTTAACTTTCTCAGAGACTACACATTGAATCATTTTTGAAAAGGTTTTACATCAGCTCCTTTATGTCTGTCCTCTTCTTTGCTTCCTTCTTCTTTTGTTGTCTATTTTCTTGCACCCGAAGAAGAAAACATTTGTCGAAAGCATTTTGTACTATTGTTTCCTTGTGTTTTGTCGTATTGGTGACTACATTTCCCTACATCTGTTCTATCCTACACATTGTGATGATTTACTTTTGGTTGGTTGTTTATTACTGTTATTGCTTTTATGTGTTTTTTTTATGAGCGAGCTGGCAGTAATTTCCCGTAATGGGATGAATAAAGTATTCCGTATTGTGTACTTACATTGTTTCCCAGACAGACAGCATGTCGCAGCAAAGACTGCACAGGCAGCGGCAAGGTGACACAGTAGGTGAGGCACAGAGCCAGGAGACCGCTGCTGATACCTGTAAGAATGGCGAGATTTGAGGAATGGTGCTAAGGTTCACCCTGCAATATGACAATACCAACAGACACAAGGTCACCCATCCATGTCACGGGTTGTGCATCCAACATTTAGCCTCACTGTCAGTAGAGCTTTGTGTCTATGCACACGCACACACACACATCCTCTTTCTCACACACACACATTCTCTCTCTTGCTCACACACACACACATTCTCTCTCTCTCTCTCACACACATTCTCTCTCTTGCTCACACACACACACACGCTCTCTCTCTCATGCACACACACACACATCCTCTCTCTCACTCTCACACACACACACATTCTCTCTCTTGCTCACACACACGCTCTCTCTCTCATGCACACACACACACATCCTCTCTCTACTCTCACACACACACACTTCTCTTTGTCAGTAGAGCTTTGTGTCTATGCACATGCACACACACACATCCTCTCTCTCACACACACACATTCTCTCTCTTGCTCACACACACACACACACACACGTTCTCTCTCTCATGCACATACACACACATTCTCTCTCTCTCTCACACACACACACACACTCTCACACACACATACTCTCACATACACATTCTCTAACACACACATATATTCTCTCTCTCTCTCCCTCCCTCACTCACTCACTCATTCACACACACACACACATTCTCTCTCTCACACACACTCACATGTACGTACGCACGCACACATGTATACACACACACACTCACACACACAAACCCCCAAGCAAATCAAAAAGTCAAAACCACAAACTTACTGCCAACAAGAGTGATGCTGACATAGATGACGACAGAGACGAACATGACAATGATGAAGATGCAGATAAGCAGCAATCTGCTGCAGATGCACAGCGCCAGGAAGCGTGACCAGGTGAGAAGGTTGAGGTGGGAGTCAAAGCCATCCACAAAGTGGTCCTGGCGCCTGAAGGCGCGGATGGTCTTGCAGCCCCTGCAGAGTCTCTGTGATGTCCACCTTGACTGGTTCACGTGCTACAGAAACATGTAGGTTGTCAGCAATGACTAATATGTGTGATGATCATTCTGACCACATCATTACAGGTCAGTTGCTAGTAGTCCCTGCAGAGTCTCTGTGATGTCCACCTTGACTGGTTCACGTGCTACAGAAACATGTAGGTTGTCAGCAGTGACTAATATGTGTGATGATCATTCTGACCACATCATTACAGGTCAGTTGCTAGTAGTCCCTGCAGAGACTCTGTGATGTCCACCTTGACTGGTTCACGTGCTGCAGAAACATGTGGGTTGTCAGCAGTGATTAACACGTGTGATGTCCACCTTTACTGGTTTACATGCTGCAAAAATACATGTTAGTTGTTAGCAGTGACTATATGTGTGATGTCCACCTTTACTGGTTTACATGCTGCAAAAATACATGTTAGTTGTTAGCAGTGATTAACATGTGTGATGTCCACCTTTACTGGTTTACATGCTGCAAAAATACATTTTAAAGTTTTTTTAGCAGTGATTAACATGTGTGATGTCCTCCTTTATTGGTTTACATGCTACAAAAATACATGTTAGTTGTTAGCAGTGACTAACATGTGTGATGTTCACCCTTACTGGTTTACATGCTGCAAAAATACATGTTAGTTGTTAGCAGTGACTAACATGTGTGATGTCCACCTTTACTGGTTTACATGCTACAAAAATACATGTTAGTTGTTAGCAATGACTAACAAGTGTGATGTCCACCTTGACTGGTTTACATGCTGCAAAAATACATGTTAGTTGTTAGCAGTGACTAACAAATGTGATGTCCACCTTGACTGGTTTACATGCTGCAAAAATACAGTTAGTTGTCAGCAGGGGCTAACAACTAACATGTGATGATCACTCTGACCACACCATTACAGTTAGTTGTTAGCAGTCCCTGTAGTCTCTGTAATGTCCACTGTGACCGGTTCACACGCTGCAAAAATACATGTTATATGTCAGCAGTGACCAACATGTGTGATGATCACTCGACCAGTTCGTGCTCTGCAAAAATACATGTTAGATGTCAGCAGTCACTAACGCGTGTGATGATCGCTCTGACCAGTTCATATGTTGGAAGATACACACATCAGTTGTTAGCAGTGACTGACCTGTCTGATGACCACTCTGACCGGTTCATGTGACAGCAAATATACTAGTTGCTAGCAGTGACCAACCTGCATGATGATCGCTTTGAGCAACCAGTTCAGGTGATGGAAATATAAGCTAGTTGTCAGCAGTGATTGATCTCTGTAATTTGCTTTGTCCACTTTATATGCTGGAAAATACCTGTTATTGGTTAGCACTAAAAGACCTCTTGAAAGTGATTAAAACAACTAGGGATTACCTTATTATTATCCATTATGATACGTTTTACAAATTATATTTAATTTATTTATTATATATTTATATTTACTATGTATTTCCCTGTTATTTTCTTAATCACTTAAGCTGGCAAATAAAGGAGGAGGGGTGCATTAATTTCCCAAACTCACCAGATTCTCTCAGTTGGCGCATCCCTCTCAACGTTCGAGCTCCAAACACCTGCAGTGTTGCCATGACAACGATGAGGGGCAGCACAGCCACCAGCAACCAGGGGTTGATGACACACATCACCACCGCCAACCCCAGGACCCGCAGAGCCACCTGAAATCACCACCAGTCACCATAACAACCAACGACACCACTTAGAGTCTTGCTCAAGATCAAAAGGTCACAGGTTCGAATCCTGGCAGAATTTTCTACTCCAGGGTGAACTTTCTATGCTGACCCTCATTTGGGTGTCTGCTCCACCCCCATGTGACCACAGTAGCAATAAAAGATCCCAGTCATTCTCCCAAAAGTGCAGGTGGCAGGTTACACCTAAACACATACGCAGCCTATGTATGTGGCTTGGAATGAAGTGACACTGTAAACTGGTGCATAGTTGTATGGTGTACACAGAATGTGCAGAGATGGCAGCAGTCTCAAGTGGCACCAGCCATCTAACAATCAAACAGTGCTGTAAGTACATCACTTCGTTGCATATTCAAAAATGCACTATGAAAATCTAGTCATTCATTTGGAGTCACATACGACAAGAGTGCAATGGGTCTGCTCAAAAGTGGAGAACAGCACTATCTAAAAGCGATCAACAACAACAACAGCAACCACTGTCATCCCCATGATACACAGCAGCATCTGTGATCACCTACACTAATAATAATGGTTTTGTAAACTGCCTAAAGTGCTGAACATTACGCAATGAATTCTCTTTCCACAGAAATAGTGACCACTTCAATACAAGAATCAAAGACAGATGAAAGCAACATGTATAAATATTTCATTTACCAGCCAGGACACCCATCAGTGATCCATTACTTCAGCATCCAAACCTAGTTCCATGGTAACATAATTTTTTACTTTAGCTCTTGTGGTGTTTATCCATGTCCCTTCCTTCAGATCCAGAAACTGAAATGAGCGCTAAAGAAAAATTGTAGCCCCTAAATTCAGCTTAATTTTAACCAAATTACACAAATTAATTTTAACTGTTCTATCTTTTTTCTCACTTAAAAAAAATAGTCACGTACTTCTTTATTCCATTCAAATGAAAACGTAGGGGCTACACATAAATAACAAAGGAATAAAATCTACATGTATAAGAGATTCAGTCTAAGAGCATGCAATAACATACAAATGCCACAAGCATTATTTAAATAGAATTGATATTACTTATGGAGTGTGCTGTAAAATGAACAGTATCACACATGTAAGAATTAATTTATACATTTGAAAAGGTTCCTTGTTCTCACTGTCATAAGCTCATGTCCAGATTAACTTAGCTCCAAATGCCAGTAAGGGAAGAGCATACCTCTACTGTCAAGTAGGAGAGGTAAGGAATACAGGTGTCGATGAAAGACAGGTGGAGCGAAAATGCAGACAGCACTGAGTCTGCAAGAAAAAACAATAGCAACAATTACTATAAACACAATTACTTTTTGTGATCATCACCATGACCAACACATATACCCACACACAATCAGATACACACACACAAAAATCCACTGCATCTCTGCTCACACGTGCTTTTGCACAGCAAATTTGTTACTGAATAAATGTATGGCCTTTATTCTAGTAGCAAAACAAACACAAATTGAATATTATTTTTATATCTAACTCAATCATGACCCCCCCCCCCCCCCCACCTACTTTTGCTAAATGCCATGAGCATACTTTTTTGCATGTGCATGCATGTTGTGTTTGTTTTGTTTTTCCATTGTGGAGCAAACACAGTGCTAAAGAAACAGACATTAACAACAACACAAACAAGAGATCACTCACATATCATATCAATTTACAGCTTGTAGGCTTTTTAGCCTTTTGAGTTCAAAGTCATATTTTGGTCAACATCATTTTTTTGAAGAGTGCTGTGTGTATTAACCTGGCTTCTTTTCATCAGTTACCAGCGCCAAGGTCATTACCACCTACCAAGGTAACTTTAACTCTTTGTGTCGACGCAGCAAACTCACCAAGAGAGGAAACCAGGAAGAAGCTGATCTTGGCTCTCATCAACGCCTCCAGCATGTTGTCGTGGCAACGCTTCCCAGCAGACACGCACACCTGCACCGTGGCCATCGCAAACCCAAACCCCATAAGGGTGGCCACGGCGACAAACACAGCATAGAGCTGGAGCTGCTCGGCAAAGGCAGAAACTTGGGGTGCTTCGGTGATGGTGACGCTGGGAGAGACCAGGGGCAGAGGGGTCACTTGGTACGCCAGGCCTGTTGTCGGCTGACCAGTGAAGTTTGTTGACTGCGTGCTGACCCTGAAGCAGAAAGAAGGGCGTCAACCTGTAACTCTTGCGGCCACTCAGTGAATAAAAGTTATAATAATAATGAGGATTTCTGTAGCGCCCATCTTCCGCACAAGGTAGGAGCGCAGGTGTTTTACAATAGCACTAGCAACACGCACTCACTCACTCACTCACACACATGCGTGCACACACACACACATCAGATGGGGGGATAGTCATGGATCTTAAAAATTAGAAATAGTTATTGAACAGGTGCGTCTTGAGGGCAGCCTTAAAAGAGAAGGAAGAATCAGAGTGGCGAAGTGTCTGAGGCAAATTGTTCCAAACCGATGGGCCAGTGTAAAAAAACATTCTTTCACAAATGTTTTTGTGTTTACACAAGGGGTGACAAAGGTTCAGGTGCTGGATGTGGCACTGAAAGAAGGTTGGTATGGCTGTGCCTGCGACATCTTATTTTCTACTGGTCAGTCACTCAGATGGAATCTCCGGTTCACCACAGCATGGCTGCCATGCACTCCTGGTCATCCAGAATGCCGAAAATTTCACTGTTACTGAAAATGACACCCAAGGCTGTCATGTAGCAGGGATGGCTGCAGCAATGTTCTGCCGTCATGCTAACAGAGGCAGCATTCCAACTGACTGGTTCTGAACTTGGTAAAGAGTTGATGGTTCAGGCGTTATGGATGGTTCAGGCGTCTTAAGACAGTCACCTGCTCTGATCTTGACAGCAAATGGTAGGGGTCGGTGCTTTAATATGTAAAAGGGGCTAACTCTGCTGATTTTGATGGCTGAAAGACCAAGTAGCTGGAAAACAACCCTGACATTTTCACTGACTCACTCACACACACACACACACACACACACACACACACACACACACACACACTTGAAAATCTGTTGAATCAAATTTCACATGTAGCATAAGGTAAGGTTATGGTGATCAATACATGCACATTTAGCCACATGTTTCATTCAACATGTGAGATAATGCTCTTGAATCTTAGCATGCGTTTGTATGCAGATCACATATTATTAATACTATTAACCACAAAAAATCAAATCAAAAAAGCCAGCAACTGAGCAGGATTCCAAGCATTTAAATTAAAAGGAAAAATTCCCACAGTGGATAGATATCAAATACTTACCAACCAGCCAAAATGAAGTCCATAATTATCACAATCACAAGATTAATTAACTGTTAACATAGAGATCATTGCTTAAAGTTTGAATAGAACTGTCAAACAAAAAAACAAAATCCTGGCAGCAGGGAATGCACACAGAGTTATTTTCTGACCTACTCCAGACATAAGAGGGAACTACTGATAGCTCTGGTTTATCCCTGTTGTTGGGTACCACAGATGTAGAAATTTTATTAAAAAATTGCAGGCAGAATGAACTCACCAAGTTGCTAACATCCAGTCAGCCGCGGAAGACAGAGCCTAAAAACAAAAAGCCTTCAATTATACATACGGTTCAATTCAAGTGACAGCCAGAGCATTGAAAACAAAAAGCCTTCAATTATACATACGGTTCAATTCAAGTGACAGCCAGAGCATGAAAACAAAACGCTTTCAATTACACATACAGTTCAGTTCACGCACTCAGGAAAATCCACAAGTGCTCAACCTCATCTCTCTGAAGCTTCCCCAGTGTTCTCTTTAAAACAGTTCCAATCTTTGTCTGACTTAGGATGACGCTTTCAAGGAAGATTGTCGAGCTCTTCCTTTTCCTATCCTGTTCTCACACGTTGTCCTGCAAATGGCGCTTCTCTCTCAAAGGACAAAATAAACGCCCCAAGACCTGCTGATGTGGCGAGACGTGTGTGACTCTCCATGTCCACAATGTGCTGGGATACAAGGTCTGTGTGGTAATGACACAGTGGTCCTTGGTCAGGGGCATATCAGCATCAAGTCAAAACTGAAAACCCACCTCTTCTCTTCTGCACACTGATCTGAAATTCTCCTTCATCTCTTTTCCACCAAACATATCAATAGTATGCATAATTTGTATGTGTCTTGGAGGGGGGGGGGGCTGAGGAATCAGGGGTGCATGCATGTACCTGTGTGCATGTGTGTGTGTGTGTGTGTGTGTGCATGCGTATGTGTGTGCCTGCGCACGCGTATGTGTGTGTGTGTTTGAGTGTGTGTGTGTGTGTGTGTGCATGTGTATGTTTGTCCGTGCATGTGTTTGCATGTATGTGAGTGTGCGTGTGCATGTATGTGTGTCTATGCATCTGTGTGTAGATGTGGCTGCAACCCATTCAGCCACTGAACACAAAGAGTGTGAGACATCAGGACTGACCTGAGCTCCCAGCCACAACAGCAGCAACAGCGGCAGCAGACCCCAGAACAGCTTGCTGCGGACGAAGGCAAAGAGCAGGTGCAGGTCCGACTGCAGGGAAACGTCCTCCGACCCCACCTCTTTCTGGGCCTTACACAGCGCCAACTGCAGGCAAAAATATACGTGTCTTCCCAGAAACAGAGACAGAATCTTGTGAAAACATAAATTATGGGGTTTTCTGGGGGGGGGGGGATAAAAACACACTTTTTCTGTCTCAGAATACAATATGTCTAAACCATTTTTTAGATTACAGTAAAGCAAACACCTCTTGAACTAGATGAAGATAACAGTGTGCAACGTGTGTCAAATGGCCAAGTTTTTCAACTGAGAGCAAATCAGACTAACGCACAAGCCATGCAGATTTCATTTCCTAAACTGCAAATCGACTATCCAAAAAGGAGATCAGAGATCAAGCCAATTTCATTATAAGAGTGAACCTACCCGTATTCGAAAGTTTTCTTCTTCCGCCTCAAGCTGACCTCGGCGCTCATTCTGTGACGGATCCGCAGTAACAAACTCTCGGATGTCAACCCCTCGTGACTGCAGCTCTTCGTATGATCCAATGTCATATAATGACCCCTGAAAACAGAAACCAATACAGGTACAGTTAGCCACAAACTGGATGTTCTAAGCACAATCAGGGTACACCAGGCACAGTTAAATGTCACGATGGACGCCCTAAGCATAATAAGGGTACATCAGGCACACTTAGCGGGGGTGCCCCAAGCATAATCAGGGTACATCAGGCACACTTAGTGGGGTGCTCTAAGCATAATCAGGGTACATCAGGCACACTTAGTTGGGTGCTCTAAGCATAATCAGGGTACATAAGGCACACTTAGTGGAGTGCTCTAAGCATAATCAGGGTCCATCAGGCACACTTAGTAGGGTGCTCTAAGCATAATCAGGGTACATCAGGCTCACTTAGCAGGGTGCTCTAAGCATAATCAGGGTACATCAGGCACATTTAGCGGGGTGCTCTAAGCATAATCAGGCACACTTAGCAGGGTGCTCTAAGCATAATGAGGGTACATCAGGCACATTTAGCGGGGTGCTCTAAGCATAATCAGGCACACTTAGCAGGGTGCTCTAAGCATAATCACGGTACATCAGGCACATTTAGCGGGGTGCTCTAAGCATAATCGGGGTACATCAGGCACACTTAGCAGGGGGTGCCCCAAGCATTACATCAGGCACAGTTGATAGTGTGCCCCAAGCATAAACGGGGCACATCAGGTACACTTGGCAGGGTTCCCCAAGCATAATCAGGGTACATCAGGCACACTTAGTGGGGTACCCCAAGCATAATCAGGGTACATTGGGCACACATAGCGAGGTACCCCAAGCATAATCAGCGTAAAGCAGGCACATTTAGTGGGGTTCCCCAAGCATAGGGTATCATCAGACACACTTAGTCACACCTCTGGATACCCTAAGCATAATCAGGGTACATCAGGCATTATTAACCACACCTCTGGATGCTCTAAGAATATCAGGGTACATGTGGCACACTTAGCCACACCTCTGGATGCCCTAAGAATATCAGGGTGCAACAGGCACACTTCGTCACCTCTGGATGTCCTAAGAATACCAGGATACATCAGGCACACTTAGCCACGCCTCTGGATGTCCTAAGAATATCAGGGTGCAACAGGCACACTTAGCCATATCTCTGAATGTCCTACGAATACCAGGGTACAACAGGCACAGCTAACCACACTTCTGTGAGCCTTAAGCATAATCAGAATACGCCAAGCACAGTTAGCCACACCTTTTGGCTCCCAAACATAATCAGGGTACATCAGGCACAGTCAGCCTTAATGGGTACCATAAGGACCAAAAGGGGCAGGTAGCTTGCTGCCACGGACCTTACCTCTCGCAGCACAGCGATGCGACTGGCTGCCTTCAGGATGTGGAGGTTGCGCGTCACCAGGATGCGAGTCTTGGCTTCCAGCATCCCGGATACACACCTGAACCAACACAAAACCACACCCATGATATATGTACTTGAACAACCTGAACCCACACAAAACCACACCCATGACATATGTACTTGAACAACCTGAACCCACACAAAACAACACCCATGACATATGTACTTGAACAACCTGAACCCACAAAACCACACCCATGATATATGTACCTGAACAACCTGAACCAACACGAAACCACACCCATGACATATGTACTTGAACAACCTGAACATATGCAAAACCACACCTATCATTCCACAGCCTAACATAATGTACATGTACCTAAACAACCTGAACAAACGCAAAACTGCACCCATCATTCCACACCCCTGACATAATGTGTATTTATAATGTGTATGTATTTATAATGTGTATTTATAATGTGTATGTTTTTATAATGTGTATGTATTTGAACCCGAACAAATGCAAAACCACATCTATCATTCCACAACCGGATTTAATGTATATCTACCTGAACAACCTGAACAAACGCAAAACCACACCTATTATTTCACAACCGGATTTAATGTATATCTACCTGAATGACCTGAACAAACGCAAAACCACACCTATTATTCCACAACCTGATTTAATGTATATCTACCTGAACAACCTGAACAAACGCAAAACCATACCTATCATTCCACAACCTGATTTAATGTATAACAACCTGAACAAACGCAAAACCACACCTATCATTCCACAACCTGATACAATGTAAATGTACCTGAACAACCTGAACAAACACATAACTGCACCCACCATTTCACACCCCTGACATAATGTATTTGAACCTGAATAATTGTATAACTACATCATCCCATACCCCAACATGATATATATTTGAATCAACACAAAATTACACCCATCCTCATCAGTATTACTTATTACTATTACTTTGTCCGTCACTGTCATTTCAGCCTGAGACTTAATGAGTTGCAACAGCTAAATAATTCCAAACGTCAGTGAACATTTCCACAGAATTTAGCCAGGCTGTTTCTTCTTCCCCACACTGGCAGACTCATTCATATATGTATGCCTCTAGGGCCCAGGGCCTTAGTTTTTTTATCTCGTCAGGACTGGACACTCAGTCCACCACCATGAGGCTAGTCTGAGTCACTGACCCCTTCATCATGTCCTGCCTGGTCGGGTTGTCCACACAGCTGAAGATGTCGTCCAGCAAATAGATGTCCGTGTTCAGGTATACGGCTCTGAAAACGAAAAAACATCAAATCATTAAAAAAAAAAAAAGTCAACCCACCTGAGCTGCCAACCCTTCACTAGACTTAAGAGTAGCAAAAGCAGATTTTAAGTGTCGTAATTAGATTTTGAGTGTGGTCAGAGCTGCCAACCCTTCCCTAGACTTTAATGTACACGTTTGTATGTGTGGCTGGCACACGCATCCTCACAACAGAACTAAAGCCAATCTGAATTCAGACCTTCACCATTTATTCACTATTTAACATTTATTTATCCTTTGGTGTGCAGCTTTGTGACTTGATTTGAACTTCACTTGGATGCCCCCTTCAGTGAAGCGTGTGTGGCCCGTTTGCACTTCACCAGCAGACTGTCGCTTGGCTCAGCCTTGTAACAGATCTCCCCTCTTGACTTCAGTATCATGAGCGCCTCAACAGTGTCATTGCCCAGCGTTGAACGGAAGTCCGTCCCACCCACCCCCCACTCCAAAACCAAAAACTGCAATCTGAACAAATAGACTAACAATAATATCACCCTTCACATTCTCCCAGGACTCTTGTTTACTGTGTAAATTACAACTTTACAAAGGCTACACAGGTAAATCTTATCTTTATGCAGAGTGACAAGTTGGTCAACATCTAAAAACTAAATATGATGTGCTAGGCAGAAACAACACTGATGTATCGAGACTGGGGGTGGGTCAGTGGGGGGGAGACAAAGAAAGTTCTGAGCAAACGCACACTGACCTGCAGTCTCCACCATTTATGTTCCCATTTTCCACAGAAGCTGATACAGAGTATCATCATCTGAATGTAGCGTCTTCTGTCAAACTGCATCTTTATGATGTGTTATACCTAACACAACAGATGTCAACAGCCATTTTACTGCCCCCGACGCATATCTGTGTACTTTTGGATAAACTCTACCCTCTCTCTCTCCTTATCTGGAAATGCCTTATTTGGGAACATCAACTGAAGAGACCCCTCAGAAGTTGTGCCTTTACACCTCTTTCCCCTACACATGCCCCCCCCTCCACGCAACAACAGGTGATAGGTCTGTAGATTCCTGTGTTTGCTAAGTAGCCAGCAAGCTTGGTTTTGCAGCATTGCCACTAAGCTGTATTCTTTCACTACCTCAGCTGCCCCCCCCCACACACACCATGCAGTAACAGGTGACGAGTCTGTAGATCCCTGGGTCTGTTATGTGACCAGCAAGTTTAGTTTAGCAGCCTAGCCTACTGAAACTATGGTAGGGGCTGTAATCTTTCACTACCTCAGCCCCCCCCCCCCCCCCCCCCCGATGAAACAAGTGATACATATGTAGATCTCTGTGTCTGCTATGTGGTCAGCGAGTTGATCAGCCAACTAAGCTGTAATCCTTCCCTACTTAGTCCCCCCCCCCCCCCCTTTCACAGTTGATGACAGGTGGTTAGATGAGAGTGGTCGTTACCTGGCCAGAGTGAGTTTTGCTTTGTAGATGCTGCTGAGCTGTAGCCCTCTCTCCCCTACCAGGGTGGCATCTCCCTCAGGCAACATCTCCAGCAGCTGAACACAGACCACACATTACAATCAGCCTTGGTTTGAAACTCAACAAGGACTGGATGGCATCGCCGGTAACATCTCCAACAGTTGAGCACAGACCACACATTAATACAAACGATGGTTTGGAACTCAATGAGGACTGGATGGCATCTCCAGTAACATCTCCAGCAGTTGAACACAGACAACACATTACAATCAGCCTTGGTTTGAAACTCAACAATGACTGGATGGCATCTCCGGTAACATCTCCAACAGTTGAGCACAGACCACACATTAATATAAACGATGGTTTGGAACTCAATGAGGACTGGATGACATCTCCAACAGCTAAACATAGACCACACATTACAATCAATGTTGGTTTGAAATTTGACTCTTGTTGGGAGAAGTGGCAAAGCTAACAACTTTAGACAAAGCTATCTTGCTTTGTCAAACTAACAACACCTACCTCGAAGAATGAATCTGCACACACTGCTGTCAAATAGAACTGAATCATACTATTTTGTCAAGACCTATAGCATTTCCATTCTCTGGGCTTTAGCAGTTAATTAGTAATATGAGAATACCCACTAAAAATAACCAAATTTATCAGACCATTACTCATATCTAATCAACTATCAACATGTATTGTATATAATATCAAGATAGCTTTGTGTAGAGTTGTCAGCTTGCGACTGATGTACCCAATAGGCTCTTTATGAATGGAGGTAACTCCCTCCTTTTTACGTAGGATTTACTCTGATTAACGTCTTCCATATCTAAATACAACGCTTCAACAATTAATTGCTTTTTTTCTTCTTCTACATTTCAAGCCTAAAACTATCAACACATATTCTTAGATCACAGCATTAGTATCAATGCTAACAAATGAAATTTCAGAAAACTAACCAAATTCAACATTAACACCAAATCAACTATGGGTATCGCTATTGATATCCAGTCATACAATTAAATGTACCGCACCTTGGTCAAGCAGCAAGCTCTGATCACCGTCTGGTATCTGTCTGCATCATAGGAATCCCCAAACACGATGTTGTCTCGCACGGACCCAGAGAACAGCCATGGCTCCTGGGCGCAGAATGCCATTCTGCCATTTACGGAGATCTGTCCGATTTCATACGGCAGCTCCCCAATCAGGGTCATCAGCAGCGAGGTCTGAAGAGCGACAGGCATATATGTTATCAACCACAGAGTTTGAGGCTACATTAGATGGGCAGCAGTGAGGTCCAAAGACAGACACTTGTATGTTATCAACCGCACAGTAGCGAGGTCTGAACACAGACACTTGTATGTTATCAACCGCACAGTAGCGAGGTCTGAACACAGACACTTCTATGTTATCAACCACAAAGTTTGAGGCTACATTAGATGGGCAGCAGTGAGGTCTGATGACAGACACTTGTATGTTATCAACCACACAGTAGTGCGGTCTGAAGACAGACACTTGTATGTTATCAACCACACAGCAGTGAGGTCTCAAGACAGACACTTGTATGTTATCAACCACACAGCAGTGAGGTCTGAAGACAGATTGTATGTTATCAACCACACAGCAGTGAGGTCTCAAGACAGACACTTGTATGTTATCAACCACACAGCAGTGCGGTCTGAAGACAGACACTTGTATGTTATCAACCACACAGCAGTGAGGTCTCAAGACAGACACTTGTATGTTATCAACCACACAGCAGTGAGGTCTCAAGACAGACACTTGTATGTTATCAACCACACAGCAGTGCGGTCTGAAGACAGACACTTGTATGTTATCAACCACACAGCAGTGAGGTCTCAAGACAGACACTTGCATGTTATCAACCACACAGCAGTGAGGTCCGAAGACAGACACTTGTATGTTATCAACCACACAGCAGTGAGGTCTGAAGACAGACACTTGTATGTTATCAACCACACAGCAGTGAGGTCTGAAGACAGACACTTGTATGTTATCAACCACACAACAGTGAGGTCTGAAGAGAGACAGGCATATGTTATCAACCAGAGTTTGAGGCTACATCAGATAGGCAGCAGTGAGGTCTGAAGACAGACACCTGTAGGTTATCAACCACAGTCTGAGGCTACTTTAGATGGGCATTTGTCTAATCTTGTACAGTCAATGTTAGCGCTGAGGTCTGAGGACAGACACCCTTATATCAACAACAGAGTTATGTTTAAATGTGATAAAGCTTACAAATAAAAATGTGTATAATAAAACAAATGTGTGTGTGTGTGCATGTTTGTGTGTAACATGGTTACTGTTTGACAGGCGATAATGGTAGACTACAATACTTAAGGTTCTGCTCTTTGTTTGAAATGTATGTTAATGTGGTTTTTGTCATAAGATGTTTGTACAGCGCAGTGAGTTTAACTCTGGTTAGAGAACAGCGCTTTATAAGAATTTATTATTATTATTATAATGTAACCAAGGGGGAATAAAGTAGAGAGTAGGATGAACATGTGAGTTAAAGACTACCTTTGGTGGATATCGTCTGATCTCAAAAGACTACCATTATCAGTTTTGATGGAAATTCACAAATTGGTTACCCAAAAAAACCTGCCCTAAAAAGTACACAAACACAGTTTTGTACATTTCTCTCTTCTCAGGAATGACCCCTGCATTCACTCTTTCAGCTGTTCACAGGTAACATTAATTGTGACCATCTGATTGGCTAAAGTGCTCAGTTAATGACAGCACAGAACTTTTTTTTAAATATGCGTAACAACACGTCAACAGTAGTGGATAAGGAAAAAAAAGACAGGTGAATAGTGACTGTCTGCATCATAGGAATCAAAACAATGAACAACTACAGGCACATGGTATTTAACAATTTTCTTGTTCAGATCTGACCTACCTTTCCTGAATGTTGTGGTCCAACAACAGCAAGAAGTTCCCCCTGTAACAAACAATCTGGACATTAAATTACAAATACGACGAACGGGAAAACTCTGCACCAGTCCTCAGATTCGTATCATGCATGCTGCTGTCAAGCAAGACATTTTCTTTAAAGTATGTCATTCTGAATTTCATTTTTGAAAACATTACACATAATCCCACCCAGCAGGTCTGTGACTCACATACACACACAGCCATGATCACCACACACATATTCACATCCACATTATGTGCACACAGGTGGTATGCACATATGCATGAAACCATAGAAATTACATCCTTTCAACATTTCTCTATATGCAATACTAAACTCTGGGCAAGAACTTCTCTCCTTCTCTGCACTTAGCACCCCACCAACCCCCAACCACACACACATACACTCACATCAAACACTAGCACCCCCCCCCCCCCACGTATACACACACACTAGCAACCCCCCCCCAACACACACACACACACACTAGCAACCCCCCCCACAAAGTGCTCACAACCCACCTTTTTCACTTGGAGAGAAAGATATTTCAAAGAAAAGGCATGCTCCACATCACTCTGAAAATGAAAAGGTCTGGTTGTAATTTTGTCCAGTCAACTGAAGACACCATAGCAAACACAAGTCCACAAACAATCCTACTACCTTGATGAGAGACCACCCTGATGAGAGACCACCCTGATGAGAGACCACCCAAAGACCACCCTGATGAGAGACCACCCTGATGAGAGACCACCCTGATGAGAGACCACCTTGATGAGAGACCACCCTGATCAAAGACCACCCTGATCAAAGACCACCCTGATGAGAGACCACTTTGATGAGAGAACACCCTGATGAAAGACCACCCTGATGAGACCACACTGATGAAAGACCACCCTGATGAGAGATCCCTTTTTTTTTTTAAAAGAACCTTTCCCTTTGTTCTGTGACATTTATGAAGCCCTCATCAGGAACTACCTTCTTTTTTTTTAAAGACTATACTCTTCATTTCTGGGAGATGGTACTGTAGAATCACAACTCTCATTACCGTTTTATCAGTAACTCTTCAAAAATGTGTCAGACCACAAATTTATCCTTGTATTAATTTGGTAGATTTGATTTGACTTACACATTAGAAAAATTTAAAATGTACATTTCAGATTTGCTTAAGACAGGATTTTTTGGGACTATCCTGAGAAGACATTGCGCAACTGACAGGATGTTAAAATCCAGTTACGAACTAACAAACTAATGTTTAACTTTAAGTGGGCCCAAGAATTTAATAATTTATCTGGAGTAAAAAGAGCAATACAGAACTGCAAGGCCATACAGGCCACAGTAACTTGGTGTTTTACGCCCAGTCAACCTTTGCAGTTATATCAGGAAGATCCAGGCCACAGTATTGCCTTGATCATGGGTGGCTGGGCATTTTTTATTTTATTTTTATCTACCTCATAAAGCAGGCTCTTTGTCGAGCTGGTGCTGTCCCGCTTCCGGCGCTTCTGGAATCTTTTCCGTTCCCCTGTGTGGACAGCCGGCCATCGGGCGGTCATGTGATCGATGTCGATGACCCAGTCAGCATAGGGTTCGTTGCGATAGCTAACTGTGCGGTGCAGACGCAGGTCTTTGATCTGTTCCTTCTCTTCGTCAAGCAGCAGAAAAGTCTGGAAAATGACATGTGTGCATTAGCTTGTAGGAGATTTTTATTTTATATGAACGCTTGAGATGAGGTCTTAGGAATTCACAACTATAGTGTTATTCTCTACTTCCGAGCAGACCCACTCTGCACTACCCTTGTATCTGACTGAATGAGTGACTGTAGCTTTACACAGCGCAGGCAGAATATCCACCAAAACAGTTGCAGAGCTGTTTAGTCTTGTGCCATGTGAAACTGCTGCCATCTCAGCGCAAGTTCTGTGTTCACCATACAACCAAGCCCTAGTTTACAGTGTCACTTAATTTGAAGCCACATACATAGGATGCATGTGTGCATAGCTGTCACCTGCCACCTGCACTTTTGGCAGTGACCGGGATCTTTCATGTGCTACTGTGGTAACATGGGGTGGAACTGATACCCAACAAAGAGTCAGTACAGAAAGATGACCACGGAGAAGACAATTCTCCCACAGCTCCTGCCATGACTCAAACCCGAGACCTATGAATCAAGAGTCTGTCACTCTACCACTGAGCCATCCCCACTCCCCAGCATGAACACAGATGAGATGTACTCACAATACAATGCAATACAGACAGATAACCTCCCCCCCACCCCAACCCCCAGAACAATCCCAGAGTGGAGCAGTCTTCCCTCACAACAATCCCAAAGTGGGACAGTCTCCCTGAAGAACAATCCCAAAGTGGGACAGTCTCCCTGAAGAACAATCCCAAAGTGGGGCAGTTTCCCTGAAGAACAATCCCAAAGTGGGACAGTCTCCCTGAAGAACAATCCCAAAGTGGGACAGTTTCCCTGAAGAACAATCCCAAAGTGGGACAGTCTTTCCCCGAAGAACAATCCCAAAGTGGGACAGTCTCCCTGACAAACAACCGCACAGAGGGGCAGTCTCCCTGAGAACAATCCCCAAGTAGAACAGCCTCCCTGGAGAACAATCCCAGTGGGAACAGTCTCCCCTCAGAACAATCCCACAGTGGGACAGTCTCCCCTCAGAACAATCCCTCAGTGGGACAGTCTCCCTCAAAAACAATCCCACAGTGGGACAGTCTCCCCTCAGAACAATCCCACAGTGGGACAGTCTCCCCTCAGAACAATCCCACAGTGGGACAGTCTCCCTGAAGAACAATCCCAAAGTGGGACAGTCTCCCTGAAGAACAATCCCTCAGTGGGACAGTCTCCCCCCAGAACAATCCCACAGTGGAACAGTCTCCCCCCAGAACAATCCCTCAGTGGGACCGTCTCCCTGAAGAACAATCCCAAAGTGGGACAGTCTCCCTGAAGAACAATCCCAAAGTGGGACAGTTTCCCTGAAGAACAATCCCACAAGTGGGACAGTCTCCCTGAAGAACAATCCCAAAGTGGGACAGTTTCCCTGAAGAACAATCCCCAAGTGGGACAGTCTCCCTGAAGAACAATCCCAAAGTGGGACAGTCTCCCTGACAAACAACCGCACAGAGGGGCAGTCTCCCTGAGAACAATCCCCAAGTGGAACAGCCTCCCTGGAGAACAATCCCAGTGGGAACAGTCTCCCCTCAGAACAATCCCACAGTGGGACAGTCTCCCCTCAGAACAATCCCACAGTGGGACAGTCTCCCCTCAGAACAATCCCTCAGTGGGACAGTCTCCTGAGAACAATCCAGTGGGACGTCTCCCTCAGAACAATCCCAGTGGGACAGTCTCCCCTCAGAACAATCCCACAGTGGGACAGTCTCCCCTCAGAACAATCCCAAAGTGGGACAGTCTCCCTGAAGAATAATCCCTCAGTGGGACAGTCCCCTAAAATCCAGTGGACAGTCTCCCCTCAGAACAATCCCACAGTGGGACAGTCTCCCCTCAGAACAATCCCTCAGTGGGACCGTCTCCCTGAAGAACAATCCCAAAGTGGGACAGTCTCCCTGAAGAATAATCCCTCAGTGGGACAGTCTCCCCTCAGAACAATCCCAAAGTGGGACAGTCTCCCTGAAGAACAATCCCTCAGTGGGACAGTCTCCCCTCAGAACAATCCCACAGTGGAACAGTCTCCCCTAAAGAACAATCCCTCAGTGGGACCGTCTCCCTGAAGAACAATCCCCAGTGGGACAGTCTCCCTGAAGAACAATCCCTCAGTGGGACAGTCTCCCCTCAGAACAATCCCACAGTGGAACAGTCTCCCCTCAGAACAATCCCACAGTGGGACAGTCTCCCCTCAGAACAATCCCACAGTGGAACAGTCTCCCTGAAGAACAATCCCACAGTGGAACAGTCTCCCCTCAGAACAATCCCACAGTGGGACAATCTCCCTGAAGAACAACAATAATAATAATAATGTACATTTAATAATAATAATCATGCACTCATCAATGCCCTGAGTGCCCAATCCCTGAGTGGAAAAGCCTCCACACTATAAGTCAAATGCAAACTGAAGAAAAAAGAAGCAAAACCCCAAAACAACCAAAAGAGTAAACTGCAAGACCTGAACGTTTGTGAGCATGTTCTGCATGGTCAGCCAATGCCTGACGGCAGGGACTGGAAAGTGATGAAGACACCACATCAGCACGTCCAGCAGTGCCATTGTGGTGAACACCGCTCGCAGCGACACCTCGCCCCGCGTGTCCACGGCAACCAGCACCACTAGCAGCAGCATCAGGCGACACACGGCTCCCAGCATGCACCACAAGAGGCCTTGCACTGCTGCCAGGCCTTTGATGCTGCGCAGCTCTTTGCTGCAAAGGAAGAGAATGAAAAAAGTACTGGTAAATAATACAGTAATAAAAAACCTTGATGGTCGTTTTGTCTCTTCTGTAACCTGATGGTTTACATAATGTGACTAAAAACAAATCAATTAGAAATAAAATGCATAAATAATATATATATGTAACTGATTTTCTTCTCGACTTCATTTCCTTGTTGCATCACCACCACTGCCCAAACAATCACCCACATAGCTCTGGTACAAAGACGCAGATCCCAAATCTTCCACAAAACAAAACAAAACAACATAACATGCTCAACACGGAGTTCCAGTAAACTGTTCATTTTTTCAATTACACAGTAACTAACTCCACACAACCCTGACTGATGACAACATGCCTTTCCATCTCCAACAGAAAACTGCTCAGTGAATCACTGGAGCTGGGCTGCCAGGGGAGGTATGTAGCTACTGCATGTCACCTGTGCCAAGAGCTTACCTTTGCGAGTCACAACCAGAGAGAGGCAGCTCTTTCAGGGGTTCTGTCCCCTCCTAAGAGCTCACCTGAGAGATGTGACCAGACAAAGGTAGATATTTCAGGGGTTCTGGTGCCTGCCAAGATTGAAGCGCTCACCTGAGAGATGTGACTAGAGGGAGGTAGCTATTTCAGGGGTTCTGTCCCCTGCCAAGACTGAAGAGCTCACCTGAGAGATGTGACCAGACAGAGGCAGCTATTCCAGGGGTTCTGTCCCCCTACCAAGAGTTCACCTTCTGAGAGCTGTGACTAGAGTGAGGTAGCTATTTCAGCGATTCTGTATCCCGCCCAGAGAGAAATGTGACTAGCAGGAGGCAGCTCTTTCAGTTCTGTATCCTGCCAAGAATTCACCTTCTGAGAGTCACTGACCAGGAGGAGGTAGCTATTTCAGTCCTGTATCCTAACAAGAGTTCATTTTCTGAGAGTACCAACCACAGGGGGGATAGCTATTTCAGGGGTTACGTCCCCCCTACCAAGAGCTCACTTTCTGAGAGATGAGACCAGAGGGAGGTAACTATTTCAGGGGTTCTGTCCCCCTACCAAGAGCTCACTTTTTGAAAGACGTGACCAGACAGAGGGAGCTATTTCTGGGGTTCTGTCCCCCTAACAAGAGATCACTTTCTGAGAGACGTGACCAGACAGAGGTAGCTATTTTGGGGGTTCTGTCCCCCTACCAAGAGCCCACTTTGTGCCAGACATGACCAGAGGGAGGTAGCTATTTCAGGGGTTCTGTCCCATGCCAAGAGCTCACCTGAGACATGTGACCAGAGGGAGGTAGCTATTTTAGTTCTGTATCCTGCAGAGCTCATCTTCTGAGAGACATGATCAGGGTGAGGTAACTACTTCAGGAGTTCTGTCTTCCTGCCAAGGGCTCACCTTCTGAGAGATGTAACCAGAGGAGAGAGGGTGGCCTCCAGGCAGCAGATTTTAATCTGCATCATGATGACAAGAATGCGACTCATCATCTGCCAGCGCTGTTCCCTCCATGCCTGGCTCTTGTCCCTGATAAAAAGTATGCATGCAAAGATTATGACAATGCAGACAAAGAACACTGACATAGAATACAAGTGAGAGAAAATGGTTGTAGCCTTGATTTCAGCTTCATCTCATTACCATGCCCTGTGGCAAACAACAATTGCATTAGATGATTATCACCTCCTGTGCTATCTCTGGAAAATTATGCCACATACAATGTTCTGATCGATTCAAACTTTGTGAACAGACAATTCACTGAACATTTGTCCTTTCCTTTGTGTATGACGCATGTGTCCATGTTTTGTTTATCAGCTATGATGCCACCAAAGTTGTACCTTATATTCAGGAGTGTCCTACCTTTGAATTTTTTCACTTCTGAGCCAAATATTTGAGGGGAGGTGCCTGTGTCCATAAGTGTCTTGTATTCTAGAAATTACGGTATCTCGTAACTGTCCAAAAAGTACTTTTCTTTTTCCATGGCTTCCCTGACTATGGTCAGTTTTAAAACTGTTGAGTACGTGTCCATGCTGACGCTTGCTGTTGTGGTTTTTGTTTTGTTTTTACAGAAACTGCAACAAATGTCTCACAGTACAAAAACAAAGAGCAAAATAATGCCTGCTACATATAGCATACAAAAGGACCTTGCAGGTGCAATACCTCCTGAGTATTATAGATACATTGCTGCTGGCTTTATAACTGACCTCAGTTTGGAGGCTGCCACCTCCAACACCGCGTGAAGGACGACCACAGCAGCCACCACCACCAGACACAACAAGCCAGTGGTGCCAACCTCACGATACAACAGGAACGCCACCACTGCCACCTGGACTGGTCCCACCCACAGGTAGTGGACATGCTCCATTGCCTGTCACAGGTATAACAGTAAGATATTGTATTATCAAAGATTCAAACACCTGCATAACCCCATCCACAGGTAGTGGATGTGTTCCATAGCCTGTCACAAGAATAACATATCGTATTATCAAAGAATCAAACACCTGTATAACCCCATCCACAGGTAGTGGATGTGTTCCATAGCCCATCATAGCTATAGGAATAACAGTAACATATTATCAAACACCTGTATAGGCCCCACCCACAGGTACACTTGTTCCATAGCCTGTCACAGGAATAATATATTATTATCATTAGTATTAAACACACCTGCATAGGCCCCACCCACAGGTAGTGTATCATAATTATCAAACTTTTTTTTAACAGAGAAAAATATGTAAATATATTTTTTTAAATTAAAATACAAAAACAAACTGATCCCTCTCACCTCTGCAAAGACGTCAGTATTCGTTGAGAACTGCTCCACCACGACGGCAGGTGACGTCAACAACGCCGCCTCGCAGCTCAGCGACACGACCTTCCTGTAGAGCAAGGCCTCTAATGCTGTCTTCATCTTGAGCGCCACGCGCTGCGTGACAAAGAGGTAGGCTGTGCCGAGCACCCCATGCAGGAGAAGCATGCAGCACAGACCAAAGCCGTACAGGTAGGCGCGCATAGGAGGCAGAGCAGAGTCCCTGCTGACGTAACCCACAACCCAGCCCAGGAGAAGAGGTTGGCTCACCCTGGATGCTTCCTGGTCACAAATACGTGGAGCGATCAGAACACAGTATACTGTGCCATGGACAGTTCTTAACCCTTTCTCTGCAAAAGTATATATATATATATATATATATATATATATATATATATATATATATATATATATATATACAGTCCAGCAGAAGAGGTTGGCTCACCCTGGATGCCTCCTGGTCACAAATGCATGGCGCGATCAGAATATGGCATACTGTGCCATGGACAATTCTTAACCCTTTCTCTGCCAAAGTATGCAGAGTCCAGCACAAGAGGTTGGCTCACCCTGGCAACTTCCTGGTCACAAATACATGGCACGATCAGAATACATCATACTGTGCCATGGACAATTCTTAACCCTTTCTCTGCCAAAGCATATACAGTCCAGCACAAGAGGTTGGCTCACCCTGGCAATTTCCTGGTCACAAATACATGGCATGATCAGAATACATCATACTGTGCCATGGACAATTCTTAACCCTTTCTCTGCCAAAGCATATGCAGTCCAGCAGAAGAGGTTGGCTCACCCTGGACACTTCCTGGTCACAAATACATGGCACGATCAGAACACAGCATACTGTGCCATGGACAACTCTTAACCCTTTCTCTGCCAAAGTATGCATAGTCCAGCACAAGAGGTTGGCTCACCCTGGACACTTCCTGGTCACAAATACATGGCACGATCAGAATATGGCATACTGTGCCATGGACAATTCTTAACACTTTATCTGCCAAAGTATATACAGTCCAGCAGAAGAGGTTGGCTCACTCTGGATGCTTCCTGGTCACAAATACATGGCGCAATCAGAACACAGAATAATGTGCCATGGACAACTCTTAACCCTTTCTCTGCCAAAGTATGCATAGTCCAGCACAAGAGGTTGGCTCACCCTGGCCACAAATACATGGCACGATCAGAATATGGCATACTGTGCCATGGACAATTCTTAACCCTTTCTCTGCCGAAGCATATATAGTCCAGCAGAAGAGGTTGGCTCACCCTGGATGCTTCCTGGTCACAAACACATGAAGCAGGCAGAACACAGCATACTGTGTCATGCACAGTTCTTAACCCTTTCTCTGCAAAGTATACACAGTCCAGCAGAAGAGCAGACACCCAGCAGGTGAGGTTGGCTTAGCCTAGATGCTTCATGCACTGTTTTCCTTGTAAATTATGCAGTGAGTCCAGGACACAAATATCTGTCTGTGAAATCACTGTCTACAAAGAAAATGGATGTTGACTTGAGTATTAATGTAGAACAAAGCCAGTTGCCTCTTTTCTAAAACCTCTACCTTCTTTTTTTTCCATGGAAAGAAACCACTGACCAAGGACCGGCCATCTTGCTTTTCTGACCACTTTTTCTGCAACCTTTCCCATCTTATTTCTAAAGCCTATGTAAAAAAAAAAAATGACTGAGGAATTCCCCCCTCCCACCCCTCCTCTTGTTTTAATGCCACTATGGTCTTAACACAGGAGTCCCACCGAACTACATTTCCCTCCCTGCAATCAACAAAGCCTTCGGGTGATAATTTGCAATCGCTAGAAAAACAAGACAGGGAATCAGACTGACCGCCAGCAGAAGAATCAGTCCCGGTAAGAGCCATTGCAGCAGAAAGGTTGACAGCACCGCTCTCCTCAGGTTTGCATTGCCACCCTCTGAGTACCGACGCACCTCCTTTTTCCACCACCTTCAGAAGCAGGGCAAAGTGCAACAGGATCAGTTAACGCTGTCAGGTCAAAACACTTTTTGCATGATTCAAATACATTATCACATAAAAGGTTAAAAAGAACGCTATTTACTAGGACAATTAAAACAACACAGCTTGTTGTGAACTAGCATTGTGCTGTGTTTATCTGTGCTCAAATTGTCCGCGTGATATGCTTTTTGCTCAGTGAGTACCAGTACACCAACGAATTTGTTTTTGCTGAATCACTCTTTGTTATTTTTGTTTGTGTTGAATTTTGCCTGCCAAAATGCATTCTTCCTGATGTGTATAATTTGTGTGCATGTGTGTGTGAGTGTGCGCGCGTGTGTGCATGCGTGTGATAAGTGTCCTACTTCCACATCTCATTTTTCACTGTGTAACTGTTTGGTTCACAGTTCTACACACAATACAATCAATCAATAGCAAACACACCAAGCCAAGATGTCAGTACAAGCACATTTATCTATAGATGTATATTTTGTTTACATTTCACTATTTACAACTGAGAAAGATAATTTCCAGAGAGTGTCATTTTGTAGCTTGATAAAAGGGATTAACTCAAAAATTTGCGTGCTATGTTTTGTCCTAATAAATAACATTCTTTTTAACCTTTCATGTGTTTGGATCTTGTTTTAGAATGCTTGTTTCAAGTTTTTGCATGATTAGTGTGGGAGTTAGTTACTTCTTGGATCTCTTACAACCTGCCAACCACACAGTCACCTCAGGACAAATCATACACTCACGGTTACTCAACATTAGGTCAAAATGCAAGTCACCAAAACACAAGTAAAACTAAATGGTTGGTTCACAGTTCTACACACAATATAATCAATCACACCAAGCCAAGATGCCAGTACCAGCACATTTATCTATAGACCTCTCTATATTATTTTAATTTTATATTTCACTTATTTACAACTGAGAAAGATACAGTTTCCAGAGATATTCCACAAGATGTATTCAGTACAAAATTAAAGCACAACTAATGAAATGACAAGCATATCTAATTCATTGTTATGATGTACAACCAGGATAATACATTTCTGGTTCCTGTTTATTTTATATTCCACAGGCACTCACCATGTGAACCTGCTTAAGGGTTAAATCACTTGATGACTTGTGACTTTGAGTAGGGTGACGTATTTTATATTTTATTCCATTGGTCCCCTGGGGATACTGTGCCAGCCCAAACTAACCCAGTTAGAAAGCAGGGAGAGGATTTGGAAATAAATGAAGGTGAATGTGCCAGGAAGGTCAAAATTAGGACAAGGAAGACATTCTGGCAGTGGGCAAAGTATGCATGCAATTCCCAAACTCTCCCTGACAAAAACGTGCTACTGCTAGGCATTTCAAACTGCAAACATGTTTGTATACATGTCTCATTTTATACAGCTTTTCTACCATCCTCCTCCAACGTACCCATCCAGCCTTCTCTCCAGGACTGCTTCGTCGGAGGTGTTGTCTCATTGTATACAGCTTTTCTACCATCGCCTTCCAACTTCCCATCCAGCCTTCTGTCCAGGAGTCTGCTTTGGTGTTGTCTCATTGTATACAGCGTTTCTACCATCACCTTCCAACTTACCCATCCAGCCTTCTGTCCAGGACGTCTGCTTCGTCAGAGGTGTTGTTTCATTTTATACAGATTTTCTACCATCACCCTCCAACTTACCCATCCAGCCTTCTCTCCAGGAGGTCTGCTTCGTGGGAGGTGTCTCATTTTATACAGCTTTTCTACCATCCTCCTCCAACTTACCCACCCAGCCTTCTCTCCAGGTCTGCTTCGTCAGAGGTGTTGTCTCATTTTATACAGCTTTTCTACCATCACCCTCCAACGTACCCACCCAGCCTTCTCTCCAGGTCTGCTTCGTCGGATGTGTTGTCTCATTTTATACAACTTTTCTACCATCACCCTCCAACTTACCCGTCCAGCCTTCTCTCCAGGAGGTCTGCTTCGTCGGAGGTGTTGTCTCATTTTATACAGCTTTTCTACCATCACCCTCCAACTTACCCATCCAGCCTTCTCTCCAGGTCTGCTTCGTCGGAGGTGTTGTTTCATTTTATACAGCTTTTCTACCATTACCCTCCCGCTTACCCATCCAGCCTTCTCTCCAGGTCTGCTTCGTCGGAGGTGTTGTTTCATTTTATACAGCTTTTCTACCATCACCCTCCAGCTTACCCATCCAGCCTTCTCTCCAGGAGGTCTGCTTCGTCGGAGGCGGAGACGTCATACTGGCTGCTCTCCTGCTGCACGGTCTGGGGAGTCTTGCCAAACAAAGGGTTCAACCACCTGACAACACAAACACAATGCTTCAGTATATATATATATATATATATATATATATATATATATATATATATATATATATATATAGTTTTTTTAAAGAATCAGAAAGGTCTGTAACAGTGTAACTGATCTATGCAAAATGAGACAGACACCAGGGAGAGAGGGAGAGAGGACAGAGACTTGGAGAGACAGACAGACAGAGAACAGAGCAGCAGAGAAACAAGAGAGAGAACAGAGAGAGGGGGGGGGGGGGGGGGGAGGGAGAAAGAGAGAAGAGAGAGAGAGAATGGAAATGAAAGAGAGAGACAGGAGACAGACATAGAGAGAAACAATGAGATACAGAGAGAGAAACAAAGAGAGAGTGGGGGGGGGGGGGGGGGGGGGGGGGGGGGGGGGGGGGGGGGGGAGGCGGAGGGAAAGAGCAGAGAGAAACTGACAAGGGGGGAGCAAAGAAAGAGGGAGAAAGAGAGACAAAGACTGAAAAAGAGAGTGAATATTTATTATGAATAATAATGACATATGCCTCTTACAGTTAGTTATACAGCACAGTTAAATCTTTTCTGCAGCTGTGTTCTGAACTTGTGAAAAGAACTGTGAATGTGTCATCCATCATGAGGTGAACCTATGTGACTAATGGGATGTTAAAATCCAAGCACTAAGTTGACTAACTCCTGTTAGTTTTATGTCTTTTCAAGCTCTGCACTTGTAGTTGTATGCAGCTGTACATTATACACATGCACTGTAGTTCAGTAGCTGAGACAGGTATTACAATGTAACTTGTAAGTGATTAAAGAAAGGTGTTAATTAAACGTAAATGTTATACACATATGTATCCCAGTACACAGCACAGGAAATCTGAGACCTAGCAACTAAACAGATAAAAGTGTCAAGCTGCCTTTCCTTGTTAGCACACATACTAAACAGGCATGCACAAGCCAGCAGCAGTCTCAACCTCTGCCATTCTGTGTGCTGTTTCAGTTGGTAGTTCTTTGCTCACACTCACACTGTCACAGGTGTTCTACTTTTCCCAACCATTTATTTTCATGAAGGGTGTTTATTACTCCTATCTTCCGCCTGTGGGTAGTCATAAACAATGATAGTGCACCCCATTCCCTCTCATAGGCGCATGATAACACGTCAATTTCCTTATGGCCCCCCCCCCCCCCCCCTTTTATTTTTCTCTCTTTCTTTTCTTTTTGAACAGATTGCATTAAATTCATCATTACAACTATAAGTATTATGAGCAGCTCCACAAGAAGAAAAATGTCATCAGGTTAATATGATCAGTTTAAAAACTCTAGTTTCTGCATGTATCCCCATAGTCTAGATAACAGATGCCTTCTGAGATAAAGTACTCTGTGTTTTACAATACAGATATATATATATATCATTATGTGTACTTATGTTCATGTATTACATATTACACTGTGTATTATTTTACTGGTATCTTTTAATCCCTTTATGCAGTCATAAGGCAAATTTCTGTTATTCATACTATTACTATCATAGACAAGCTTTGTATTCTGTATAACTGTTATGTAGCTAGTCACTTGACTCATTAGTAGTCTTCTAGCGACAGTGAAACAGACTAAAGCTCAGAAAAACAGACTGAAACTCTGTAAATGTAATGGCTCTTAGTCTTACAGTTACACTAAATTACAGTCTTAGTCTTACAAGATACATAAAAGAGCTTCCATTTCCACAGTCTTAGCACTTAAACATTAACTTGTAAATTTTATGGAGGACACTCTATGAGAGTGAGACAAGTACAGGTAGGGCGATTTCAGAAGACAGTCTATCTACGCACGGAGAAATGCCCCCTCAATTACCGCAGAGGTTGGAGGAAGTATGCTGGAAATCAAGGCCAGGAATATGAGTTGATATGTTAAAATTATTATTATAATTATACGATCATCTGATGAAAGATCACAAGCGTGCTGACAGATTCCGCCAGTGTCTTTCAAAGCATGTTCTGTGTTATAACTTATACACAGCATGTTCTGTGTTGTGTGCCAAGTACAGACTGTATCCATGAGTGTATCACAGTGTATGACAAGCAGGCAACAGTGGGCTTTGGGTTGTCCACCTGAGCTATCCAGCTAATCAGAACATCACAATTAATATCCGACCAAAAAAAGCCCAAAGAGTGGCTGCCATGTTTTCCAGGCAAGCTAAGGCATAGCAACAGAAGGGAAAAAAGGTGGATTCCAAACAAAACCATCAAAATAGACCTGTAACATTATTCACATTACTATCAGTATTATTGTATTAGTAATATTAAGTAATAGTGCACATCCACTAATGATGAGATCAAAATTCAAAAGAAGCAAAGTACAAATAAATATTGCAATCATCTGACTGCTGAATCAGACTCAAATCTTTGTGCTTTCCTCAAGGTAACACAATACCAGATGGTGATGGTATTAGTACTATTAGTATTAATACTAATTAATATTAGTAATAAGATTGGAAACTTGTGAGGTAAGAGGCTGTGCTTAACATATGGGCGTGGAACCCTCAATAATCTGTAACTATTGCCTGAAGACGCTCCATATTATATTAATATTATTATATATATATATATATATATATATATATATATATATATATATATATATATATATATATATATATATATATAATACATAATGTATTACACACAGGCTTTGCATTAACTGGTCATTTCTGGTATTTTACCAGTCAAGATCAGGACATAAAATATATATTCTGAAAAACTATTAAGCTATAGCTCAATACTAAACTGCGACTTTGTTTGACTGATTAAAAAAAACAAAAAAAACAAAAAAGAGAGCAAAACAACAACAAAACAACGCAACACAGGGAGAGAATGCTTGTGGCATGTGCTCATTTGTGTGTGTTCTGGATGGGGGTGGGAGCAGGATGTTTGCTAGTAGAGCTCTAGTACAGTACCATAGATGACCATGTATATGACTGGCGACAGTAATTGTCTGACAAGTTTCGGTGAACCACTTTCAACAGCTTATATTATATGTCACACCAGTTTGAAAAATGTCTAGCACGATCACCAACACAGTACTTCTACCCATTATTAATATTATACAAAGAGAGAGGTCTAAAAGATAAACACTTCCTTCACTGTTTTCATCCCAAGCAATAAATAAAATATAAAATAAAAAAAGGATTCCGATCCCATTAATAATCCTGATTTGGCTGCGGACAAGGCGCTGTCATCCTGTGTCACACTGGAATCCACAGTCAACCATGAATGGTTTTAGCTCTGCCCCCTGTGAGGTAAACAAGTGGGACAGGGGGAAGACTGGGCTTATGGCCAAAGGCGCTTTATTCGTTTCAATATATTTATTACAAAGACTGTATGTTTATTGTTTAACCGTCACCCTTGTTTAAGATTTTTACTTGTTGGGATGAGAGAGAGAGAGAGAGAGACTCAGTGTGCGCGTGTGTGTGTGTGTGTATAACGTGTGTGTGTGTGTGTGTCACTGTGTGTGTGTGTGTGTTCTATGTGTTGAGAGACCAAAAACAAAAAACAAAACAAAAACATGTGGGCCTTTTGTTGTTCAGTTTAAAATTAAGTTACTTTACAATTATGGCTATATGCATGACACTGAAAGGCATTTGAGTATTTTGACTTTGAGTAACACTCAATAATAAAAGCATAGTACTACTAGTACTACTAGTTTTATTAGTACACAGTGAATACCTATGTCTGTACACAGAATTAGTTGTTGTTTTTTAAGTGAGACTCCCAACATAGTCAAATTTCATTACCGACTCTGTGGCTGACACAGTGACAGTGGATCTGACTAACACTGTGTAACACTAACAGTAATAACAGTGACAGAAGATCAGACTAACATGTCCCTGACACAGTGACAGACATTTAGACCTTTTAGACTGGCAGCATCTGGCAGATGCTCAAAACGAAAATTACAGTGAGTCTCACTCTCACTCTGACTGACACAGACAGAATGGCACTTCGACGAAGTTAAGGCTGTGACAGTGAGACTAAGAGTAAGACTGACTACAGTAAATTACACAATTTTTATTTTAGAACAACACAGTTACACAGTGACAGTAACAGTAAAACACAGTAACTCAGGTTGAGAAAGATACACTGACACAGTGACAGAGGCTCAGAATGACACAGACATTGTGATAGTGACGTATAGACACAGGTGGAGAAACAGCCACTGAGCCAGAGACCAACTAGTGGCAGACTAGAGGCTCACAATCACACTGACAGTCACACTGATAGTTGTGACACACGCAGGTTGAGAATGACACAATGACCAGTATCAGTGGTTGTGCTAGACATTTCTTAAACCAGTGTGACATCTATAACTGTATTTATAACTATAAGAAGGTGTCAAAAGCGGTTCATGCACACCAGTCAGATAATCACTGTAACTAGCATAACCGGTCAGATACATGGCCATCCATACTACTACTAGTACTAGTACTACAGTAATACTAATAGAGCTGTACTAGCAAACACCAAGATTCCTTCCCAGTCTAGAAGTAGAACACACACACACACACCTAGACACACTCTGTGCTTCATTTTGTTGTTGTTGTTTTTGCCTTTTATGAGAACTGGTCAAACAAAATAACAGCTGGTGCATCTGGCCGACTGCTTATTTTGTCTCTGGTATATATATATATATATAAATTATAATGCTGATCTTATCAAGCAAAAATTACTGGTTAACATGAACCCTGAGTGACAGGCTCAGAGTGACAGACACAGCCAAACTGATGTAAGCACAGGCTGAGGAAGACACTTGTAACTCAGAACAACACTGAAACTACGATGAAACTGAATGAGGCTTAGACTTCCAAAGACAAGTTAGACCTTGGAGACTGAGAATGACAGTTGACACTCTGGTAGTGGTAGTGCTTCAACACAAAACTAACAGCTAAACATTCTTTAAAAGCAACTAAACTAAAGATTTTTTTTTATATATAAATTATAATATAAAAATGATTTCTTCTGTTGGCAAAGATTTGTTTTGTTGGTGCCTGTGAATGTGACTAAAACGATTGTCAGCACTGTGTCACTCACAGGAAAAGCCTAGCAGAGACAGGTGAGGGCACAGGTGGAGGGCATCACCAATTTATACTGCACCAGATACATGTATTTCATGTACAACTAGCTACAGGTATAGGACATTACAACCGCACTGCAGCCAAGCGGAGCCAAGTGGAGACTAAAGCTGTGATCAGCCAGCACAATTCATGTTGTGGCCATATGAACAACCAGTTAATGCACATCACAATTCGTGCGGCATTTTCAGCCACAAGTACAACCATTAACCAGGTAGACAGTGTACATACATATATAATATAGATAATCACAATTCAAGTTGCACTTTGTACTGTATACATTTCTTTGCTGAAAGATCATTTTCTCAAGCTGGCCCAACTGTTTGGAAGTGGAACAGCTTGCTTCAAAGACTCCAAGTCCAACATTCTGATTCTTGCTCTTCTTCCAAGGCCGCTGTATGTTGTATTATAATTTATTGTAAAGTAGCATGAGCTCCCACCTTGTGTGTTACTGTTAGATGGGCACTATAAAAATCACATTTATTATTATGATACATAATTACTAAATTAATTAGCCAGTCAGATTGCCATGGCAATTGGAATGTAATCTGTATTTGACTTGATTCTGAGTGGGCAATGGGAAACTGATAAGTGCAACTGCAAGAATTTGCATGCCTGTGTGTTTGCTTCTTTGTGTGATGGTACTGGCTTGTTGATTTGCATCCTTTTTTCTCTCTCTTTTATGTAAATGTTCTTGTCACTAATTAGTTGTCTCGGCAGTACAGAAAGTTCTACTTTGTTCAGAAAATGAGCCACTTATTGTGCACTTCCAGCCAGATGTATAACCAGGTAGTTTAGATCACGTTCCATATAATTTCATGTTCTGAACTGTATAAACCATTAAATGCAAGTAGCAGATCTGTAGACACCATACTGATACAGCATAATAAATATTATAATAAACACAGTGAAGTACAACATAGCAAGACATATATATGTAAACAATACATGTATACATCATTACATGTATTTACAATCAATATTAGTTATTACATGTGTGAGCAAGTGCTCTTTGTACGTTTTTACAATAATCCCGCCCCGGTTATCAGATCCATGCAATTTCATTACTGTACTGTTAGTAACCCGGGAACCGGAGCAGACGACGCTTTTGTTTTGAAGCGCTGCGTGTTGCGTAACGCCACATGGCCTTCACACAGCCGACCGGCGATAGCCGCTGGTGCGCGCCATTTTCAAATCTGTTTACTCCCTTAATATTTTGACCGCTTGTTTGTTTACCTACTCCTTGTTCACCTAGTCCTTTTTATGCAGCAAGCCATGTGTAATATAATTTGGCAAATTAACTTATTGAGTACTGTGTACTGTACAAGCTAAGTTATATTCATAGACTACTTGATATCACTATCAGCGCTGCTGCGACTAAAATAACGCGCCCCAGGCGAAAGTTCGCACCGATTGTTTTAGTACTAGTCTTTGAGTGTGTCTTGCTTCTCTTATAGAGCGTTGTATTGTAATTGTTATGTACCATTTTAACCGTGGGAGCGTGCACTTTATTCTGATGTAAGTTTTATTGACAGTTATATTTTGTACATTGTGTTAGTTGTGATTTAGTTGTACGAATCTGCTTATAGACAGGTGCAAGCCACGCTTCCCACTCTTGTTGTAAATTAAATAAGTCATGTGTGTACATTTTGTTTATACGGTTTAAAAGGTTGTAACTGTAGCTTTTATTTGATGTATTTCATGTTTTAATTAGTTTAGTTATTGTTGAGGAAACTGTATTTGTGCGGGCCAAGGAAACACAATAGTCAGCCATTTTGTGGTCCAGAGGGCTGATTTCATTGTAGCGATAGCGTGTGTTCTTTGCGGCCCGCGCAGTTCTCTTATCTATGCGTGCGCGTGAGGATTTTGGGTGTGCTGAGAAAGTTGTCTGCTGCTGTAGAATAAAGCCTGTTTGCCGTCGCCGCCTGCTGTGGTCTCCATTTTGACTGACTCCGCTGCCTGTGTCCCGTCCTTCTACCATTCCGCTCCATTACACATGCAAACACTGATGTCTGGTGTGTGTTTTTACTTTTTCTTTCTTTTCTCAAAGTCATATATATATATATATATATATTTACCACTACCAGTATACCACACAAGCAGACAGAAACTAGACTTTGTTAATGTTATGTGTTTCCAGATCTCATTACAGTTTCCAGCCCAGCATCTTCTGTCTTGTCAGCTCCATTTATTATGTTAATTGTTATGTAATCAATAGACAATACCACAACACCTCTGTGAGTCTAAGAACCAAAGGCAACCAAGCATGACACTGTTATCTGGTATTGTGGTAATCTACATTTCAAAGGAAGAGCTCTGCATGCTGGTCAAGTGTGAAATTTTATACCTGAAATCTACACTTGTTACTGTTAGTTGTCAAGTTTTTAAACTTTTGTAATAATGGTGGAGTACATGCTCTTCTTATTCTTCCAATGTTTCATATATAATTAATAATAGTAAAATCCCACTTCAACATTATAAAGACTGACACTTTTACTAGTTTTAGTGCGTGCTGGGTTATTTTGGTGTTTCCATGATAATTAATACATAGCTGTCAACCCTTTTTGGGAGTAAACCTTAGTCCAGAGTTTGTGAACCTGTATTTCCCTTATGCAGGCCGGGGTCTTTTGTTTTTTCGCGGGTGGCAGCGGCACTTTGAATTCCAACCAGCACGTGTGGCAGTGGAAGGAAGGAGCAATGTTGTGCAAAATACACATGCACAACTTCAAATCTCACTTCCAACAAGATTTCTGAGCCTATTGCACTAGGCCAGTCAGTGTGCATTTGGTGATGGCATGTGCTCATTTGACAGTTTTTCAATCTTTTTGCTCAGTTCAACTTTAAAACAACAAAATCTCATGAAAACTATGTTTTCCTGTATCCATTTTCCAATATGGCCATATCCACCGCCCCCCCCCCCCCCCCCCATGTATTTTATACCAGTAAACTGTATAGGTCGACAGGTATGATAATACACTGAACTCTGACGTGGACTACACGATCTTTAACGTAATGATCTTTTTGCATGTGTATATAATGTAACACACGGGGGACCTCAGTTTATAGTCTCATCCGAAGTGCTTTGGGGCTCCTTACACACTCAGTCAGGCACGGTTGTTTTCTATTGTCCTCTTCAGCGGTAGTAAAGTGATCGCTCCATTTCACTAATCCGTTGTCGGCTCAAGCATGAAAGCCGGTGTCCAGAAACCATAACATCGTTGACACTCTAAGGAAGAAGAAAAACTTACTGAATCGAGTAGTGGATCATGGAATCAAGCTTACCAAAACGTCAGCTTCGACAAGAAGTTGGCTTGGTCGAAAAGACAAGGCTTCCGCCGCTCTTTGGACATGCTGGCTGCTTTTCCCAACGCCACGTTATTTCATGATCACCAGCAAGCAGACGACAGCATCCATACATCACTGACACACAAGCGCACCGTGTCAGTGCAAATTCCAACTTTATCCTTTGTGCATCGCATTGAAATCGATTCTTCTCTTTTTTGTCGGCACTTCTGACTCACGGAAATGCACTCGTCTGTTTAGTTTATCGGAAGCATCCGCTTGTTTTGACAGTAGGTTTCGCACATACCAATCTGAGTCGACTCCAACAGAGCAGAAGTGGTTTATGCCGCCAAGGCGGAAGTAGGTGACAAGAGATTGTATTCTGCTACTGTTCAGTTCGGGGACAATGCCAGGTGAGAATTGAGTGCGGGTCCCACCCCCATCCGCCCACCCCCTACCCCGTGACGTGCACACACAGTCTCTCTCTCTCTCTCTCTCTCTCTCTCTCTCTCTCTCTCTCTATTATGTTTCTTTTAGCGAGTAGCCGTTTCTCTTCAACTGACTCCTCGTGATGGTTTTAATGAGGAGTTTCACTTACACTCCTCTTGCTATTTCAGTTTGGTGAGGAGTTCCTCTTACACCGTGGCTCCTCATGCCGTTTCACTTTGGTGAGGAGCTTTTCTAGGCGCCTCATGCTATTTCAGTTTGGTGAGGAGTTCAGTGACTTACTGACACTCCTCATGCCGCTATTGATCAGTTTGGTGAGGAGTTCAGTCACTTACACTCCTCATGCGATTGATCAGTTTGGTGAGGAGTTTCACTTACACTCCTCATCATGCTATTTCAGCGGTTTGATGAGGAGTTTCTCTTACTGACACTCCCCATGCTGGTCATAGTCAGTGAGGATCGAGTTTCCTGTACACGGCTTCGCATGCTAGATTGGCGAGAATTTTCTCTTAGACAGTACACTCTAGCTCGTGCTGGATTCAGCCAGGACATGCATTTCTCTTATACTGTATTTGTAACGACTACACAGAAACAGTCCGGCGAGATATTATCCTTTGTCCAAACATAGATGCAAGAGCTAGTTCTGTCAGGTTACAGCTCGGCACCGCTCACATTCAGCGCTCGACCGAGACTAGGCAAGTGTCGGTTGTCATGGGTAGGACTCGGTTCTGGCTACTTTCGGCTCTCAGCATGCTTAGAGCGCAGCGGCAGCCACTGACACGCCTCGTCTGGCTTCGTCTGGCTCAGAGCTAACATGACCATGTCCGGTACATCTATCTTGGCTTTTTACACTCCTCGAGTCATGCTCTTTTAGTGAGGAGTTTCTCTTACACTCCTCGAGCTGGTTTTAGTGGGGACGTTCTCCGCTTACACCCCTGGTGCTAGTTTTAGGGAGGAGTTTCTCCCGCTACACTCCTGATGCTAGTTTTAGTGAGGAGCTTCTCTCACACTCCTCGATCTGGCCTTTAGTGATGAATTTCTCTTATACAACTCATTCTAACCTCGAGATGGTTTTAGTGGGGACGTTCTCCTCTTCAGTACGCCCCTGGTGCTACTAGTTTTAGGGAGGAGTTTCTCCCGCTACACTCATGAGGCTAGTTTTAGTGAGGTGCTTCTCTCACACTCCTCGATCTAGCCTTTAGTGAAGAATTTCTGATACAACTCATTCTAATTTAGGAGTTTCTCTTACACTCCTGATGTTAGTGAGTTTCCCTTACACTCCGCATGCGGCTAGTTTTGGCGAGGAGTTTCTTACACTCCTGATTCTAGTTTTAGTGAGGAGTTTTCTGACTGACACTCCTCAGTGCTAGTAATAGTGGGGAGTTTCTCTTACTGACACCTGATGCTAGTTTTAGTGAGGTCAATGATTTTCTTACACACCTCATTGCTAGTTTGAGTGAAGAGATTCTCTTCAAGTTACACTCCTGATGCTAGTTTTAGTGACGAGTTTCTCTTACACTCCCGCATGCTAGTTTTAGTGACGGGGCTCTATATACACTCCTCAATATAGTTATTGTGGTGAGTTTTACACTGCTTACACACCTCATTGCTAGTTTTACTTAGGAGTTTCGCTTACACTCCTGATGCCATTTTTAGTGAGGAGTTTCTCTTACACTCCTGATGTTAGTTTTAGTGAGGAGTTTCTCTTACACTCCTGATGCTAGTTTTTGTCACTGAGGAGCTTACCGTGCATTCCTGATGTCAGTTTTAATGAGAAGTTTCTCATACATTTCTCATGCTGGTTTTAGTGAGGAGTTTCTATTACACACCTCATGCTGTGTTTAGTGAGGAGTTTCTCTTGACACTCCTCGTGCTAGTTTTTGTAAGGAATTTCTCTTACACTCCTTATGCTAGTTTAATGAGAAACATTCCTCTTGCTTGTTCAGTTTAGTGAGGAGTTTCAGTTGTATACGTCATGCTGGTTCAGTTTAGTGAGGGGTTTCTCTTGCACTCCTGATGCTAGTTTCATTGAGTAGTTTCTCTTACACTCCTGATGCTAGTTTTTTTA
>JABMCL010000930.1:252500-260000 GCA_018857735.1 Alviniconcha marisindica | reverse complement strand
GTTTTCTTCTTGTTGGTGGCGTTGCTGCTGTTGTTGGCGTTGCTGCTGTTGTTGCTTTTATCCTGTTGCTATCCTGTTGGCGTTCAAATCCAAGATCTAACAAAGTAACATTTGTTTTCTCCAAGCTCAATATGGGGCGTTTGCAATATTTCACCCGTGAACTTATGCACACTGATTTCTTTCTTTCTATTTGTGTGTGTGTGTGTGTGTGTGTGTGTGTGTGTGTGTGTGTGTGTGTGTGTGTGATCAACATTTAGTTACTTTTGGTACTTTGACATGATAATGGTTAATACATTATTAGAATATCTGTCAGTGGTCTTTGAAGTAGAATGACTGAATGTATTATTATCAATATCATAGAATAAATCCAGCAAGGCAGAGCACTATCACTGACAGATAACAACAGCATGTCTCTAGTTCAGTAAACGTATTGTTCACACATAAAAAGAGCTTATAAATACTAGTCATACATGTGTAGAAGGCAAAACTGGCAGTATTGTGTTATGTAAATTATAATACCTTGCCTAAAATTACTAACTTAATACATGTAAATTATAATACCTTGCCTAAAATGACTAAATTAACATATATATGTAAATTATGAAATTTATGGCAAATTAAAAGTTTCTGGGAACTTGGAAGAGCTTTTCGAAGTTCAATTTCCTGTAATACTTATTAAATACTACATAATTGTTATTGTTAATTAATATCATGGCAGAACTTTATATTTATAATCTTATTTTGTTCCTTGTGGACTGTCACAGTGTCAGTGTCAGCAGCCATGTCCCAATGAGTGCCATTGTAAGAACAAAAAACTAAAAATAATAATTATGGACTATAGAACTAGGAAACTGTTATATATATATATATATATATATATATATATATATATATATAGTTATAGTTATAGTTATAGTTATGGATATCTAGCTGTGAAAAAATATTTTGTGTGTGTATCCTTAAATGGCTTAATAATAATAATAATAATAATAATAATGTGAATTTAGACCTTAGAGTGCCTAACCTTCCAACAAAGCCCATAAGAAGAGTGTACTATAATCATGACAGTTAATCCTACAGAGCGTTTAACAGATACCACTACACAGTAATAACAAACCAAAACAATACAATATATCTGCCAACACTTATTAATAACAAATGTAAACACACACACACACACACACTCACACCCCGTGCACACACACACACACACACACACCAGCACGTGCGCACGCATACACACACACACACACACACACCAGTGCTCACCCACACACACACGCACACATGCATGCATGCGCGCACACACACACACACACACACACACACACAAACACATGCATGCACGACACACACACACACACACACACACACACACACACCACACACACACACACTCGGCATACAAAAGCATGCCAGTCATCAGTTACGGAGGCAGAAGAACAGGAGGGAATGACATGAACAGATTGCTGTTGTTGTTGAATCATGAATGTCTGGCCTTGGCCTGATAAGCGATACAGTTAACAATAGCAGGGCAACAGCTAGTGAGTGCAGTATGACAAGGAGTATTCACAGGCCAACAGTGTAATTTTGTAAAGGCCATTGACATGCTCTCTGAACTCCACTGCACTGTCTCATCAGTCTGGTTTTTGTTGTCATGTTACAACAATTTGAACAAATCAAGTGTCAAATCTAAAGCAGAGATCTCTAAATGGGCAATTAGTCTGTTGTAGATCTACGTAAAAGACCAGAGCAGTAGACAAACCAGAATAGAGCATTGTGTAAAAGACCAGAGCAGTAGACGAACTAGAATAGAGCATTGTGTAAAAGACCAGAGTAGTAGACAAACTAGAATAGAGCATTGTGTAAAAGACCAGAGCAGTAGACGAACTAGAATAGAGCATTGTGTAAAAGACCAGTAGACAAACTAGAATAGAGCATTGTGTAAAAGACCAGTAGACAAACCAGAATAGAGCATTGTGTAAAAGACCAGAGCAGTAGACAAACCAGAATAGAGCATTGTGTAAAAGACCAGAGCAGTAGACGAACTAGAATAGAGCATTGTGTAAAAGACCAGAGCAGTAGACGAACTAGAATAGAGCATTGTGTAAAAGACCAGAGCAGTAGACAAACCAGAATAGAGCATTGTGTAAAAGACCAGAGCTGTAGACAAACTAGAATAGAGCATTGTGTAAAAGACCAGAGTGCTAGGATAGAGCGTTGTGTAAAACTAAAACTTTTAGCTTTACACAATGCTTTTAGTAAAAGACCAGAGCGGTGGACAGAGTGTCATGTGAAAGACCAGAGAGGAAGGATAGAGTGTCATGCAAAAGACCAAAAGACCACAGAGATAGGAATTAGGATAGAGTGTTGTGTGAAAGACCAGAGCGGTAGGATAGAGTGTCATGTGAAAGACCAGAGAGGAAGGATAGAGTGTCATGCAAAAGACCACAGAGATAGGATAGAGTGTTGTGTGAAAGACCAGAGAGATAGGATAGAGTGTCATGTGAAAGACCAGAGAGGAAGGATAGAGTGTCATGCAAAAGACCAAAAGACCACAGAGATAGGATAGAGTGTTGTGTGAAAGACCAGAGAGGTAGGAACTAGGATAGAGTGTCATGTGAAAGACCAGAGAGGTAGCATAGAGTGTCATGTAAAAGACCACATAGAGTGTCATGTAAAAGACCACATAGAGTGTCATGTAAAAGACCAGAGCGGTAGGATAGAGCATTGTGTGAAAGACCGTATAGGTAGGACAGAGTGTGATGTAACTGTAAAAGACCAGAGCGGTAGGATACAGCATTGTGTGAAAGACCGTATAGGTAGGACAGAGTGTGATGTAACTGTCAAAGACCAGAGCGGTAGGATAGAGCATTGTGTGAAAGACCGTATAGGTAGGACAGAGTGTGATGTAACTGTAAAAGACCAGAGCGGTAGGATAGAGCATTGTGTGAAAGACCGTATAGGTAGAACAGAGTGTGATGTAACTGTAAAAGACCAGAGCGGTAGGATAGAGCATTGTGTGAAAGACCGTATAGGTAGAACAGAGTGTGATGTAACTGTAAAAGACCAGAGAGGCTGGATAGAAATTAGAATGATGTGTAAAACTAAAAGACCAGAGACGTAGGAATACCAGGATAGAAAGACCATGTGAAAGACCAAGGAGGTAGGATTGAGTGTTGTGTAAACAATCAAAGAGGTAGGATAGAGTCATGTAAAAGACCAGAGTGGTAGGATGGAGAGTCATGACTGTGTTGCTGAAACTACTTTTTTGACTTTGCGAATTCACAAATTTTAATTTTCGTTTTGTCCAGGTAAGTCCAGCTTCTATGACACTGATAAACAAGTGGATTCTGATGACACTGATGATGCTGCTGACCACATCATGTACATGCGTGCATGATGCACTGAGTCATGTGCATAGTAAACATTGTTGTTTGGTGTATGGTTTGAGGTACTGTAGAGACGCAACCAGTACACAGATTATACAAAGACATCATCACAGTTCTCATCACAAATAGCGCTAGTAGTAGTACAGCAGCAACATTGACTGAGTAAAGAGTCGGATGTTCAGTTATTCAAATTCAATGGTGTTGACAGAATTGTTTGCTACACGAGAGCTGATTTTCACTTCCTTTTGTTTGAAACGCAAGGCAAATTGAAACTGGCATGCCTGTGAGTCTGAGAACTGTAGCACTAACAAGTTATCTTTTGGGTGTTACTCTTGTGATTGTTTGCATAGCATATAATGACATTATTTGTAATATAATGAGTGAGTGATTATAATGGTTATAATCAATATAAATAAATATACACGCAATGCTGCAAGTGCTAATGAAGTTCACTGGAATGGCAGGAACCTGAGAAAGGTCAGATAGTACTTTTGTAGACCCAACTTCTGTCAGCATCATTCAAACAATACGGAATCTGATTTCCACCCGTGGTAGTGACAAGTACACTGACACATGCGCAGCGTACATGATGCACACGCAGATTATGTGACAAGGAAGTGATACTACAGATTCAGGAGAAGAAGAAGCAGTTTAACTCTGGGAACTAGCAGAACTTAGTAGGAGTACAGTCCTTCACCGAGCATAAAATGGCGGAGATGCGCGCCAGCTTCAGTGCTAGCAGCGACTTATCGTGGTCCTCGGAGTCGGACAGCGGGAAGGGGGACTTCTCCTCCCCGGAAGAAGAGCTGCTGTGCTATGCTCGGAATGGGTTTGCGGACGACGTGCAGAGCCTCCTGCAATCTTGTGCAGACATCAGCATCGCCGTTAACATTAACTGCAAAGGTGAGACTAGACTGAGGGAGTGATTTTTATTTTATTTGACAGTACAGCTACAACGTAACATATTCACCCGATTGCTCTGTTCTTTAGTAACAGACTGTTCTGTTTTTCTAATTAATGATTGGTTCAGCCAAGTTATGTATCTGTAAAACTGTTGTTGTTTTTGCACACACAGACATAAGGTCTATGTTTTGTTATTAATATTGTGCTTTATAGTTCTGCCTTGAATAGATGTGGCATATGTGTGTATAGAATGTGTGTGTGTGTGTGTGTGTGTGTGTGTGTGTGTGTGTGTGTGTGTGTGTGTGTGCTTGCCTTTTTGTACTGCCTTTTTGTACTGTGTATAGATAAAACATATGTGTATAGGTCATCAGTCATATCTATGTCATATGTGTGTGCTTTGTGTGTGTGCGTGTGGGCACTTGCCTTTCTGTACTGTGTAACAATCTTTCAGACAAATGACAAAATGTCATGTATCTGTGCGCAGATGGATAGCACACTAAATGACTAATTTATGGTAACATTTTCCTGTGTGTTTGAGTGTGTGTGTGTTGTGCCCATGTGTGTGCGTGTGCACGCACATGCATGTATCACTGTGTATGTGCATGCATGTGTGTGTGTGTGTGTGTGCGTGTGTGTGTGTGTGTGTGTGTGTGTGTGTGTGTGCATGTGTGCATGTGTGTGCATGTGTACCTTTTCGTGTGTCCCATCCTTTGTATGTGTGTGTGCGTGTGTGCATGTGAGAGTGTGTGTGGTGTGTGAGAGTGTGTCTGTGTGTGTGTGCGGTGTGTGTGTGTGTGTGTGGATGATGTACTTATTCATGGTAACATCATCCCCCAGGCACAAAGAAGAGTAACAGAGGGTGGACACCTCTACACCTGGCAGCCTACTTTGGTCACACTGCGGTGGTGAGAATCCTGCTGGAGGTAAGTTAGCTGTCACACATGTTTTGTACCAGCAGTAACACAGTAACGCCAACAGAAAGAATCTGGAACCATTTAAAAAATTGAATTTAATACAATAATAGTCATAGTCGTCTCGTAATTTCACAGTTTGTCTCCTTGTTGTTGATGGCTTTTAAAAAAGTTTTATAATATATATATATATGGCGCTATTCTCCACCCTGAAGCACTCACAACGCTTGCATTTATGTTCATCCTTGGGATGGTGCTTCATGAATATATATAATATAAAATATTGACCTGGTATGAGTGTTGGCTCATCCACAAAATCCTGTAGGTATAACTGCAACATAACATAGTAATAATATATATATATATATATATGAAAACAGTAGGTGTGGACACCCTTGAGGTTCTCTGTATGACTATGAGTTTTTTTTTTGAGGTTCAGTTATTGTAACAAATCTTGAACTCGCTCTCTTTCACTGTCTGTCACAGCTCTTCTAGTCCTGCCTTCAAACTTTATTCCATGTAGTGTGTTCTTTATTGGCATTGTATGTGTGTGTGTGTGTGTGCGCGCATGCGCATGATCCTGTGTGTGTGTGTGTGCGTGCGTGCGTGCAATCATGTGTGTGCATGTATTTTACAATGTATTAAAATGTCTGTAAATTTTTGTACGTTTTGTTTGTTTTTATACCATAGATTTGTATACAATATATGGGTATTTGCATGTTGCATGTTTTTCTTTAAGTTGTACCCCGCCTTGAGTCTCTGAAAGAGCTGTATAAATTCCCTGTTATTATTGTTATATCATTCTAAACTGTAAAGGTGGCTAATGTGATCATTCTGGACTGTGAAGGTAGCTAATGGGATCATTGGAAACTGTAAAGGTGGCTAATGGGATCATTGTAAACTGTAAAGGTGGCTAATTAATGGGATCATTTGTAAACTGAAAGCCTAAAGGTGGCTAATTAATGGGATCATTGTAAACTGAAAAGGTGGCTAATGGGATCATTCTAAACTGTAAAGGTGGCTAATGGGATCATTCTAAACTGTAAAGGTGGCTAATTATTGGGATCATTCTAAACTGTAAAGGTGGCTAATGGGATTATTGGAAGCTGTAACAGTGGCTAATGGAATCATTCTAAACTGTAAGAGTGGCTAATGGGATCATTCTAGACTGTAAAATGGCTAATGAGATCATTCTAAACTGTAAAGGCGGCTAATGGGATCATAAGAAACTGTAAAGGCGGCTAATGGGATCATTCTAAATGGTAAAAGTGGCTAATTGGATCATTCTAAACTGTAAAGGTGGCTAATGGGATCATTAGAAACTTTAAAGATGGCTAATGGGATCATTGTAAATTAAGGTGGCTAATGGGATCATTGTAAACTAAAGGTGGCTAATGGGATCATTGTAAACTAAAGGTGGCTAATGGGATCATTGGAAGCTGTAATGGTGGCTAATGGAATCATTCTAAACTGTAAAAGTGGCTAATGGGATCATTTTAGACTGTACAAGTGGCTAATGGGATCATTCTAAACTGTAAAGGTGGCTAATGGGATCATTAGAAACTGTAAAGGCGGCTAATGGGGTCATTCTAAATAGTAAAAGTGGCTAATGGGATCATTCCAAACTGTAAAGGTGGCTAATGGGATCATTAGAAACTGTAAAGGCGGCTAATGGGATCATTCAAAGATGTAAAGGTGGCTAACGGGGTTTGCAGGCCGGAGCCAAGGTGAACGTCATCAACTCCACCGGGGACACCCCCCTTCACAGGGCGGCCTACACAGGCAGAGAGGTAAGCAGTCTACTTTCACACTGCAGTGATTGCGCTAGACATTTTGTGACATCTATAAGGTGGCGAACATGTTCATGGAAATCAGTCAGACAATCCCCGTAACCGGTCAGAAACATGGCTGTCCATGCTGATACTAGAGCTCTACTACAACATGTATACAAGAGTCAAACACCTTGCTGCCTTTGCTGTCCGTTGATGTATTTTAAGTGTGTACTTGGGTGTATGAGTGTGTGTGTGTATAGATTTTAAGTGTGCATGAATGAACATGTGTATAAGAGCGTGTGTGTGTGTGTGTGTGTGTGTGTGTGTGTGTGTGTGTGTGTGTGTTTTATTTACATTGTATTTTATGTGTGTAGGAAGTGGTGGGTTTACTGCTGGAGTTTGGAGCCGACATCAACACGGTGAACTCGGAGGGTCACCGACCTCGGGATGTGACTCGGAGGGAGCACGTCATCAAAATGTTGGAAGGTACCATTTGTTGGTTTACTCCATCTACTCACAGGT
>JABMCL010000930.1:227500-247500 GCA_018857735.1 Alviniconcha marisindica | reverse complement strand
CATGGTAAGCAACTGGGCCAAATTTGCAGTTCAGATCTCAAAGGATGAAGCTCCGACGCCATTGCTAACAGTAGGGCTTTTGTTTATTTTCGCTCATCTATCACGTGTCCATCTCGCAACTTTGAAAATTGACAGCGTCTCTCAAACTCCACCGAACTTCGAACAAAGGACATCGCCGGAAGTAGCAAACAATAGTGGAAATGAGGCTACAAGTCTCGTGAGAATCCAGTTTCTATTTGCATAAGCCGAGATGTTAGTATGGATTGTCGGCTAGCCGGCTAGCTACCAGGCGGTCTGGGATTGCGCGGCAAGGCAAAAAGGTGGGCGGTGACGGGCGGTCTGGGGCCAAGCGGGTTAAGAGAGGCTTGTTAACTCTATTTGCATGCAGCAGTCACGCTACTGCTGTGGCCTGAACACGCAGCGACAAAGCGTGAGAGAAACGGCAACTTTGAAACTATGACCTATAAAAAGTGTACATTAAATCAGATTCGCACCAGATTTGGTGTACTGAATAAGAAGTGAATGGCGAATCCAGCTGTGCACTTTTTAGCGGTCAAATATCAACGGCTTTGTGGCGGCCACCCCTGTTAGCATTACCACGTCGTTCACTGGTGCTAGGCACTTCACGCTGTTCAGTAACACTTTCTTCATCGTCTTCCTCACTTTCATCGCTTTCGTTCACTGGATCACAGTCAGAATCATCACCACCTTCGTTGTTGTCCAGATCGAGCAATCGCATGATCTCTTCACGTGACAAACCCCGATTTCTTCACATTTTTTCACGCAAAAATCCGCTGTTTTCAAATTCAGACAACGTAGCGTGAATGTTTGACGGAAGTACTAGCCAAGGGAAGTAATGCCGCAGTCAACAGTCGAAAGAACCGAGCTTGAAAGCGAGTTTTCTCTCTTAGATCGTGGGAGACTACGATTGAAGTCCCCTGGCCTCAAAGTGTTAAGCCTCCCCTTATTGAAGGGTTGACATGTACTCTGTAATGTGCCCAGCAGTCTTAGTGCACGTTGTACGCTTCAGTGTTGGCTTGGGAGAACGTGTGCAAGTTTTGACTCAGAATTGAAAGAAAAAGCATGGGTGTATTTGTGTGTGTGTGGTTAGAGAAGGTCATTTGCGGTAATCAGTTTTTCTTCTTCTTCTTCTTCAATTAGGAATAGCCACAATCTTTTCTTTGTTGTTGTTGTTCTGCCACTGTTATGCCTTATCTGTGGTTCTTGCCACAGACTTGTCAGGCATCCAGTCCATTAATTTGCCATGATTTATGTGCAGACTAGATGGTGTCCGATGTGGCCCTGACACCACAGATGCGGCAGTTAATTGTCGGGCATCCAGTCAGTCGCATTGTCCGTTAATTTGCCTTGATTTCTGTGCAGGACACACTGTGTCGGATGTGGCCCGATTGTCAGGCATCCAGTCAGTAGCATTGTCCATTGATTCTGCACAATTTATGTGCTGGTCAGATGGTGTCCAATGTGGCCCTGACACCACAGATGCGGCAAGTAATTGTCAGTCTTCGAGCCAAATGCATTGTCCATTATTTCGCCACGATTTATATGCAGGTCAGAAAGGGTTGAATGTGGCCCTGACACCACAGATGTGGCAATTAATTGTCTGTCATCAAGCCAGTCACGTTAACTCGCCATAATAATTATATGTGCAGGTCAGATGGTGTCGGATGTGGCCCCAACACCATAGATGCGGCAGTCATCCAGTCCGTCGCATTGTGCATTAGCCTGATTTATGTGCAGGTCAGACAGCGTCAGATGTGGCCCAGACCCCACAGATGCGGCAGGTGCTGGGCATTCAGCCAATCAAAACCCTCAGGCTTCACCCACAGAGGTTTGAGGGACCCCTTTCCAAGGTCAGGGATGTTCTGCTGTTTTGCTTCTTTGTTTACGTGGACACTTTTGAGGGATTGTGTGTGTGTGTGTGTGTGTGTGTGTGTGTGTGTGTGTGTGTGTGTGTGAGTGTGTGTGTGTGCATGCATGTGTTAGTGTGTGCATGCATGCATGTGTGTATGTGTGTGCATGTGTATAGATCTGTGTGTGTTTTGTTCTGTGTTTATGTGTATGTGTGCATGCAATTTTGTGGTGTGTGTTTGTGTGTGTGCGTGCGTGGGTGTGTACATTGTGTGTGTGTGAGTGTGTATGTGTGTGAACACACACATGCACATTTGTGTGTGTGTGTGTGTGTGTGTGATTGCTTGTTATCTGGTCACATTATTTTGCTTCTTTGTTTGCTGTTTGTTCACATAATGTGTCACTCCCCGTTATTAGAAACCATCATGACTGAAGACTACTTTTTTCAGAAAAAGAAAAGAAAAAAAGAGTGTGTGAGGGATTGTTTTCTGCATCCAGAATTTCCTTTGATTTTGCGATAGCCTGTTTGAGAAATCTCACATTGTGTGATGGCCTGTCTGAGAAATCTCACATTGTGTGATGGCCTGTCTGAGAAATCCCACATTGTGTGATGGCCCGTTTGAGAAATCCACATTGTGTGATGGCCTGTTTGAGAAATCCACATTGTGTGATGGCCTGTTTGAGAAATCCCGCATTGTGTGATGGCCTGTTTGAGAAATCCTGCATTGTGTGATGGCTTGTTTGAGAAATCCTGCATTGTGTGATGGCCTGTTTGAGAAATCTCACATTGTGTGATGGCCTGTTTGAGAAATCCCGCATTGTGTGATGGCCTGTTTGAGAAATCCTGCATTGTGTGATGGCTTGTTTGAGAAATCCTGCATTGTGTGATGGCCTGTTTGAGAAATCTCACATTGTGTGATGGCCTGTTTGAGAAATCCCGCATTGTGTGATGGCCTGTTTGAGAAATCCCTTGGATTTTGTCGTGATGGCCTGTTTGAGAAATCTCACATTGTGTGATGGCCTGTTTGAGAAATCCCGCATTGTGTGATGGCCTGTTTGAGAAATCCTGCATTGTGTGATGGCTTGTTTGAGAAATCCTGCATTGTGTGATGGCCTGTTTGAGAAATCTCACATTGTGTGATGGCCTGTTTGAGAAATCCCGCATTGTGTGATGGCCTGTTTGAGAAATCCTGCATTGTGTGATGGCTTGTTTGAGAAATCCTGCATTGTGTGATGGCTTGTTTCAGAAATCCTGCGTTGTATGATGGCTTGTTTCAGAAATCCCGTGACTGTGTGGTGATGGCTTGTTTCAGGATTCCCTTGATTTTGTCGTGATGGCTTGTTTGAGAAATCCCAGATTGTGTGATGGCTTGTTTCAGAAATCTGGCATTGTGTGTTGTGGCTTGTTTGAGAAGTCCTGCATTGTGTGATGGCTTGTTTCAGAAATCCCGCATTGTGTGATGGCTTGTGTGAGAAATCCCGCATTGTGTGATGGCTTGTGTGAGAAATCCCGCATTGTGTGATGGCTTGTGTGAGAAATCCCGCATTGTGTGATTGCTTGTTTCAGAAATCCCGCATTGTGTGATTGCTTGTTTCAGAAATCCAGCATTGTGTGATGAATTGTGTTAGAAATCCCGCATTGTGTGATGAATTTTGTGATGGCCTGTTTCAGAAATCTCGCATTGTAGGGTTCAAGAGCATGTGGGTGGTGTTGGAGCGCGGCGTGCTGTCCTACTTCCAGACTCGCGGGGACGCCAGCACGGGGACCAAGCGCAAAGGGATGAAGTACCTGGATGAGGCGCGCTTGTGGGTGAGGCCTTGGCTGGTGCTCCGTCGCCACCGTGTTTGAGGTGTTGGGAGAGTTGGCATGCGCTGCGTGTATTTGGCGCCGTGAACACGCAATGGTTTTGTGTGGAAGTTTTTTGACGCGCTGTATATAAATTTTCATTCATTCATCGTTCGTGCTGAAGTTGCGTACGTCCACACATGCATTAATTTTTTTCTTTGGTAATTTATTTTAGCTTACTGTGTACTAATTCTTTTTTTTTCTTTTTTTAGCATGCTGTGTCATTCTTAACCAGATTTGTTTCTGCCTGTAGTGCCCCCAAAATCTCACACTGAAATAAGTGATGTCGGTTTTCTGAATGAGGCTTGTGTTTTTTTCTCTCTCCATGACTTGCCCTTTTCGGCATCACGAATGGCAAAGCAGGGATGAAACTCAAAGAAGCATTTGGCCGCTGTTTCATTTCATTCTAGGTGACGGAGGCAGCCCCTCTGGAGATAAAGATCTTCTTCTCTGATGGAGTGACGCACACTTTGGCCCTGGAACCCTGCAACGACGCTCATATCCACAGACAGGTGATTGAACCACTACTCAGTGTTGCGGCATTGGCCTTTATAAAGTGTGAACCCCTAAAAAAAAAAAAAAAAGCTTGGTGTGTTGTACACAACTAATAATTATATGAACCCTGTACACATTGATTGATTGAAACACCTCAAGCAGAAAATTGCAATAGCAATGACCATAAGCAATTCAACCCACAAGAAACTAAACAGGCAAGACCTACATCGCATTACACACGTACACACGCGCTCACACACAAATGCATGCACATAAACACCCACACACCCATATGCACACACACACGCACACACACACACACACACACACACACAGAGCACATCAGTCTACTGAAATAATTCAAAAACATGGGCAGGGGAGCTGGCGGGGTAGCTGGTGGTTAGAGAATTTGCTATCAATAGTCGATTTTAAACAAATGGGTCTTCAGAGCGGTTTTGAAAGCAATAATGGCTGACTGAGTGTGTCTAACTTCTTAAGGCAAGGAATTTATCTGCTGTCGATTAAAGCAGCCAGTGGTGGCATGGTGTGTGTGTTTGTGTGTGTGTGTGTGTGCGCGCGCGCATGTGTGTGTGTGTGTGTTTGTGTGTGTGTGTGTGTGTGTGTGTGAACATGTGTGTGTGTGTGTTTGTGTGTGTGTGTTCATGCGTGCATGTGCGTGTGTGCGTGCGTGTGTGTGTTTTCAGAAATGGCTGAATGCGCTGAACGAGCACATCGCCTTCAGCACCCACTACACGCACCAGGGGGAACAGCTGGAGGAGGAGGAGGAGTTGGTTCCCTTGGGCACCATGCAAGACTCACTGCAGGTCAGAGACTGGTACCAGAGGGAGAGAAATTTGGTGTGTGTGTCTGTGTGTATATGTGTGTGTGTGTGTGTGTGTTTCTGTGGTCACGTGTGTGTTTTTGTGTGAGTGTCTGAGTCTGGCATGTGTTGTGGGGCAATTCTAGCCTGTGTAATGTGTGTGTGTGTATGTGTGTGTGTGTGTGTGTGTGTGTGTGTGTGTTTCTGTGGTCACGTGTGTGTTTTTGTGTGAGTGTCTGGGACAAGAGGGAAGTACTGGCATGTGTGTGTGTGTGTGCGCACGCGCACTTCCTAGCTGTGTAATGTGTGTGTGTGAGTGGGTGCATGGATGTGGATCTGTGCATGTGCATGGCGTGTGTGTGTGTGTGTGTGTGTGTGTGTGTGTGTGTGTGTGTGTGTGTGTGTGTGTGCACGTGCACATGCATGAGTGTGTGTGTCCGCGTGCATGCATGCATCTGTGCATTCCTGGGCCTTGTTTTATATTGCACGTGCTTCATCTCGGCTGCAGAATCCCTTCTCTTTTGATGAATGTTACGGCTGAGAATATTTCCTCTTTGCTGAGCGTTTCAAGAACCCACCCTCATGCCAAGCACCAAGGTTTCCTGCATGGCTGTAAAGGCTTCGTATCGTGATGCAGACGGCCCAGGCCCACCAGAAGATCCTGGAGAAGCAAGTGCAGATGCTGAAGAACACTGTGGACACCCTGGAGCACTTCATCCTGCCTTGCTCCTCAGCCACCACCACCAACCACAGGTCCACCACCGTCAAAGCTCAGCAGCATGGTCAGTGTGGGCACGCCTCTGCTTGTGTGTTGGGTTTTGTTTGTGTGTGTGTGTGTGTGTGTGTGCGTGTGACTGAGGAGGGTGTGCGTGTGTGTGTGACTGAGGGGTGTGTGTGTGTGTGTGACTGAGGGGTGTGTGTGTGTGTGTGACTGAGGGGTGTGTGTGTGTGTGTGACTGAGGGGTGTGGGTGACTGAGGGGTGTGTGTGTGTGTGACTGAGGAGGGTGTGTGTGTGTGTGACTGAGGGGTGTGTGTGTGTGTGTGACTGAGGGGTGTGTGTGTGTGGGTGTGATGTAGGGGTGTGTGTGTGTGTGTGACTGAGGGGTTTGTGTGTGTGTTGGGTGTGTGTGTGTGTGTGATGAGGGTGTTGTGTGTGTGTGTGTGTGTGTGTGTGTGTGTGGTGTGTGTGTGTGTGTGGGTTGTGTGTGTGTGTGTGGTGTGACTGGGTGGGTGGTGTGGGTGTGTTGTGTGTGTGTGTGTGTGTGTGTGCGTGTGTGTGTGCAGTGTGATGCAGGTGTGTGTGATGTGTGTGTGGTGTGTGGTGTGTGTGTGTGTGTGTGTGTGTGTGTGTGTGTGTGTGTGTGTGTGTGTGTGTGTGTGTGCTTGGTGTGTGTGTGCTGTGTGTGTGGTGTTTTGTGTGTTGTGTGTGTGTGTGTGTGTGCATGTGGAAGGATCTGGGTGCAATAAGCTCTTCACCTTCCAGAAGCACTAAAGCCCTTGTTGATGTGACCGCATCGTCCTTAACACAGCTGGTACTGATCACCACACTAACTTGCTGAGTGCTGTTCCTCTTCACTTAACCTTACCCTCCCTGCCCTGACGACCCCTGGGCTTGCCTACTGGCCTGAGTTTGTCGCAGTCATAGCACAGGAAACAGGCTATTTTTTTTCTCTCTCTCTACACATTTTCACTCAGTTTTCATACAAACAGCAACAACAACATTGAGAGAAACATTGCTTCAGTTTTTGTTTAAGTTTTTTTTTTTTTTTTTAAGAAGCAAGGGGAGACGACTGCTTTTTTCTCTCCACATTGTCGCTCAGCACTCATACAAGCAGCAGCAACACTGAGACCAAAAGGCAGAGAAACATTGCTTCAGTTAGGGTGTGTGTGTTTTTTAAAGAAGCAAGGGGAGACAACTCTTCCAGGGCTTAAAGCCCCCCCCCCCCCCAAAGCAGGAGTTTAATCCCCATAATAACCAGCCGTTACTTGCATGCAAGTGATCTGGCTACAGCAGACGTTTGGCTATGACTGGCATATAACTTTTACAAGTAACCTGGTTCCAAACTGTGACGTTTTGGGAAGCAAGAGAAATTACTCTTTAAGTGCTTAAAGCCAAAGCCAAAGAGAAAGCAAGAGTTTAATACGCGTAACCAGCCTTTACTTATATATATACAAGTGTGTTTCCAAGTATGAGGCTATTACTGGTATGTAAGTAACCGAGCTCCAAAGTGTTGAGCAGCGGTAACGCTCGTAGCTTTCGTAATGCTGTTTAGATGTAGCCCTATTTTGCACTGCGGTCATGCAGATCTGTGTCGCTGCATGCTAGATACGCAGTGGATGGAGTTGGCTTTCAGCATCCAAATAGAACTTTCCTCGCTCCTTCTTCCCTTTTGCACGTTCGCATATGGAACGCCATGCTTTCCACTTCCTCCTCTGAGTTTTGCTTCATGCTTTTGCACGCTGCTTTAATTGATGGGTAAGCCCTCCCCAATAACTGCCCCCCTGCCCCCTCCCAAGCCCCCCTCCCCTCCCCCCCCCCCCCACCCCCCACCACCAACCAGCCCACCCACTTTTGTGGACTTCTTGCTTGAATTGTTGGGCTTGCAGGGATAGCTCAGTGGTTAGAGCGCTAGACTCATGATCGAAAGGTCACAGGTTCAAATCCCTGCAGGGGTGTGGGGAGAATTTTCTTCTCAAGGGTCAACTTTCTGTGCTGACTCTTATTTCAATATCCCTTCCACCCCCGTGTTATTGCAGTGGAACGTAAAAGACCCTGGTCATTCTGCCAAAAGTGCAGGTGGCAGGTTACAGCTAGACACGCATGCACCTTACGTATGTGGGTTTGCATGAAGTGCCATGGTGCATGGTGTACACAACGCGCTGCAACGGCAGCAGTTTCATGTGGCACTAGCCATGCCAGCGTTGTAAGCACACCACTTGGGTGGATATTCAGATGTGTTATAAAAAGCTAATCGCTCGTGCTGAATCACATGCGAGTGCAGCGAGTCTGCTGAAGAGCAGAGAATAGCGCTGTATGAAAGTGATCAGCAACAACAGCTACAGCATTACAAAGAAGAAGAAGAATCCATTGTCGTCCTAGGGCCTGCTCAAGGGAGAGCAGTGAGGAAAGAGTGTGTGTCACACTCCGAGCATCGCTTTCCGGCACCCTCCTCCAAACTGCCAGATTTCATTACGCCACTGAAGGGGTACTCTTTATCTCTGCGCAGCTGTCCACCGACGTGGTCAGCGCCCTCCGAAAGGTTCGGGTACTAATATGACTGTAGAAGCAACCTAGCTCCAAAGCACGCACGTAAACATGAGGCGCGTCCACCCCTGGTAAGAAAAAGAGTTCCGTCTTGATTCAAACGATTGTGGTTTTATTTGCGCTGGTGTAAACTTTGTTGGCGGCTATAAATGACACGCCGTTTTATTTGAGTTGTTTGTAACAAACTTGCTACTGTTTGAGCACCACCAAAAAGTGCTCATTAGCTGACAGTCTTCTGGACCCTATGGCGCAACTAAATACTGCAGTGGTTGAAGGAAGGATGTCGTAAACGAGTGCTTGGAGTTTGAGTGTGTGTGTGTGTGAGTGTGTGTGTGTGTGTGTGTGTGGCTAAAGACCTTGAGTTGCCTAACTGTGTTCCTTCTTGGTACGGTCTGTGTGTCTGGCATGTGGAGTGAGTTAAGTCCCCTTATTGTGCCACCCGTGCGTGCAGAGTACCTGAGCAGCATCCACATCCAGGCGGGGGAAATTCTCAAGTCGTCCCGCGACATGTGCAGCTCCCTCTCCCATTGCATGATGCTCTTCAGCCAGCAGGAAGAGGTGAGTTATCTCCCTGAACCCATTGACGTTGTATCAGATCGTTAGTTTGCGTCAGCGGCACAGAGTGAGATTGTTCACTTTCCGAAGCAAAGTCAAGGACAACAGCGTGGTCACCACCTGCGCTGGTGACTGTCAGGTCATGGGTCACCACATTGATGGGTGACTGTCATGACCTGGATCACCACATTGATGGGTGACTGTCATGTCCCGGGTCACCACACAGATGGGTGACTGTCATGTCCTGGGTCACCACATGAACAGGTGACTGTCATGTCCCCGGGCTTTGCACCTACACTAAGATTTCTTCAGTCGAATTCTGTGCAGACTGCAAATGTCCTACAGATGAGGCTGCTTTTCATGCTTATGGGCCCTGATGCCTTTCTTTTTTCCCTGTTTTTGGGGGTGTTTGCATAGCATGGGTGTGTGTGGGGATGCCAGAAGCTGGAAATGAGTTGTGTTCTGGCATTCAGATGCCTGAACAAAACTGTCAAATAAGACTGTTAAAAAAAAAAAATCACAAAAAATCACACACACACAAATCATGTGATAGTGCAAGGGAGAGAAGTGAGGCAAGACTATGACTTGTGTTACCCAACAGAGTTCCCTCCCTTGTGTTTTGCGGGCGCTCTGCACGTCAAAGCGTTTATTCTTTCAGGTTTGTTGTTTTGAAATTTGGGTTGAACAGACCTTCGGGCTGTTGTGCTCCTGAGTAGATAAGTAAAGTAAAAAATAAGTTAGTCTGAATGCAATGCGCAGTGCTGTTTGGGAGATTTCAGCAACATGCACTTTTAGCCCTGTTGGTTTACAGTCCTGATATGGCATGAGAATGCATGTGTGTGTGTGTGTGTGTGTGTGTGTGTGTGTGTGTGTGTGTGTGTGTGTGTTTATGCACTAGCATAGTATGGAATAAACTGATATATGAACTATGCCAACTTGGTGCACACATCAAGTTCATTCTGTCCACACACACACACACACACACACACATTGACACAGATACACGCACACACACACACACACACACACACACATTGACACAGATACACGCACACACACACACACACACACACACACACACACACACACACACATTGACACAGATACACGCACACACACACACACACACACACACACACACACATGCCTCGTGAGAACCACAAACTGACAGGGCTTAAAGTGGATATCACCACATTTCACATGTCACTCCCACGTTAACCGTGTCACAGTCACAGGCCATATTTCAGCCCGTCCGATGAACGTCGCGAAAGGCCACAGCTGTCGATGAGCTGTTGAAGCTCTTGGGCATTGTACCTCATAAAGCTCGCTTTTTACCTGTGCTTTGGTGACTTGCCTTTCCAGCACATGTCCAGGAGCTGACTGGCTAAGCAACTGTTCGTGTTGCAGGTGCGTCAGATGCAGCTGAAGGAGCAGATGGAGAAGAGCAGGGTTCTGCAGGACTCTCTTCACGCCCTGGCGGCAGAGCACCACGAGCTGGAGCGTTCCCTGCAGCGCCGCCCCTCCATGAGGTCGCTTCAGGATGAGGACGAGTTCCAGGACTGCGATGACGACTCCTACGGTGAGTTGCTCTTCTGGGTGTCAGTTGACTGACTTGGCATACTTTTCCTGGACCTGGTGGGTGAGTTGGTGTTACTTGACTGACTTGGCATACTTTTCCTGGACGTGGTGGGTGGGTTGGTGATAGTTGACTGACTTGGCACACTTTTCCTGGACGTGGTGGGTGGGTTGGTGATAGTTGACTGACTTGGCACACTTTTCCTGGACGTGGTGGGTGGGTTGGTGATAGTTGACTGACTTGGCACACTTTTCCTGGACCTGGTGGGTGGGTTGGTGTTACTTGACTGACTTGGCACACTTTTTCTGGACCTGGTGGGTGAGTTGGTGTTACTTGACTGACTTGGCACACTATTTCTGGACCTGGTGGGTGAGTTGGTGTTACTTGACTGACTTGGCATACTTTTCCTGGACCTGGTGGGTGAGTTGGTGATACTTGACTGACTTGGCATACTTTTCCTGGACGTGGTGGGTGGGTTGGTGATAGTTGACTGACTTGGCACACTTTTCCTGGACGTGGTGGGTGGGTTGGTGATAGTTGACTGACTTGGCACACTTTTCCTGGACCTGGTGGGTGGGTTGGTGTTACTTGACTGACTTGGCACACTATTTCTGGACCTGGTGGGTGAGTTGGTGTTACTTGACTGACTTGGCATACTTTTCCTGGACCTGGTGGGTGAGTTGGTGATACTTGACTGACTTGGCATACTTTTCCTGGACCTGGTGGGTGAGTTGGTGATACTTGACTGACTTGGCATACTTTTCCTGGTCCTGGTGGGTGAGTTGGTGATACTTGACTGACTTGGCATACTTTTCCTGGTCCTGGTGGGTGAGTTGGTGTTACTTGACTGACTTGGCATACTTTTCCTGGTCCTGGTGGGTGAGTTGGTGTTACTTGACTGACTTGGCACACTTTTCCTGGACCAGGTGGGTGAGTTGGTGTTACTTGACTGACTTGGCATACATTTCCTGGTCCTGGTGGGTGAGTTGGTGATACCTGACTGACTTGGCATACTTTTCCTGGACGTGGTGGGTGGGTTGGTGATACTTGACTGACTTGGCCTACTTTTCCTGGTCCTGGTGGGTGAGTTGGTGTTACTTGACTGACTTGGCACACTATTTCTGGACCTGGTGGGTGAGTTGGTGTTACTTGACTGACTTGGCATACATTTCCTGGTCCTGGTGGGTGAGTTGGTGATACCTGACTGACTTGGCATACTTTTCCTGGACCTGGTGGGTGAGTTGGTGATACTTGACTGACTTGGCATACTTTTCCTGGTCCTGGTGGGTGAGTTGGTGATACTTGACTGACTTGGCATACTTTTCCTGGACGTGGTGGGTGAGTTGGTGATAGTTGACTGACTTGGCACACTTTTCCTGGACGTGGTGGGTGGGTTGGTGATAGTTGACTGACTTGGCACACTTTTCCTGGACGTGGTGGGTGGGTTGGTGATAGTTGACTGACTTGGCACACTTTTCCTGGACCTGGTGGGTGGGTTGGTGTTACTTGACTGACTTGGCACACTTTTTCTGGACCTGGTGGGTGAGTTGGTGTTACTTGACTGACTTGGCACACTATTTCTGGACCTGGAGGGTGAGTTGGTGTTACTTGACTGACTTGGCATACTTTTCCTGGACCTGGTGGGTGAGTTGGTGATACTTGACTGACTTGGCATACTTTTCCTGGTCCTGGTGGGTGAGTTGGTGATACTTGACTGACTTGGCATACTTTTCCTGGTCCTGGTGGGTGAGTTGGTGTTACTTGACTGACTTGGCATACTTTTCCTGGTCCTGGTGGGTGAGTTGGTGTTACTTGACTGACTTGGCACACTTTTCCTGGACCAGGTGGGTGAGTTGGTGTTACTTGACTGACTTGGCATACATTTCCTGGTCCTGGTGGGTGAGTTGGTGATACTTGACTGACTTGGCATACTTTTCCTGGTCCTGGTGGGTGAGTTGGTGTTACTTGACTGACTTGGCATACTTTTCCTGGTCCTGGTGGGTGAGTTGGTGTTACTTGACTGACTTGGCACACTTTTCCTGGACCAGGTGGGTGAGTTGGTGTTACTTGACTGACTTGGCATACATTTCCTGGTCCTGGTGGGTGAGTTGGTGATACCTGACTGACTTGGCATACTTTTCCTGGACGTGGTGGGTGGGTTGGTGATACTTGACTGACTTGGCATACTTTTCCTGGTCCTGGTGGGTGAGTTGGTGTTACTTGACTGACTTGGCACACTATTTCTGGACCTGGTGGGTGAGTTGGTGTTACTTGACTGACTTGGCATACATTTCCTGGTCCTGGTGGGTGAGTTGGTGATACCTGACTGACTTGGCATACTTTTCCTGGACCTGGTGGGTGAGTTGGTGATACTTGACTGACTTGGCATACTTTTCCTGGTCCTGGTGGGTGAGTTGGTGATACTTGACTGACTTGGCATACTTTTCCTGGTCCTGGTGGGTGAGTTGGTGTTACTTGACTGACTTGGCATACTTTTCCTGGATGTGGTGGGTGAGTTGGTGTTACTTGACTGACTTGGCATACTTTTCCTGGACCTGGTGGGTGGGTTGGTGTTACTTGACTGACTTGGCATACTTTTCCTGGACCTGGTGGGTGGGTTGGTGATACTTGACTGACTTGGCATACTTTTCCTGGACCTGGTGGGTGGGTTGGTGTTACTTGACTGACTTGGCATACTTTTCCCAGATGTGGTGGGTGAGTTGCTGTTCTGGGTGTTAATTGACTGATTTGGCACACTTTTCCATGTCCTGGTGGCGTTTTGTGAAGGAGTGGGGTGGTGGCGGGGTGGGGTACCTCAACCGTGCCTATTCATACCAGTGGTAGGAAAGGTTGTCAGCAATATGGTGCAGTCTGGTAACCCTGGTTATTGTGGAAAACAACAACAACTATATGCAGGGGTGTGTGTGTGTGTGCGTGAGTTCATGCATGTGTGTGTGTGTGTGTGTGCGCACACGCATGTGTGTGTGTGTGTGTTTATGTGTTGTGCGGGGTGTGTGTGTGCACGTGCATGTGTGTGTGTGTGTGTGTGTGTGCATGTGCATGTGTGTGTGTATTTGTTTCTGTCTCTCTCTCATTCTCTGTTTTTGTTTATTATCTAGCAAAGAGACTGCCCCAGCATGGGTGATGAGCATGACTTTCCCATGGGTGTTTGCCGTGCTCTTCAAATTTAGTCGTCATCATATGAATAATATATTTAATTTCTATAGCACTCTTTTTAATTTAAAAGCAAGCTCAGAGTGCTTTATGAAAACCAGGCTTACGCGAGTGACGTGAGTTAATGTACGCGGTGATCATCATTCTGTATTTACTGGCCAGTTGTTTTTGTTGTTACTGGTATGGTGAGTTGTGGTTTGGGCTTCTGACCTTATTGTGTTTGCCAGTGCTGTGCCTGCAGTGGTTCATTTTGATGTTGTTTCGTTTTTTCTTCTGTTGTACTTTCTTGTGAAGTTTACCAGCTTATGTACATACCTTCACCAACCCCCCCACCCCCCCCCCTCACCCCTCCCCCCAACCCCTTTTTTTCCCCTCCCCTCCCCCACTTGCATAGCTACTCCTATGGTCTGATCTGTGGATAAAGTCAGTATTTTTACAACCATTCAGGTTCGTACCTGCCGGAAATGTTTGTCGATGCGCTGTCCATGGACGTCCCTTACGATGACGTGGACACCCCACCGACAACAGCAGTTACGGAGAATGGAGAGACAGTGAGGTAGGTATGAGGCGCAGTGTACAAATCCCACCCCAAGGGCTGTGTTCCTGTCACCATGCAGGGAAGGTGGCTTCGGTTGATGTGCAGAAGCTTGAGATCTGTTGCTTTCACTGTTTCAGTTAAAAAAACATAAAATCTCACCGGTAGGGCTGTGTTTGGTGTGATCAAGCCTTTTCCTGGTGAAGGTATCTTGAGGGAATGAGCTGATGTGGCGGAAATTTAGATCTGTTGCTTTCACCGCTTCAATTAAAAAATGTATAAAATCCCACCCCTAGGGCTGTGTTTGGTGTAATCAAGCCGTTTTCTTCTAAAGGTATCTTGGGCTGATCTGGCGGAACTTTAGATCTGTTGCATTCAGCTGAAACTTAAACAGTATAAAATCACAGTGCTGTGGCTGTGCTTTTTGTCACCAAACTTTCTCTGCAGATGAGGCGGCTTGGCGTGATCTGGGGGCACTGCAGATCTGTCGCTTTCGGATAAAATGTATAAAATCTCACCCCCTTGGTCTGTGCTGTCATGGAGCCTTTCTGTTCAGGGGAGATGGTGTGAGCTGATGTGGTAATGCATGTATTTGTGGTGTGTGTGCGTGTGTGCATGCATGCATGTGTGTGTGTGGTTTGTGTGTGTGTTTCTCTGTGTGTGTGTGTGCGTGCATGCGTGTGTGGTGTGTGTGTGTGCGTGTGTGTGTGCGTGCATGCATGTGTGCGTGCGTGTGTGTGTGTGTGTGTGTATGTGTGTGTGTGGTGTGTGTGTGTGTTTCTGTGTGTGTGAGTGCATGCATGCGTGTGTGGTGTGTGTATGTTTGTGTTTCTGTGTGTGTGTGCGTGCGTGCGTACATGCGTGTGTGTGTGTGTGTGTGATGAAATGAGTGTATCCTTATGTCTTTGCAAGCGTTCTGGGCTCTTACAAGATGGGGCGCCATAAATAATCTGTTATATTATTATCAGCTTTGGATCTGTTGTTTTCAGTTAAAACTTAGATGGTTTAAAATCATTTTGCTGTGATCTGGGGGAACTGTGGATCTGTTGCTTTCAGTGAAATATAATAAAATTATACCCCTAGTGCAGTGCTTTCTGCCATCAAGCCTTCTGTGCAGGTGAGATGGCTTGAGTTGATCTGGGGGAACTGTGGATCTGTTGCTTTCAGTGAAATATAATAAAATTGTACCCCTAGTGCAGTGCTTTCTGCCATCAAGCCTTCTATGCAGGTGAGATGGCTTGAGTTGTATTATTGGCGGGAGCCGCCACAAGTGCCATTTTTGTTGCAACAAAAGTTTTGTCGCGACATAATTATGTTTGTCACAACGAAAGTTTTTTGTCACAACAAGCATACTTTTGTCATGTCAAAAGACATGTTTTGTTGTGACAAACATGGTTTGTCGCAACAAAAGTAAGCTTGTGCAACAAATATTTGTTGCGACAAACATATTTTTGTCACGACAAAAGTTTTGGCGCGACAAAAGGTGTGTTTTGTCACGACAAACACATTTTTGTCACAACAAAAATGATACTTGTGGCAGCTCCCGCCAATGATAGAACCGATCTGGGGGAACTGTGGATCTGGTGCTTTCCGTGAAAAATAATAAAATCCTGTCCCTAGGGCTGTGCTTTCTCTGATGAAACCTTTCCCAGCTGAAGGTATATTAAGTTGATCTGATGGAGCTTTGTTTAGATCTGTTGGTTTCATTCCCGCCATGTGGCAACGGCCATGTGGCCGTGTTTTCTGCAAGCGAGCTTTTACCTGGCACAGGTATCTGACGTTGACCTGAGAGAACTTTATATCTATTTGTTTTAGTAAAAAAAGGTACAAATTCCATCTTAAAAAAGGTACAAATTCCATCTTAAAAAAGGTAAAATTCCTATCACCTTTGGGTGTGTTTTGTGCATGATTATGATAATTCCGTGCAAAAAGCATTTTCAGTTGACCTGTGGAAACTTTAGGTCTGTTGGTTTTAGTAAAAAAAAAAAAATGTACAAATTCGTATCATCTTTGGGCATGTTGTGTGCATGATATTTTCATGCAAAAGGCATTTTCAGTTGACCTGTGGAAACTTTAGATCTGTTGGTTTCAGTCAAAATGCACAACTTCCTGTCCCCTTTGGGAGTGTTGTGTGCAAGACATTTACTTGCAAAAGGTGTCTTCAGCTAATCTGTGGGAATTTTAGATCTGTTGGTTTCACTCAGAAATGTACAAATTCCGATCTCCACTGGTTGTGTTGTGTGCAACTGCAAGACTTTTCCATGCAAAAGGTATCTTCAGCTGATCTGAGGGGACTTTAGATCTGTTGGTTTGGATCCAGAATGTACAAATTCCTGTCCCGTTTGGGTGTGTTGTGTTCATGGAATTTCCATGCAAAAGGTAATTTCAGTGTGTTGTGTGCAGGACATTTCCTTGCAAAAGTTATCTTCAGTTGAACTGAGGAACTGTAGTGGTTTCTGTCAAAAAGGTACAAATTCCTATCCCCTTTGGTTGTGTTACCAGAAAAGCAAGACTTTTCTGTGCAAAAGGTATTGTGAATTGATCTGAATGAACTTTATATCTGTTGGTTTCGATCAAAAATGTACAAATTCCTGTCTCCTTTGGGTGTGCTGTGTGCAAGACATTTCCCTGCAAAAGGTGCATAAAGTTAATCTGAGGGAACTTTAGATATATGCTGGTTTGGGTCAAAAATGTGCAGCTTCCTATCCCTTTGTTCGTGTGGCCAGAGTTGAACCCTTTCCCTGCCGAAGGTGGCTTGAGTCAGTCTGTGGAACTTTAGGTCTTACATTACCTTTGTGTGTCTGCTGCTGCCAAGTTCTGGCACATTCTCCTAATCCTGGTTTGAACACTTTTTGCAAGAAGGCATGATGTCTCCACATTGTTCACTTTGGTAAGATCTCTCTGAGTTTTTTTGGTGTTGCACTGTGGCAGCAGCATACAAGGCCCAGTGAAACGATGTGCCATGATCACTCTGTCTGTGTGAAATGATGTGCCATATTCACCAAGTGTCTGTGTGAAATTACGTGCTATATTCTCTTGAGTGTCTGGTGAAATCACATCCCATGTTCACTTGAGTGTCTGGTGAAATCACATCCCATATTCACTCAGTGTCTGTGTGAAATGATGTGCCATGTTCACTCAGTGTCTGTGTGAAATGATGTGCCATGTTCACTCAAAGGGCTGATCGTGTTTTTGAAATGATGTGCCATGTTCACTCAGTGTCTGTGTGAAATGATGTGCCATGTTCACTCAGTGTCTGTGTGAAATGATGTGTCATGTTCACATCAGTGTCTGTGTGAAATTATGTGCCATATACACTCATTGTCTGTGTGAAATGATGTGCCATGTTCACTCAGTGTCTGTGTGAAATTATGTGCCATATACACTCAATGTCTGTGTGAAATGATGTGCCATGTTCACTCGGTGTCTGTGTGAAATGATGTGCCATGTTCACTCAGTGTCTGTGTGAAATGATGTGCCATGTTCACTCAGTGTCTGTGTGAAATGATGTGCCATGTTCACTCAGTGTCTGTGTGAAATGATGTGCCATATTCACTCAGTGTCTCGGTGAAATGATGTGCCATGTTCACTCAGTGTTGTGTGAATTTGTGTGCCATATTCAGTGACCGTGTGAAATTGTGTGCCATATCTACTCTGCGTCTGTGTGAAATTATGTGCCATATTCACACAGTGTCTCTGTGAAATGATGTGCCATGTTCACTCAGTGTTGTGTGAATTTGTGTGCCATATTCAGAGACCATGTGAAATGGTGTGCCATATCCACTCGGCGTCTGTGTGAAATTATGTGCCATATTCACACAGTGTCTGTGAAACTCTACCATGAACGTTTGGGAAATAGTTGTGTGTGTCAGTACTGGAGGGAAACTTGTGATCTACTGCAGTGATTTGGGAACAAGTTGGAAAAACGTGAGATCTCTACCCTGGACTGTTCGTGAATGGTTGCATGTGTTGATAAATGTGGGGGGGGGGCAGGGGAGGGGAGGTGTGGGGGTGTGGGCGAACTTGTGGTGCACCATGACGATTTGTGAACATTCGAAGAATTGGAACAGACTTGTGACCCACCGTGACTGTTTGTGAATGGCTGCATCTGTGTTAATAACACAGAGAGAGAAAAAACGTGTGATCTACCGTGATGATCCGTGAACAATTGGAACAGTTGGAAAATTCGTGTGATGGACCATGACTGTGCACATGACCCCACGTCACAGAAAGCAAACGGAGTTGGAGGATTTACAGTCTCTGAAGCTTGGACAGAGTTGCTTTACGTTACGTTACGCTTTACGTTACGCCGTCATGGAGGACTCGCAATCGGAATAGTTAGTTATGCGCTGCCATGTGCTCGTTTTTATGATTATTTCTCCGCTTTTTAGCTCGGTGTCTGGATGAAAGTAATGCATTTTCTGTGATGCATGTTTGTATGTAACTTGTGGGACAAAAAGGGGGCGTGCATTGTTGAATAATTTTGTAGAGGAGATGTTGGGGGTGGGGTGGGAGGAGGGTAATGGGGGTGTATATCCAACATATTCTGAATGAGATGCATATTGAAAACATGACTTTTATGATGAATGAGTCAGTGAATGTGCTTTGATTGATCTCTTTGTTATCACTACTTTCCATTCCTCTCTAGCTCTGTGCTGATTATTGGGACTTGTTCATTGGTTTCTTGCTAGCTAGCAACATGGGGATGATGATTATGTTGATTATTTGGACTTGTTCATTGGTTTCTTGCTAGCTAGCAACAGGGGGATGGTGTGCGGTAGGGGTTGGGGCTGGGGGAGGTAAATCTGGCGTTTACTAGAGATGCATGCTGAAAGCATGACTTTTACGATGAATGAACCGATGAATGTGCTTTGATTGTCTTTGTTATCAGTACTTTCCATTCCTTTCTCTGCTGATTATTTGGACTTGTTCTCTTTGTAGTTAGCAACAGGGGGATGGTGTGCGATGGGGGGAGTTATATCTGATGTTTACTGAGTGCTGAGATGCATGTGTGCAACTTAGCTGCGGATCGCCCCGCTTGGTGGCGCTGGGCATATTTGGGGCTTTGACAAAGCCCAAGTCAGCTGCAAATGATCTCCCCTACACTAGCCAGGTGGCGCTGGGCCTATTTGGGCAGTGCAATACTCAAGCCAGCAAAGTCGCTCATTGAAAGCCAGACTCCAAGTGCTGGTTTACGACATCCTTCCTTCAACCACTGCCGTATTTAGTTACGCCGTAGGGTCCGGAAAACTGTCAGCTATCAAGCAGTTTTTTGTTGGTGCTCAAACAGTAGTAAGGTTGTTACAAATGACTCAGATTCTATCAGACGTTTGTTTTATAACTGACCATGTTGCTTACGCCAGCTCAAATAAAACCAAAATAGTTTGAATCAAGACAGAACTCTTTTTTTAGCCGGGGTGGATGCGCCTCATGTTTATGTGCATGCTTGGGTGCTAGGTTGCTTCTACAGTCAGATTAGTACCTGAACCTTTCGGAGGGTTTCTGACCGCGTCGGTGGACAGTTGCGCGGAGATAAGGAGTGCCCCTTCAGTGGTGTAACTAAATCTGGCAGAGTTTGGAGGAAAGTGCTGGAAAGCGATGCTCGGAGTGTGATTGAAAGCATGACTTTTTGTGATGAATGAACCGATGAATGTGTTTGATTGCTGTCTTTGTTATCTGTATACTGTCCATTCTTCTCTCTGCTGAATTTTATTTGGACTTGTGCAGTGGTTTCTTGCTGGGCTTTCTTGCTGATGCTTGTCTCATTCAGTCATTGACAGAACAGACTTAAAATTAAAAATAAAGGATAAAGTATGTTCATGTTTGGTAGTCTTTTGTTTCAAGCAGATCTTTTCCTGAAAATA
>JABMCL010000930.1:167500-225000 GCA_018857735.1 Alviniconcha marisindica | reverse complement strand
TTTTATTGCTTTCAAAAAAGAAAAACGTTAAAGAAAAACGTTTTCATTGCTTTCAAAAAAGTTTTAAAAGTTTTTTGGGCACTCAGCACTTTCCACCACTGCTTTTTACAGATTCAACTGAATAAGCTGCAAATAAACAGGCCTACTGACATAATTATTATACCCATACCCCCAGAAAGAAGCTTTACGCGAAGGTTTACCGGTGGACCAGTTAACACTGAGAAGCTGTGCTGGATGCAACTTGTTTTCTGAAGGATAGTTAAATAGGTCGAAGTGTAGAAAAAAACAAGCTGGTAATTAATTGTTGAGGCGTTATATTTAGATCTGGAAGACCTTAAACAGAGTAAATGTGACTGAGGATTTAAATTATTTTTTTAAAAATTAAATGGAGAGACAGAAAGTCATACTTCCTTCAGAAAGAGCCTGTTGGGGGCATCATTGCCCTGGTTGCCCTGATATGCGACTGGTGTGTGTGAGTGTGTTTGTGTGTGTGTGTGAGCATGTGCGTGCGTGTGCGAGTCTGTGCGTGTGCGTGCGTGTGTGCGTGCATTCATGTTGTATGCATTAATTTGCTAAAAAATGTAAGCCTTAGGGCCTTGGTTGCCAAGTATTCATATATTATTTGGCTACTGTGTTGGCCTAAGACTTTTATTATTTAACGTGTAAGCGCTTAGGGCCTGTGCAGGTTAGGCGCTCTAAGTATTCATTATTATTATTATTATTATCCCCCCCCCCTCCCCCCCCGAGTCAAATCCAATGTTTGGCACACAATGCCAAGCAGAGAACAGAGGGGTTATCGAAAATCTGACCCTGGTGGGGACCATTATTATGTCAGTTCCTGTATGAATGGGTCCAGTACGTTATACAGTGTACTTGCTCTGTCTGTCATCAAGTGTGCTTGATCTGTCATCGATGGACAGGTAAATCAGTCCACAATCCAGATCACCACAGTAATAATTTAAAAAAATGTATACATGTAAAAAGGCACACCTTGTGTTCCAATAGTATCTTATCTAGACTGTGCTATCTAACAGGTCATCCATTAAAAATAAAAAAGTAAAAAAGCACACCTTGTGTTCCAATAGTATCTTATCTAGACTGTGTGCTTAGTCTAACACTGTAACAGGTCATCCATACAAAAAATACAAAAAAGAGAGTAAAAAAGCATACCTTGTGTTCCAATAATATCTTATCTAGACTGTATGCTTAGTCTAACAGGTCATCCATAAAAAAAAAAATATATATGTAAAAAAGAACACCTTGTCTTATCTAGACTGTGTACTAACAGGTCATCCATAAAAAATATATATATATGTAAAAAAGAACACCTTGTGTTCCAATAGTATCTTATCTAGACTGTGTGCTTAGTCAAACAGGTCATCCATAAAAAAAATATATATATGTAAAACAACACACCTTGTGTTTTCCAATAATTTTTTTAACCCTTTTTTTTCTTTTAAAGATTTTTGTGTGCTTAGTCAAACAGGTCATCCATAAAAAATATATATATATGTAAAAAAGCACACCTTGTGTTCCAGTAGCATCTTATCTAGACTGTGTGCTTAGTCAAACAGGTCATCCAAGCTGGACTGAGTCTAGTGAAGGCACAAAGAATTGATTCAGTCACTGTAGGTGATGACCTAATACTTTGAAGGGATGGTCATGACAAGCACTTTCCACACTGTGACCGGGATGGGGGTGGGAGGTGGGAGGTGGGGGTGGGAGGTGGGGTGGGAGGTAGGGTGGGTGGGGCGTGATTTGACCTCCAGGGTCATGACTGGCAACTGAATAATCAACAGCTTGCCCCGACCAATGAAAATTGTCTTAATTTTCAGCTGTGTCAGGGGTCACTGGGTATGTATGTATGTATCTATTTATAAGCCAATGCTTTTCTTTTGTGTTTTCTTGAACAGTCGTGTGTCTCGTAGACATAATAACAATGGGACATTTCTGGATGGATAGATAGATAAAACAACAACAACAAAAACAATTACATAGGTGTATCAGTGTTAACCATGACAGTTATATATCAGGGTGATGGGGAATTTCTGGAACTCCTAGTCCTACCCTAAAGCAAAAAACACTTTTTCAGTGTACGTGTGTAATGTTTGCTCAGTTCAGCAACTTCAAAAAGTTTGACAACAAAAACGGAAAATAAACACCCACACCCACAGTCACAGACACACAGACAGACAGACACACACGACACACACACACACACACACACACACACACACACACACACACACACACACACACAACCACACACACACTACCACCACCACCACCACCACCACCAACAACAACAAATAAAGGAGAAAATCAAAATACCCATACTGCAAGCAAGCAAGGGAACTGGGGTGGGGGAGTGGGGACTCACATGACATTGAAGCTAAATATAGGACTAGGTACAGTTATTGACAGATAACTTTCCTATTACCCCCCCCCCTTCCCCAAATAGGCCCCCACCTCCACCTCTATGCGTAATAACCAGTTTTAGCTGTGTCAGGGGCCATAGTGCGGAGTGGTGTATGTATATAAAATAGACTTCTGCTTGTCTTTTGTGCTTTCCTGTAACAGTCATTTGCCGTGTCATGTCCCCAGCCCCTTGATGTGGAGGCAGGGAGATGAGTAGGTAGCACAGGCCCATGTAAAAAGAAGAACATTTTTTAACCTTAGATTCAGATCGAGAAATGGCAAGTTCCTAGGACAGTGTGCCGACAGTAAGGATTACGTAGGTAAGTCAAAAATGATGCTTTTTTTCCCCCTCCTTTTTTTGCTTGCCTCTGTTAGTAGATACATATTTTTTTTTTTATGACCAGTTCACTCTCCTGTGGCTTATCTTTTGAAGAACTAATTCTCTCTGCCGTATCTTATCTTTTTCACCAGCAGTTCTCCACCCAATAGTTGACCTTTTTTCACGACAAGTTCCTGACAAGTTCTTAACAAGAATGGAATGTAGACATTCTTTTGGTTTTGTTTGTTTATTTGTTGTGCTTTTCACTGTGTATGTTTTTGTGCTTTCCACTATGTTGTGATTGCTATGACTACCATACACCATGACTGTGAGTCAGTGACTATGTTCTTAGCGCTTGATTCACCTTTCTGCAGACCATTTTCACCGGACTGCTTATGCTTCACTGTAGAATCAGTTCCTCAGTGATCAAGGTATCCAAGATTGTTTTCACTGGCCTGCTTATGCTTCACTGTAGAATCAGTTCCTCAGTGATCAAGGTATCCAAGATTGTTTTCACTGGCCTGCTTATGCTTCACTGTGGAATCAGTTCCTCAGTGATCAAGGTATCCAAGATTGTTTTCAGTGGCCTGCTTATGCTTCACTGTAGAATCAGTTCCTCAGTGATTAAGGTAATAATAAATAATTCTTATAAAGTGCTGTTCTTTAACCAGAGTTAAACTCACTGTGCTGTACAAACATGACCAAAAAACACACTAACATACATTTCAACAAACAGAACCTTAAATATTGTAGTCTACCATTATCACCTATCAAACAATAACTATATATATACATCACACACACACACACATACACGTACGTGCACACACATGCATGCACGCACGCACATGCATGCACACACACGTGCGTGCATGTTCGCGTGCACACACACACACACACACAAACACACATGCACGCACGCACACACAGAGTAACATACACACACCAGTCTCCGCTTGTCCACTCAGCTACAACAATAAATGATTGATACCCTCAACAACAACAACAACACCAAACTGAGTCCGTCTTCTACCCACCTACCCCATGCCGCCTTCTTTTGCTTGGATCTCTCATGCTCTCACCATCCCCTCTTCATCGCCCTCCAACTATTTTCATTTGACTGCTTATGCTTCACAGTAGAATCAGTTCCTCAATGATCGAGGTATCCATGACTGTTTTATTTATTTGACTGCTTATGCTTCACACTCACAGTAGAATCAGTTCCTCAATGATCCAGGTATCCATGACTGTTTTATTTATTTGACTGCTTGTGCTTCACAGTAGAATCAGTTCCTTAATGATCGAGGTATCCAAGACTGTTTTTATTTGACTGCTTATGCTTCACAGTAGAATCAGTTCCTCAATGATTGAGGTATCCATTACTGTTTTATTTATTTGACTGTTTATGCTTCACACTCACAGTAGAATCAGTTCCTCAATGATCGAGGTATCCATTACTGTTTTTATTTGACTGTTTATGCTTCACACTCACAGTAGAATCAGTTCCTCAATGATCGAGGTATCCATGACTGTTTTATTTATTTGACTGCTTGTGCTTCACAGTAGAATCAGTTCCTCAATGATCGAGGTATCCATGACTGTTTTATTTATTTGACTGCTTGTGCTTCACAGTAGAATCAGTTCCTCAATGATCGAGGTATCCATGACTGTTTTATTTATTTGACTGTTTATGCTTCACAGTAGAATCAGTTCCTCAATGATCGAGGTATCCATGACTGTTTTATTTATTTGACTGTTTATGCTTCACACTCACAGTAGAATCAGTTCCTCAATGATCGAGGTATCCATGACTGTTTTATTTATTTGACTGTTTATGCTTCACACTCACAGTAGAATCAGTTCCTCAATGATCCAGGTATCCAAGACTGTTTTATTTATTTGACTGCTTATGCTTCACAGTAGAATCAGTTCCTCAATGATTGAGGTATCCATGACTGTTTTATTTATTTGACTGTTTATGCTTCACATTCACAGTAGAATCAGTTCCTCAATGATCGAGGTATCCATGACTGTTTTATTTATTTGACTGTTTATGCTTCACACTCACAGTAGAATCAGTTCCTCAATGATCCGAGGTATCCATGACTGTTTTATTTATTTGACTGCTTGTGCTTCACAGTAGAATCAGTTCCTCAGTGATCGAGGTATCCATGACTTTTATTTATTTGACTGTTTATGCTTCACATTCACAGTAGAATCAGTTCCTCAATGATCGAGGTATCCATGACTGTTTTATTTATTTGACTGTTTATGCTTCACACTCACAGTAGAATCAGTTCCTCAATGATTGAGGTATCCATGACTGTTTTATTTATTTGACTGTTTATGCTTCACACTCACAGTAGAATCAGTTCCTCAATGATCGAGGTATCCATGACTGTTTTATTTATTTGACTGTTTATGCTTCACACTCACAGTAGAATCAGTTCCTCAATGATCGAGGTATCCATGACTGTTTTATTTATTTGACTGTTTATGCTTCACAGTAGAATCAGTTCCTCAATGATCGAGGTATCCATGACTGTTTTATTTATTTGACTGCTTATGCTTCACAGTAGAATCAGTTCCTCAATGATCGAGGTATCCATGACTGTTTTATTTATTTGACTGTTTATGCTTCACACTCACAGTAGAATCAGTTCTTCAATGATCCAGGTATCCATGACTGTTTTATTTATTAGACTGCTTATGCTTCACACTCACAGTAGAATCAGTTCCTCAATGATCCAGGTATCCAAGACTGTTTTATTTATTTGACTGCTTATGCTTCACAGTAGAATCAGTTCCTCAATGATCGAGGTATCCATGACTGTTTTATTTATTTGACTGTTTATGCTTCACACTCACAGTAGAATCAGTTCCTCAATGATCGAGGTATCCATGACTGTTTTTATTTGACTGCTTATGCTTCACAGTAGAATAGGTTCCTAGATTATTGAGGTTTCCAAGACTGTTTTCACTGACTGCTGATGCTTCACAGTAGCATCAGTTTCTCGATGATTGAGGTATACATGACTGTTTTCACTGGACTGCTTAGGCTTCACAGTAGAATCAGTTCCTTGATAATTGAGGTATCCTTGCATTATCATGAAGAAAGAATGGTATCTGTCATCTTTTAAAGCCAAATTGAAAACCTTCCTCTTCTCACAGTATTTTCGCCCCAGCTAATATCAATACCCAGTTTCTGCTACAGTCATAGTCGGTGAGTGTGTGTGTGTGTGTGTGTGTGTGTGTGTGTGTGCATACAGGCGCCTGTGTACACATGTATCATGTATGATACTGATCAGTGTCATGCACATTCAAATTCATTGTGTATGTGTGTGTGTGCGTGTGTGTTTCCATATAATACTTTATGTAAATTGTTTTTGATAGGACTGTGCTCTACACGTGTATAGAATATCATATTTAGGTTAATACGTATTATGTGAGCGCTCAGGGCATTGATGAGTGCGTGATAAATGTACATTATTATTGTTATTATTATTTCCAGTTATGCCAAGCTTTTTACATTGGTGTTATTTTCCAGTGCTGCACAGTTATGCCAACTAAACCGGAGTGTAGTACCCAAATTGTTATCTCTGCATGTGTTGTACTAGTTCTGTGTGTGAACACAGAACAGGCATGTGTGAGCACAACCTAGCATAGTTATGGTATCTATGGTGGCAAACCAGTGGAGAAAGTTCTCTTGCAAACTATTGATTTGAGTAAGAAGCCAAATTCTGTTGGTAACACTTGATCCAGCAAGTTACCCAGTAGGGCAAGACAGGCTTTTGGCATGCTTGTGAAAAGACAAGTTTTTCGTTTTGCTTTTTTTATTTTTATGTTTTGTTACCGTGCTGTGTTATTCCAGTTCCATTTTGTATCAGAATAGTTCCTCAGTTCTGGTGCCTGTGCTTCCTTTTGGGAGGTGGGGGAGGGGGGGGGGGGATCTGTACGCTTGTGTACGCTACCCCAAATAGTAACATCCAGCTGTTTTAGTACACATACATAAAGCAAAATTTAAAATAGTTCCTCAACTGCAAGTGCCTGTGGGTTTTCAAATCATCGCAGCTGGTCTTTTTCCCAAGGTTCGTTTCGGTGCATTCCATTCCGCGTTTTTGGAGGTGCGGTGGAACTTCTGCTGTTACTCGCTCTTGGGGAATGGAGGGGGGACGAAAACTTTTCTCTCGTGTGATGGCGTGTGAGAGCAAGGTGTTGCACTGCAGACTGTGAGAAATTCGTCTAAATTTCCCGGGCATCTGTCTCGCATGCGGACAGCGTCCTTGAGAGCAACGGCCAAGGCTCGGCGGAGAAAAGTTGTCGCCAAATTTCCACTGTGGTCATTCGCTGGTTCGGGCGTGTCGAAATGGTCGAAATGGACGGGGATTTGCGGTTTCTTTGACTGGCTGACCACTAGGGCGGGTGTCACGACAGAAAGTGAAACCATGACCGGATTGTGAACAAGAACAGGCAATGGTCAGCAATGGCGAGCATCATCGAAAAAGGCGAACAGGCAGCAGAAGAATCGAATGGGTTTCGGTGAGTGTGCTTTATTGATTTTCTGGGCTTGTTGTAGTTTGCTCTTATCGTAATATTACGCAGGTTGTTTTGGTAACCAGCAGTGTTGATTGATGCGCAGAATTCTCACGGTTTACTTGCTTTTCCTGCGGGTTGCTGTTGCAGTGCGTTTGTCTGCCTCTTCCAGTAAGAATACCTGCGTGCGTACCCGTGCAAAGGCATTTTTGTCACAATGTTCGTCGCTAGGCAAGGAGCTGCCGTATACCTAATGCCATTCATAATAGAGTACCCGGTTCCACTTACAGACTGAACTGAGTCGATTGCCCATTGATCATTCTGTGACGCTGGTGATCAGTGGAAAAGGGTGGGCAAGAAACCAGGCCTATTTCAAATACTGAAATAGGCCTGGTACGGGCATAGGGTTTCAGCAAAGGTAGTGGACAAATTTGCACTTAAAGTAAGTAAACGTGGTGCTCAACGTCCACAGAAACCATAAGGCTTATTAGTTTTCATTTTAGGTAAAATCCAAGGAGACGGCTGGAAATTCCCGGACCGTTTTAGAAGTTATTTTGGGTCACAAATATCACAATCATTAAATTAGGTCCATATCTACCGATTACAGTGTTACACTTACAGCCAAAATCCGCAACAAAAGATGAGTTTTATCATAATATATATTTTTGTCTTTAATTGTTTCCAGTGGGTGTCACAGATTGCAAATGGCGAATGAAACCGACGAAGTGCTGCTAGGTAAGCAGCCTCGTTAACAATAACAAGCTACGGCAATTAAAAAACATGGAAAATTTATGGGAAAAATTGCAATCTGAGAACGTTGAGTCACGAGTACAATTGCCTTGCCATCTTCCGCACGATGGAAGCAAGCGTGGAAGCGTTTACATTGTTACTGGGAAACTAGGTCAAAGGTCAAAGAGCAACATGATGTGCCAACTCGAAACGCTCAAAGACCAAAATATATGATAAAACTCACCTTTTGTTGCGGATTTTTGCAGTAATCGGTAGATATGGACATCAATTAATGATTGTGATGATATTTGTGACCCAAAAGAACTTTTTAAACAGTCCAGGAATTTCCGACCATCTCCTTGGATTTTACCACATTTTACAAACCTGTGGCTAGAATACTGGGTTACACTCCCTGAATGCGGGGGAATACAATTTGAGATTATAAAGACGGTGCGGGTGACCCAGCTCTAACGTGGGTTTGAGTCAAATAGGCTGAAGAGCTGTTTCCATTTTGTCTGAGTCAACATTTGTGCAGACTAGTCGATGCCTGTCTCACGCTCAGTCTCTCACCTTCAGGTGCACAGCACACACTAAGAGAGCTCAGCATATTATGATAATAATAATAGTGGAAATTTGTAAAGCATCTACCCTGCGGCTCAAAGCGCTGAACAAGCACAGTATAATAACACACATAATGTACATCGAGATGGAAAATGTCATCAGCCAAAAAAATCACACAAAAAAGCTAACACATAATGTAGACATCAACAAGGGTTCAACTTTAAGCATAACTATGCAAAAGATGCGTGCGCATGTGCTCATGCACGCATGCACACACACACACACACACACACACACACACACACACACACACACACACACACTGTACAGACTGATAGGGGTGAAGGACAAAGTTGCTTAACTGAAATATTGTGAGAAGAGACATGTCTTGAGTTTGCTTTTCAAGGAAGAGAGAATAGCAGTGTCTGATGTCCTGGGGGAGATTGTTCCAGATGCGGGGGCCAAATTGTGGGAAAGAGTACCCAATCTTCTTTTTTTTAAATCCATGCTCACCTTTTGATAAGAGAAGGCCCAACAGCTGGTAGCCATAGAGACACAGATAACGCACAGTGGTATTACTAGCAGAATAATCAAAAGGCGATTGAGGCTACTCTCAGAACAGCCATAATAGTGTACTAATTACTATTACTAATAATAGAAATCACCATGTCCAGCTTCAACTTATAATACAAAGTACTACTACAATGCAAAGTAAAAAAACAACAAAAAAACAAAAACAACAAAACTTGGCATTATTATTACTGTATAATAATAATGATAACAGAGGTAATTTCTGTAGCGCTGTATCTCACTGACAAGGGTGAGCACACCATGCTTTACAAGTTCAACAATAATGTATACATGTACATTAAAACCTCAACACTCCTTCTTCCCATCCCTAATAAGCCTTATGGTTTGTGTGGACGTTAAGCACCATGTCTGCTAGTACTACTACAGTAAATTATATAATCAAACTATTGTATTTCTCACACACCACACTCTGTCACACACAAACACACACACACACACATGGGCGCACAAAAGGAATGTAACAAGAGGTGAGGGAGGGTAAACAGGGGAGGCGAGTAAGAGGACAGAATTTGAAATCACTTGTTTGTAGAGGTGAGTTTTTAACAGTTTTGAGGGTGTGAGAGGATTGAATGTGATGGATGTCAGAAGGGAGTGAATTCCATTGCTTTGGAGCGCAGTAGGAGAAACAGCGTTGGCCAACGGGTTATGTTCTAGCATGGGGGATACGAAGTAACCATGTGTCTGCAGAGGAACAAAGCTGCCTGGAAGGGGTGTACACAGTGAGAAGGTCAGAGAAATCGGCAGGAAATGAGTCAGAGAAGAAGTTTGTGACAGACACTGAGACGGATGACAGTTTGTAGTCTATTCTGGCTTGGACTGGTAACCAATGAAGAGCTTGCAAAAGAGGCTGCACATGATCACATTTACATGCTTTGACTGTAAGACATCTCTAGCTAGGCAAAACCAGCCACAACAAAACCAGTGGCATACATGTAGCTAATGGCTGGTGGCCTTTAGTGCTTTAGAAATAAATATACTTGGGAATAATTTCATTAATAAAGAGCAACAATTAACATTTTTGTCCACATTCACTGTTCAGAAACCAGTACATTTTTTATTTTTTTTAACCCATAACAAACATCATGGGCAGTGGACAAACCTGTCTGTTGGCACAGTATTTCAGTCTGACAGCTGAAATGACACTGTCACATTGCTCTGACAATTTTTTGTCACAGTAAGTAAGTGTCACAGTGCCAGCTTAAAACGTGAATTGGATTGACTTTAGAAGTTTGGCTGCAGTATAATAATAATAATAATAATAATAATAATAATAAATAATAAAAATGTACATTTATCATGCGCTCATCAACGCCCTGAGCGCTCACATGATACATATTAACCTAAATATGATATTCTATACACATGCAGAGCATAGTTCTACCAAAACAATTTACATAAAGTATTATAAAAAGAAAAAGAAAAAAGTATGCGACTTTAAAAACAAACAAATGTGTATGTAATTATTATACAAAACTGTTTAAATCTTAAATTGGTTGCAGTTTTACTTCTTCTTCTTCTTCCATGTAGTATCCAACTTCAGTATTATAAAGACGCACTTTTTAGTGTATGCTGGCTTACTCTGGTGTTTCCATAATTCGCCAAACTCTGACATGGACTACAGGATCATTGTCATACATGTATGTGTATGTGACCTTTTTGCATGCATGTGTATTACACACATTGGGGACCTGGGTTTATATAGTCTCATCCAAAGGATTTTTGCAGAGTCTGTGCAGAATTTGACTCCAAAGAAATCTCAGGGCGGGTGCAAAGCCTAGCACGTAATAATGGTCCCCAATCCATTTGGTGACCACACTCGATCGTACGCTTAACTTGGGCTTTGAAGAGGGAATACTTTTGCTTTGCACCGCTGACTCTTCCAAGAGGGAATAAGACTCGGTTGGCAGAGTGTCTCACTGTCGGGTTCGGTGTGCTGCTGATGAAGATACGACTTCTGGTGCGGCAAGAAATGTTCTCTTGGCCAGTTTTTGGTGTGCACATTCTCTTAGTCTTAGAAACTTGTCTTGGTAGTTGGTACTCTTGTGGTGTTGGCACACTCCGTGCAACTGCATTCTAACGTAGTATAGTAACAATATCTGTGCACATTTATATTAATAACAAAAATCTCAAGCATTGGCAGCCATACCATTGTTTTGGACACGCGGAAAGACTTCACACACAAGGTTAATCCTCAAGGACAGTCTGTGGCTGCCACATTCTAGGTTAATCCTCAGAGTGTCATAATAAGACAATGTGGCTGCCCAACCGGCAGAAGTATTTTATGAAAAAGGTCACATCATACACAATTCACCTGTGGGAAAATCATGTACTAAACTAGTACAGGTGTCCGTAAATGAAAAGGGGAATGCATAGAAAGTGGTTGTGATTTCTCTTGGTTGTGAGATAATTGGAAAATTATGCCATGTCAAGTTCAGTAAGATTGTGGAGAATCTAAGAAATGAACAAAGGCAATCACTTTCAAATTCAAGTCTGTGTAGTCAACAGTAACTTTAAAAATCTGAAGACAAAGTTCTCTCATCTGAAGAAGATTTTTTTATTTTTTATAATAATAATATTATTCCAGTAAGTTGTATGGTTGTTTCAGACCATCGCTTGCTGGCATGGAATAATGGATCCTGGAAAAAACCCTGTTAGGGAATTGCCTATCAAGTATCGGTATCACATAATGAGCACCACTGGTCAAAGGTCACATTAACTGGCACTTGCAGAATGGTAAGATCAATGCTAGTGACTAAATCACTTGCTAAGTCAAGAGAGTTAAGTATGACCAGTTCAACAGATTTATTATGGTCCTTTTGTGTGTGTGTGTGTGTGTGTGTGTGTGTGTGTAACCCACTGTTTCTCACTCGTAATTTTGACCCAGATATAATTCTTCCACCAAGTGCCATTTTTGGTGATTAGAACCTCAGATTTATTATAATAATTCCTCATAATTTGTGTTGTTATAATAATATAAATTGAAGGAGGAATTGATCACTTGTTTTCAAGAATCAGCAGTAGAGCAGCTTGCATTTGTACTTTGTTACTAATAATGCACTTATGGAATTTATAGCTTGAGAGTTTTCAGACTAAAATGAAACAGTTACACTACAGTGAAACTTCTGCTTGAGGAGTTTAGGGAGACTGCCTTGTGGTTAGATTTTTCAGACAGTCAGCGCCAAATTAGTGTTTCATAACTTCGAGTAGTTCTACTAAGTTACACTAAGTTACAACAGTGAGACTCCTTGTAATGAATTCAGTACAGCTTGTAATGAATTCGTCACAAGTCTGTCTGTAAATATTTGTGTAGGCTTCTGTGAGTGTGAATTGTAAGCATACCTGTTTGTTGAAATTGCTATGATCTCACTTATGCCAGCTTTGTTGTTGAGGCTTAATAGTATTAAATGATGAGTGTATGAGTCTTATGTTGTTGATTCAGTTAACGAAGGTTTTGTTCCAGTTTAAGGCCACTGACCCCCACATACTGATTAATTTGCAAGCGTCCTGCTAACAGTGGTTGGGTGAACAGCATTTTATGGCACCTTGAAGTTGAACGTGAAGTACTTGGTTATAGTCCGCTTGTTGTATGCATGCAGATATATGCCTGTGCATGCACGCACACATGTATGCATGCACAGACACGCTTGCACACATGTGTGCACACACACACACACACACACACACAAACGTGCACACACACACACACACACACACAAACGTGCACACACACACACACAAATGTGCACACACACACACACACACACACACGCACACACACACACACACACACTTTGTTTCCTATAGTAAGTTAGATAATAGTATCGATAACTCAGCTCTGTGTTCCCACAGCTCAATCACTCAGCTGTGTAGTCCTCTAGCGCACTCGCTCAGCTGTGTAGTCCCCTAGTTCGACCGCTCAGCTGTAAAGTCCCACAGCTCGATCAGTCAGCTGTAAAGTCCCGCAGCTCGATCAGTCAGCTGTAGAGTCCCACAGCTCGATCAGTCAGCTGTAAAGTCCCACAGCTCGATCAGTCAGCTGTAAAGTCCCACAGCTTGATCAGTCAGCTGTAGAGCCCCACAGCTCGATCAGTCAGCTGTAGAGTACCAGAGCTCAATCACTCAGCTGTAGAGTCCTACAGCTCGATCAGTCAGCTGTAAAGTCCCGCAGCTCGATCAGTCAGCTGTAAAGTCCCACAGCTCGATCAGTCAGCTGTAAAGTCCCACAGCTCAATCAGTCAGCTGTAGAGTCCCACAGCTCGATCAGTCAGCTGTAAAGTCCCACAGCTCGATCAGTCAGCTGTAAAGTCCCACAGCTCGATCAGTCAGCTGTAGAGTCCCACAGCTCGATCAGTCAGCTGTAAAGTCCCACAGCTTGATCAGTCAGCTGTAAAGTCCCACAGCTCGATCAGTCAGCTGTAGAGTCCTACAGCTTGATCAGTCAGCTGTAAAGTCCCACAGCTCGATCAGTCAGCTGTAAAGTCCCACAGCTCGATCAGTCAGCTGTAGAGCCCCACAGCTCGATCAGTCAGCTGTAGAGTACCAGAGCTCAATCACTCAGCTGTAGAGTACCAGAGCTCAATCACTCAGCTGTAGAGTCCTACAGCTCAATTGCTCAGCTGTAGAGTCCCGCAGCTCGATCGCTCAGCTATAAAGTACCAGAGCTCTGTTTCCATGCATTGTGTGACTACATTTAGGTAGTTGTAGAATTGTAGGGCTGTGGAAACAGTATCCCCCTGATGTTCCTCACCCCGCCCCTGACACCTTTATCTACACTAAGAGTAAGACACAGTAACTGAGGTAACCTGTTATTGCAACCTGACACTAGTGACAGTGATATTGCCAGAGGTAACCTGTTATTGCAACCTGACACTAGTGACAGTGATATTGCCAGAGGTAACCTGTTACTGCAACCTGACACTAGTGACAGTGATATTGCCAGAGGTAACCTGTTACTGCAACCTGACACTAGTGACAGTGATATTGCCAGAGGTAACCTGTTACTGCAACCTGACACTAGTGACAGTGATATTGCCAGAGGTAACCTGTTACTGCAACCTGACACTAGTGACAGTGATATTGCCAGAGGTAACCTGTTACTGCAACCTGACACTAGTGACAGTGATATTGCCAGAGGTAACCTGTTACTGCAACCTGACACTAGTGACAGTAATATTGCCAGAGGTAACCTGTTACTGCAACCTGACACTAATGACAGTAATATTGCCATCTGAGGTAACTTGTTATTGCAACATGACACTAATGACAGTAATATTGCCTGTCACTTGAGGGCATTGTCCTTGTCAGCAAAGGGCTCATTAAATGTTTTTAGCAAAGAGCTCATTTAAAGAAGGCCTCTTGAGGTGTTTAAAGTAAACCAAGTAAAACAATTACAGCCAGCAAGAAGTTTGAGCGTAATAAATTAATAATAGAGCATGACTGACAATATAAACCAAGCCCCATACAGTTAAATCAGCAAGACGTTGGAGCCTAACAAAGGGGCATTACTGATCATTGATCTGTCATGAATCACAAAAAGCTGAAGGATACAGTTCATCCAGCTTTGTCATCACATGATGAGGCATAATTTGCAGTGGTAATGCATGATTACTTACACATGTGTGATTGAAGCAATGACTGATGTTGTTGTTGCTCATACAGACTAATAGATATTATTATCACCATGGTCTTTGCTGCATAATAGGGTGTGGCAGGTGGTGAGTGCAGTTGGTTGACAAGGTAGGTATACATGTCGCAGTGACATTGCAACGCTAGGGAGGAAGGGAATCTCTCTCTCTCTCTCTCTCTCTCTCTCTCTCTCTCTCTCTCTCTCTCTCTCTCTCTCTCTCTCGTTCGTATACATGCATAGAAAAGAATGTTTTTCCAAGTTCTGCACTCAAGAGAGCTATAGTAATTCCACTCCCTAAAACAAAAACTATCTCCACTGATCTGAATGACTATTGCCCTATCTCGATCCTGTCTGTTCTCACAAAGCCACCAGAGAGACACATTCATAAACATTTGATGGATTTTTTTAGAAACACACCATCTTTGCCATTCCTTCCAGTCTGGCTTCTGATGTGGGCATTTTTGTCGAACTGCGGTTACCCTTTTAACTGATACTTGGCTCTCAGCTTTCAACAGTTGTCAAATGTGCAAAGGTGCTATCCTTGTACAACTTAAGCATGGCAAGTATGATGTTCTTACGATCTTACCTACAGGGTCATCTACAATGCGTACTACCTACAGGGTCATCTACAATGCGTACTTGTGAATGGCACATACTCCAAATAAACATCTATAACAAGTGGAGTGCCTGTTTGTGGCATTGTCATGCTCATTTGTGTTTGTAGTGTAGCAAGGACTGGCTGTTAGATAGGTCCAAATGGACCTAATGCTACTCTCCTTGAGTAGTTTTTGAGGTCCAGTTCCAATTCAAGTTCTCTCTCTCTCTCTCTCTCTCTCTCTCTCTCTCTCTCTCTCTCTCTCTCTCTCTCTCTCTCCCTCTCTCTCTCTCTTCCTCCTTCCCTCTCTCCATTGCTGAGATCTTTCACTCTGCCTGAGTCTGACCTTATGCTATTGGGCGATTCAGGCGGGTTTTTAACTCCCTTGACTTTTGCCAGGCATTGCTTAAGTCCCTTGGCTGCTTTTACTTCCGGTGCATACTTTCTTCACAATGGAAGGCGGTGACAGTGAATTTGCGAATTTACACTGCCAACTTTAAAGGCTTTTGGGAGGCCCGTAGTCATAATGTGTTGGCAATAAGCAATAACTTGTTGCTTGTGCTATAGGATGCCCCAAAACGCATTTTTTCTACGAACTCGTGATCTTCTGGTCACCCAAAAAATGACGCAAAGACACTTTTTTCCACCCTCCATCCCCTTTCCACGGTAATTTTTGCAACTGCAACAGTATTGGCATTTGTACTGCTTCGCGATTCTAGGTTTAACTTCCACTGTTATACACAGCGTGACGCAGCGCCTACTCAGAAATCGGCCTGGAAGTGCAATGCGACCCCTCACGATTTCTTGCGCGAAAGATTAGAACAAAGCGCATTCATTCTAGCAAACCAGCTTCGCTGAATCGCCCAGTAGTACTTTAGTAGTAATACTAGAAGATGTTGTTGACTGAGATCAGTCAGAATAGGGCAGGCTATTGTCAACTGAGTACCACCCCCACCCCCACTCCCCACCCCACCCATGTCTCCATTGTTCAAGTCTGCATACAGAGCCAAACTTTGCTCATCATATTTGTACTCAATAGTTAATTAAAAAGAAAAAGAAAAAAGTACATAATAATGAGAGAGAGAGAGAGAGAGAGAGAGAGAGAGAGAGAGAGAGAGAGAGAATATGTACAACAACATGTATAAATTACAGCCTTTCTGACTATACACACCACAGATGAACACCCACCCACACACACATATCACACACGTACACATGCATGCACACACACACACACACACACACACGTACACATGCACACACACACATACACACATGTATACACATGCACATGTGTATGCACACACACACACACACACACACACATGCACATGCATATATGTGCACACACACACACTGGCACATGCACACATGTATGTAATGATGTATGCACACACGTATGCATGCACATGTGTGTGCACACATACACACATGCACACACACATAAATATGCATGCACATGCACACATGTATGCATGCACACACACACACACATATGCACCCCCCCCCCCCCACACACACACACACACATATGCACCCCTTCCCCCCCCCCCACACCACACACACACATGCACCCCCCCCCCCCCCACACACACACCACACAATGCACCCCCCCCCCCACACACACACATATATATGCACCCCCCCCCACACACACACACACATGCACCCCTCCCCCCCACACACACACACAATCACCCCCCCCCCCCCCCCCCATACACACACATGCACCCCCCCCCCCACACACACACATATGCACCCCTCCCCCCCCCCCCCCCACACACACACATATGCACCCCCCCCACCAAACACACACACACACAGTGCTTCTGCCAGCAGTGCAGGTGGCGCCATTTAAAAAGATAATTGATGATATAAATATGCAGGCAGGGATTAGGGGATGACTGATCCATCAAACCGACCCCATTTACAATCCTTACGTGCAACTTGCAAGGGTGGGGGTGGGGGAGGGGTAAGTAACTTGGTGTTTTATGCCCAGTCAACAGTGTGGTTATATCACGGTGATTGGTTTGGGGGGGGGGGACAATAACACACCAACACCAAAATAAAAATACGCTGTGAATAGTGATCAATATGCTCTGTATCCGCTATGAATGTTAGTGCGCTGTCTTAAGCAGAAACTGCATTATTCCCTACAGGTGCGTGTGTGTGTGTGTGTGTGAGAGAGAGAAAGAGAGAGAGAGAGAACTCAAAAACTTTATTTTACAAGGATTGTAGTTTAGGTTCAATCAAAAAACTGTCTAACAACTAGTCCTTGCTAAGCTACTGATGAATAGATATCAAATTACAGGCATTATTTATATTTATATAATACACGTAGGCATGAATGAGTGAGTGAAACGCTATACATGAGAATTTCCACACAAAACATAGCATGCTCACAGCGCCAGATGAACACATGCCATACATCCTTCAGTTACATATTATGAGCATACGGTGAGCATATTATGAGCAAATGAAGCAGCAGAACATCTGATCAGTTCATATGACTAGTATCGGAAAAGAAAACAGAAGCAGTCAATGCTTATCTTATAAAAAAAACAGTGGGGGGGGGGGGAGAGGAAAGGGAAAAAAATGGGAGTGGGGGGGGGGAGGGGGGGCACTCTCACAAGCAGTCAGAAGGACTGGGCAGAGTTGTATGGGTGTATAAAATAGGTCTCAAATGACCGGTCATTGCAATGGCAATTACATGAAAACCTCAGTCCCTCTCTCTCTGTCTGAGAGAGACAGAGAACTGGAACTCGAGCTCTAAAACTTTATTTTACAAGGATTGTAGTTTTAGGTTCAGTCAAAAACCCTGTCTAACAAGTAGTCCTTGCAAAGCTACCGATGAGTAAATATAAAATTACGGGCATCATTTATGTACATACTGGCATGAATGAGTGAGTGAAATTGGATACATGAGAATTTCCACAGAGAGAGAGAGAGAGAGAGAGAGAGAGTGTGTGAGAGAGAGAGAGAGAGTGTGTCTGCATGTGAGAGAGAGAGAGAGAGTGAGTGCGTGTGTGTGCATGCGTGTGTGAGAGAGTGTGTGTGTGTGTGTGGCAGTGGCTGGTTTCAGCCCCCTCCCTAGTGAGTCAGGACTCCGGCTGCAGTCAGTCAGTCGTTGTCAGGCCAGGCTCCATTGTGACATAACTAATCCCAACCTTTGTGTCCGTGCATAGGCGCTGGGTTGTTTGGCCATGGCTGATTGAGTTTAGCCATGTCTGACCAAGTTGTCCCATGCGATTTCTCCCGGCATGGCTGTTTTTCCACATGTATCGCTCATAATTTTTGACCAGAAGACTCGTCCAGCCCATTGTTCAAGGCAGTGTTTTTTATTCGGTGTCGTGGGTTAGAAAACATGCGATTAGCTGTTGGTAGTATGGTGCAGATCTACTGGAGTACGAATAGGGAGATAAGAGCCAGTACAGAAAGTTGACCTTGGAGAAGAGAATTCTCCTGCCAGGACTCGAACCTGTGATCTTTTGATCATGAGTGCTGCATTCTACCACTGAGCGTTCCCTACTATCATATCACTTATACACAACATGCCGCATGTGCTTTCTATTGTCGCTTTATTATTATTGTTATTATTATTATTATTATTATTTAGAACTGGTCAAATGAAATAACACAACAGCCAGTACTTCTGAATGATTGCAGATTTTTTTTTCTTCTTCCACATATTAACACTTGCCACATGTTCTCTCTCTCTCTGTACTTTATTTTTATTTTTAAGAATTGGTCAAGCAAAATAACAGCCTGTACTTCTGACAAATTGCTGACCCCCCCCCCCCCCTCCCCCCCCCTCCCCCCCCACCTCCCCCCAGTATAGATATATATGCTGATTTCAACCGGTAAAATAGCGGAAATTACAGGCTAACGTGAACGCTGTAAGCCTAAAGGCATGTGAGGCTGCTGGCCGAACCCAGACCTATGGCCACGGGCCGCAGAGGGACTGGTGAGCGTCCTGCGTAACCCCATTACATGCTTGCCTGTATGCCACACAGCCATTCGCCCTGGTCCACTGTGTCTAATTATATGTCACAGACCGGTGGGCAAGGACTGTCGATCAGTCCTTTGGGGCGTCCCGTCCCGGTCTCCTCCGGAGACTTGCGTTTTTGGCCGAGTGCAGGTTAGGCAGCCCTGTGGTTTGACGGAGGTAGCGGCAGTGTGGCCCCCAGAGCATGCTGGAAGTTCATCAGCACCCGAGTTGTACCTACCTGTACACTTTTGACTGAGTTTTGTTATTTACTTAGAGTTAGATGTGCATTTGTCGTAGTCCATCATGAGAGTTAGATATATAATACATATTTGTTACAGTAAATCATGCTTAAACATGCTGTAGACCAGAATCCTGCCCCAAAGGGAAGCCAGGGATGTCTGATGCCACCGATAACCCCCCCACCACACACACACATACACCTCTGGAATCTTAGGGCTGTCATTTGATTCACCTTTGCCTTACCTGTCAACCCATACAGTTTACAGCAACAACAACAACAACAACAAATTTACTTGCGGGGGGGGGGGGGGGGGGGGGTAAGGCCATATTGGAAAATGGTTACAGGAAAACATAATTTTGATTTTGTTGTTGTTTTAAACTGAGAAAAAAGGTTGAAAAACTGTCAGACGAGCAGCCGACACACGCCATCACCAAATGCACAGTGACTGCCAGTACTGAGTAGGCTAAGAAATCTAGTGCAGTAGGCTAAGAAATCACGTCAGAAGTGAGATTTGAAGTCATGCATGTGTATAATTTAGCACAACATTGCTTCTTCCTTCCACTGCCACGTGTGCTGGTTGGAATTCAAAATGCCGCTGCGACCAGCGAAAAAACAAGACCCCAGCCTGCATAAGGGAAGTACAGGTTCACAAACTGTGGGCTAAGGTTTACTCCCAAAAGGGGTTGACAGCTATGCTTTCGTGTCTCCTGTCTTGTTTTTCTGCCTAGCCCTCTTGCTCTTTCTGTCTCGTCATTTTTCTGCTAATGGGGCATTCTCCTGACCTTTTTTCTACAGAAAATTCTCAAACATTTTTGTTGTTACAAGTTAGACTTTTTTGTATGGCTCTTGTTGAGTAGCTAGGAGATGATAGATGTAAGTGGTATGTGCAGCTTGCTGCCATATGGCACTGGCGTTTGCCACTATGCATTTGTATAACATTTTAATTTTGTTGCTGTTTCTGTCCATTCCTTTTTTATGTTTTTCTTTAATCTGATATCGATAAATTGGACAGGATGGTCAAAGACACCAGCATGTCCTAGCATTATGTGCTCTTTTAACAGGGGTAATATTGAAGGGACTAACTCTTCACAAGTTTGTGTTTGATGTTTGTGTATGTTTTGTTTATTGTTTTTTTGTGGAGATTGGTTTTGCTGATTGACTTGAAAAAGAGTTTATGTATATAATGAGAAGCGGTGTAAGTATGTATAAAATTTACTTATGACAGAGTTTGATCATCCTGAGGTGACCGTGTGGTTGATGGGACATTAAAATCCAATTACTAATTAATAAACTTGAAACCTGTAGAACTTTGATTGGTTTGATGTGTGCCCTCTGGACTTGCTTTTGGCCCAAGTAGCACGACGGTCAGGTTTGACCCATTCTGACATTCAGGGTGGTGTGTTAACATCATTTGTAGATGTCTGAACACTATAGACATGGACTTCAAACAGGTCTTTACACACCTAAAAACCTGTAGACCTTTGACTAGTTTGAGGTGTCCGCTCTGGACACGTTTTAAGAAAAGAAAAAGAAAAAATTGTAACCCAGTTAGCACAACAGTCAGGTTTGACCCATTCTGACATTCAGGGTGGTGTGTTAACATCATTTGTAGATGTTTGAACACTATAGACATGGACTTCAAACAGGTCTTTTAAATAAAAACCTTTTTGACAGTTTAGGTGTGCCCTCTGGACAGCTTTAAGAAAAAAAAAAGAAAAAAAATTGTAACCCAGTTAGCACAACAGTCAGGTTTGACCCATTCTGACATTCAGTGTGATGTGTAACATTGTTTGTAGTATGTTTAAACTCAAGAGATGTTGGCTTCAAATAGGTCTTCATACACCTAAAAACCTGTAGAAATTTGACTATCTTGAGGTGTCACCTGGACATGCTTTAAAAGAAAATTGTAACATCATTTGTAGTATTTGTAGTAGAGATGTTGACTTCAAACAGGACTTCGTAGACCTAAACCTATAGAACTTTGACTGGTTTGAGGTGTGCCCTCTGGACATGCTTTTATTTTACTTTATTTTACCCAAGTATCACAACAATCAGGTTGGCCCATTCGATGACTTCAAACAGGTCTTTATACACCCTCAGGACTTTTAAAAGTATACAGTGGCTTGCCAAATGGAGCTGGCCCTTAGTGTTGTGCATAGCCTGTTGTGCATAGCCTGTTGTGCATAGCCTCATTGATCCCTGTGTGACGCACTGCATGTGCATGAAGCATATGCGTCTTGCTGGATTAATACCCTGTATAGTGTATACTGAGTTTGATTTGAGACATAAAGCTGTCACACATTTCTTTGATGTGTTCCTTTGAAAGACTTTTGTCTTTCTTTTTCTTTCACCAAAGCAGTATCCTGGTTTTAGTACTAGTAATCACCGACTACAGATCCAGCACGTGCTGGCTCCTTTGTGTGTGTGTGTGTGTGTGTGTGTGTGTGTGTGTGTGTATGTATGTGTGTGTGTGTGAGCATGTGTGTGTAATTAATGATGTGCGAACAATATGTCAGATTATATATATATGACCCATTCTCAGAACGTCATTTGTGAAGTATGACACAAGAGGGAATAAATCAATAGCATATATATATATATATATATATATATATATATATATATATATATATATATATATATATATATATATGGAAATCTTAGTATTAGTGGGTTGTCTAACTTTTATATTTTCTAAATATAAGAGCTAGAAGATAGTTTGTGGCCAATTGTTGAAGTTGAAGGCAATTTTATTGAAACTGCCTACCTTGATTGGATGTGACTGATGACATGAAAAGTAGTCAAACAAAGTATTAACATAATCAGTGTATGTTGTTAAATATACATTAATTGAAAGATGTATGTTGCTGTCACCAGCTGAAATAAGACTTATCTCATAAATGATTTTTTTTCTCATTGATTTTGAATGAAAATGCCATGACATCAGTGATGTCCAACAAAAGTCCTTTAATTATTTGTGCTTTACATTAAACAAAATATTGACCGTAATTAACAAACACAGCTTATACATGGTACAAATACTGTTTATTTCATATGTGGTATAACAACCAGAAAAAGAGAGAAAAAATGCAGAAAATTCAGTAATGTCAGAGATTAAGATTTTTTTGTCATCATCACGACCGATCAAAAATGTCAAAAAAATCTATTATGTGATACATTTTTTACATTTGATTTATTTCTACTTTGATGCAGTCAAAACTTCTTGACATAACAGACATTGCAGTATCATACAAGCATGACAGATATAGCAGGGTGCTAAAAACTATTACTGTATTACTATTATACATCTGTTAGTGTTACTGTTCTTTTTCTTCTTCTTTTTTCTTTTCTTTTTCCATTTGTAAAAACACAGTTGCCAAATTCTGTTTGAAAAGCTGAAACAAGATTGGTGTTTCACAATTACAATAAGCATTTTTAATTAAAGAAGCATTATGATGAAATCGCAGTCCTAATTTGGTCAAGTTGACCATGTGCTCGGTCATGATTATGACAGGAATTCACTTTTTGTCACTCTGAACTCATCGCCTTCAAATTTGAACAGTGTGCAACTGAAACTATCTGCCTTCTATGTGGACTACATTGTTGCCACATCGATCATTCCATACATGGAAATGAGTCATGATTTAGTCACTAAATAGTGTGAAACTTGTGTAAAAGTGCTGTAAATGTGATTGGACGTGATGTAATGTTTGGACGTGATTTGTTGATGACAAGTAAAGTAAATCGCTAACCATGCCTGGTTTTCGCCATTTTTTAAGTCAAAACAAAGCTGACTACTTCCTGGTCACCTGGTACTACAAAACTAGATCGGAACATATTGCTGTATTCAGTAGTTTGTTTAGGTTTCAAATTTGATTGGGCGTGATGAAATGACAAGACACTGTCGTCGAAATAAAAACATGGAGAGTAAAGCTAATTAAACCACAAAACGGTTGAAATAAATGATGCAGACTATTCCTGCTGTAAAGACACCCACATTGATGGACTTGTTACAGCAATTTATTCATTTATGAGCCGAGTCGAGCTTTAATTTTTTTTATTCTGACCGATGACAGGACGTGTCACGACCGATCGCCGATATTCAGTACTCCATAATATAAATAACATAAAAAGTTTCCACTTTTTTTTTTTAATAGGATGAAGAATAAAAGTATTATTCATCCATAAAACAATTTAGTTTTTGGTGGAACTCAGTAGTGGCGAGGTCACTTTCAGTTCGTTTAAACATTGGTGCCGGCGTCATGTTTTCACGTGGAGTGTTTACACAACTTTCAGTTTAACCACACAAATAAACCGCACTTTCGCTCAAGGAACAGACACATGGTTATCACATGTATTTGTTTATTGAATGTACAACACAATAAAACAAAATTGAAATGCATGGCATAATCGTAGGTTTACTTTTAGCGTGGGCAAACATGAGATCATTAGCCCGGTTCACGTTTTGAGAATGGGTCATATATATGTGCGTGTGTGTTGTGGGTCAACAATATATGATTGATGTGTGCTGTGGGTCATCAAGATGATGGCTGCTGGATGTGTTTTGTGGGTCAAGATAATGACTGATGTGTGTGTTGTGGGTCAAGATAATGATTGATGGATGTGTGTGTTGTGGGTCAAGGCATATTGGTAATAAGCTGATTGGGGTTTTTGTGTGTGTTGTGGGTAAAGGATAATGACTGACTCAGTTTTGTTGTGGGGGTCAAGATAATGACTGATCTGTTTGTTGTGGGTCAAGAAGATGACTGGTTGATGCGCATGTTATGGATCATGTTAATGACTGATTGATGTGTGTGTTGTGGAACAAGATAATGACTGATTCGTGTGTGTGTTGTGGGTCAAGATAATGACTGGTTGATGTGCGTGCTGTGGCTCATGTTAATGACTGACTGATGTGTGTGTTGGGCAGGACCCACTTGCCAGTGCCAATGTTTTCACGGGCGGACTTCAGTGTCTGGAGCATTCTCAAGCAATGCATTGGCAAGGTATGTACCACAGTATTTCTGCTTTGGTTGACAGACTCATCTCTAAGGAAACCAGGTGTCATGTCATCTGTTGATGGTCCTTGAACACGTCCCTAGCAAGTGCCGACAACCCATTTTAATTCTGAGAGTTATGAAGTTCAGAGGGGGTGACTGCACTAAATTATGAAGTTCAGAAGGGTGACTGCATGCACTAAATTATGAAGTTCAGAGGGTGTGACTGCACTAAGTTATGAAGTTCGGAGGGGAAGACTGCACTAAATTATGAAGTTCAGAGGGAGTGACTGCACTAAGTTATGAAGTTCAGAGGGGGTGACTGACAAAATTATGAAGTTCAGAGGGGGTGACTGCACAAAATTATGAAGTTCAGAGGGGTGACTGCATTAAATTATGAAGTTCAGAGGGGGTGACTGCATTAAATTATGAAGTTCAGAGGGGGTGACTGCATTAAATTGTGAAGTTCAGAGGGAGTGACTGCACTAAATTACAAAGTTCATAGGGAGTGACTGCATTAAATTATGAAGTTCAGGAGCGGTGACTGCACTAAATTAGGAAGTTCAGAGGGGGTGACTACATCAAATTATGAAGTTCAGAGGGGTGACTGCATCAAACTATGAAGTTCAGAGGGAGTGACTGCATCAAATTATGAAGTTCAGAGGGAGTGACTGCATCAAACTATGAAGTTCCGAGGGAGTGTCTGCATCAAATTATGAAGTTCAGAGGGAGTGACTGCATCAAATTATGAAGTTCCGAGGGAGCGTCTGCATCAAATTATGAAGTTCCGAGGGAGTGTCTGCATCAAATTATGAAGTTCAGGTGGTGGAGCTCAAAACTGGCAGTGCCCACATTAAGGGAAAGGGCTGCAGTCATTCTGCCCCTGGTGCACTGCCATGAGACCGTTGATAACGTGCAGATAATTATTCTCATGGTGACACACTGACAGGGTACCTGCTGCAGCAGTAACTTGGCCACCACGCCTTCATTGCCCTTGGTCCTGGTGTACTCTAGATATAGTCATCGGGCTGTCACCCTGCAGTTCTATCATTGGCAGGAGCTGACACAAGTATAATTTTTGTTGCGACAAAGCTTTTGTCGCAACAAACATGTGTTTGTCGCGAGAAAACAGGTCTTTTGTTGCAACAAAAGTATGATTGTCACGACAACTTTTGTTAGGACAAAACTATGTTTGTCGCGACAAAATGTTTTTGTTGCTACAAAACTTTTGTCATGACAAACATGTGTTTGTTGCGCCAGAAGTTTTGTTACGACAAGCATACTTTTGTTGCAGTGAAAAACTTTTGTCGCGACCATTTTTTTTCCTTCGCAACAAGCATATTTCTGTCATGACAAAAGACATGTTTTGTTGTGACAAAAATTATACTTGTGGCAGCTCCCGCCAATGATACAGTTCGGTTCAGCTGCCCTGCTGTTGAAGCTGAAAGCAAAATAATATTTGCGTATATTGGGAAGGGTTTCGCCTGCAGATCAATACCGGCCAGCAACAGTTTGTGGTTCAGTGCGCTTACGGTGGGTGGGTGTGGGTACACGTGATGTCATAGATATATATGAGGGTTTTATTTGCTGTGTGGTAATCAGATAAGACCCATGTTATATGCATGTCATGAGGGTTTTATTCATTGTACAGTAATCAGATAAAATCCATATTCCATGCATGTCGTAAGGGTTTTATTCATTGTACAGTAAAATCAAATCTTTGTGCATGCCATAAGGGATTTATTCTTTATATAGTGATCATATAAAGTCCTTGTGCATGCCATAAGAGTTTTAGTCTTTATACAGTAATCAAATTTTAAAAAAAGTGAATGCCATAAGGGTTTTAGACTTTTACTCATTGTACAGTAATCAGATAAAATCCCTGTGCATGCGATAAGGGTTTTATTCATTGTGCAGAGGTTAAATAAGACCCTTTCTGTCATAAGGGTTTCACTCGTTGTACAGTAATCAGATAAAATCCCTGTGCATGCAATAAGGGTTTTATTGATTGTGCAGAGGTTAAATAAGACCCTTTCTGTCACAAGGGTTTCACTCGTTGTACATTAATCATCACCTCAAACTGGCATGCTGTGTATTGCAGCATTGTGTTTCTTTGGAAACTGTCTGGGGTGTTACGCAAAACTGAAGCCAGCAGATCTACGTGAGCTAGAATGTTACGTGTGTCACAGGTGTGAGCATGCTTAATCAGCAATTCTGGGCATTTAATGGCCATGCCATGAACTCTACCAGGGCCACAAACTGTCGGTGCTGTGTTGCCTTAATTCACTGTTTACAAGTGCTGACTTGCAGCTGTGGACTTGCGCAACAAAGCAGTTCAGTTGAGTTTGCTTACAGGATCGATTTACATGACGGAATTAAATTTCTCTATGATTGGCAGCACTTTAATGAAGCCTGTGTGTGCATATTTGTGGATGTGTGTGTGTGTGTGTGTGTGTGTGTGTGTGTGTGTGTGTGTGTGTGTGAGTGTGTGTGTGTGTGTGTGAATGTGTGTGTGTGGCATGCCTGTGTGTGTGTGTGTGTGTGTGTGTGTGTGTGTGTGTGAGTGTGTGTGTGTGTGTGTGTGTGTGTATGTGTGTGTGTGTGGAGTGGCATGGGGATAGGGGGGTTACTTTATTATTATTATTTACATTTATAATGCAAATCTCTTCAGAATTCCCCGCCAATTCCCCCCCCCTCCCCCCTGTTACCTTATTATTAATTTATAGTGCAAATTGCTTAAAAACATTGCCCACCCAGCCACCAACTCCACACCCCACCACCTGTACTTGGGATTGTACCCCCCCCCCCCCCCCCCCCACAACCCACTTCTCCAAAAATCAGTGACAGTTGGTGTGGAGTGGGTGTGAGTGTGAGACGTTATTGATAAAGTGTCACATTGTGTGTGACTTATGTCTTCGTAGTGACAGGCTGTTACCACTGCTCTTTCTGCCAGGGTATGTCACTGGCGTCCCTAATTTAGTGCTGCATGTTGAGACAGCTTAACCCTTTCATCACCAGCTGTGCATGCAAAGTATACACCTGGACACCATCAGTGCGGAAGCACGCTGCAGCTCAGGCCCAGCTGTGCAGGACTTGCAGATCACTACCTACCTACTTTAAACTGATGTATCTTCGCTCTCAGCCGCTCATCCGCTCTTACTTATCCCTACATCAGTTTAAGTACAGTTGAATGGAGTACTAAATGGGTTGGTTGATTTTGAATCGACAAACAAGGGAGTTAATTGGCACTCGAAATATGTAACACAAGTAAAACAACCAAGACCTGAGTCACCTACGGTAACTGTCACCTGGCGTGCGAGTAAATACAAGGTACATAAGCTCCACCAGAGGTACATCCTCAGAAAAGGATACCCCTCCAGTGTTTATTTTGAGATTAAAGTTTGATTTTGATGTCAAAGAGTTGATGGCATGCACACGTTTAGTGTTTTTGTATTCGTTTACAATTTATGCACGATAAAGTCGACAAAGAAAATCTCGAAAGTGAACCACTGTCTCTGTCGGCTGTGAGTACATTTCAATGACTGATCGTCTGTAACCATGCTCATTGCTAGTTCCATACCGTAACGAAGTTGCATGTAAGGAACAGCTCACTGACAAAGTGCTAGCCATTTTCGCAAGTCAGACAAATATGTTGAAAATGCAAAATTCTGAAACAAGAAATGACTGCTAGTGTTCTAAAATAAGATCAAAACACATAAAAGATTCAAAAGAACGCTTATTTATTATGACATAGACAACGCAGTGTATATTTTCAGGGAAATCCCCTTTTGTGGCCCGAAGAAGGGGATTTCCCTGAAAATTTGTTTTGTGTTGAAAATGCAGCAAAAATTGAACAAAGACAAAGTGATTTCAGTGTCAAATGAAAGACAGCCTTGTTTTTGTCATAATTTTTATGACTAACTTTGGGACCTCGTGTGGTTTCCTTCACAAAAGATTGAAGAGGTTTGGTAACTCTGCTGACCCAAGTCACTGATCAGTAACTGTGGCATTCTCGCTACAACTACAAGTCACTGCTCAGTGACAGTGGCATTCTCGCCGCAAGTTACTGTTTGGCGATATGAGCAACAAAAGGGTTAAAGCAAAGCAATGTTTTTTGCTGCATTGGACAAACTGCACCAGTTATATCTACTGATGGGTTTGACAGCAACAATCAATTAGCCTGTCACAACTTGTGTCAGTTACATTGGTCCTGATGGCCGTGTCATTTTTATGTGGCAATTTGGATCTTATTTGGCACCAATTGATATTGTCTCTTTTAAACTGATGTTGTTGGCTACAACAATACCGCAGCACCGGATTCAAATGTCATGATTTTCACCCCCACCCCCTTCACTTAAAAAGATATATAAATCTGTGCATGGCACACCTTGTTTTTGTTTGCATTTATGGGGTACAAAACTGCTTGACCTAACTTTGGAGCTTGTAAGGTGACGGTTTTCATGAGAATTTATGTCACCACGGCAGTTAGAAATTGGATTTGAATGTCCTGTCACTGCAGGACAACGAAACTGGGTCGTGAGCAGACGCACACTTCAGGACCTCTGATATATATCGTATGATATAAACCCTTTCAGTCCAAAAACTCAGTCCCCACACAAACATAAAACACACTTCACAAACGTTAAAGGCAACATTTCAAGAGTTAGTCCCTTCTGTATCAGTCTAGTAGTACCTCTGTCAACAGAGCACGTAAGGCTAGGACATGCTGGTATTGTTGACGATTTGTTTCTGATTTATTGATACAAGATTAAAGATTTTTTTAAATAAATGGACAGAAACAGTCAAATATATATATGTATATCATATATTTTTAAAAAACAGCCTCGTAACATAAATGCATAACGGCAAATACCAGTGCCATATAGACCCCTTTCACTTAAATCTTTGTGCACGTGCAGCGGACTGGCACACACTGTTTGCTGGAAATAGGGGGGAACACATCAGCTGGGTTGCTGGCCGAGCACATGTATAGCTGTATTTCCCTGGTACTAATAGTAGTGAAAACCTCACATTTCACGGTGACAAGATGGGTGGAAAAGATCACTGCTGTGTAACACTGGTCGAATAAAAGCCAGGAATTTTGCGGAATTTCTGTCCTTTAGTTTCAGTAACAAGGCAAAATATCACAATCAGCGCTGACTCGAGAATTACCCCAAACTGTTGAGAATGAAGTTGTTGTTTTTCTCTCTATTTTTCCATTCGTTTCTTCTCCGCCTTACCCCAGTGTACTGGCTGTGCACTTAATTACTACAGTATATATCACTGTTGTCAGATCGAGACAATGTGTGTGCATGAGAGAGGCTGGGGAGTATCTGCATTATTATGATTCAGGCCTACAGTGTGCATTCAGCAAAGTGCTTTGTCATTTAATCAAAAGCACGGAATGCATAAATACTCGCACAAAAATCAGTTGCATAATAATACATTACTACACATACTTAGTCATACAAATCAAAGTGAAACTGATAGAACACTGAAGCACAACACCCTCACACTCACAGTGTGTGTGTGTGTGTGTGTGTGTGTGTGTGTGTGTGTGTGTGTGTGAGTTAGGATGGATGTGTAACCTGACACACACATGTTCACAGGTTTCTGTGCATGTGCCCACACACATGGAATTTATAGTGCACGTTCAGCAACTCAAATCGCTTTGTCATTAAATTTAACAACAGCATGGAATGCATAAATATTCACACAAAAATCAAATGCATAATAGTACATTACTACTCATACTTAGTCTTGATCAATACAAAGCAAACTGAAACTGACCCACACTGAAACACAAACACCCTCGCACTCACAGTCGCCTGCACACACACACACACACACACACACACACACACACACACACACACACCAACTCACACTAGGATTGCAAGTGTGGATAGCACCCCTTCCACTGACCCGTCTTGCCCCACCCACCCCCCAATTTAAAAAGATTTTTTTAAATAAAAAAAATAATAATAACGACAATGGCCAGCCAGGTGCCAGAGCTTCTTTCTCAGCAAATGGATTGAATGCACCGGAAATTTGACTAAGCCTGTGGGTATCCAAACTTATTCAGTCCGGTCAGATCTCAGTACGCACGAAGTCAGTGTCAGCACGTTCCCCCCTACGTCCGCTATGGAGGAGTTGTAGAAGTTTGTAGTCGACTCTGATTGGTTATAATTGTCACCGTGCGACAGCGAGGTAAAAGAAAGGGGTCTGCTGCAGCAAGCGGACAATTACCACATGCCAACTGTCATCTCGTAGCTGCTCAGCAAAATCCATACAAAAGAGCCTAACTCTTAGTCTTAATGGAGAATGTTTGAGAATTCTCTGGAGAAAAGAATGGACCACTAGCAGAAAATGACAAGACAGAACGAGTAAGAGGATGAGGCAGAAAAATTTGGTGTGAAAAGGGAATCATGACAGCCCGGAGATTCCAGGCAGGGGAGGAACATCAGACATCCCCGGCCTGGGCTCCCTTCTGGGGCGCTGTGGCAGTCTTCTGTAGTTGATCAGCGTGTTTGTGTGTGTGGGTGTGCACACACGTACATGTGTTTGTGGGGGGGGGTGTAAGGGTGTGTGTGTGTGTCTGCATGTGTGTGTGTGTGTGTGTGTGTGTGTGCAGCTATTGACCATACAGCTGCTGTGTGTGTGTGTGAGTGTGTGTGTGTGTGTGCTGTGTGTGTGTGTGCTGTGTGTGTGTGTGTGTGTTTGTGTGAGTGTGTCTGCGTGTGTGTGTGAGTGTGTGTGTGCGTGTGTGTGTGTGTGTGTGTGTGCAGCTGTTGACCGTATAGGTGCTGTATTTTGTCATGGCTGCTGGAGACTGACATTAATTGTTAGCATGGCAATCTTTGCGGTTGATGAGCATTTTGTGTGTGCCTGGCAGTTGGCCATCTTATATAAGCACCAGTCACAGCTTTCGTACTGACTTTTAACTGTTACTCTATCAGTCTTTTGTGATTAATCGGTTGTGTGTGTGTGTGTGTGTGGGGGGGGGGGGGGGGGGGGGGGGGGGGGGTGATGCATGTGTTTCTGTGTTTGTACAGCAGTTGAAAATATCAGTCATGGGTGCAATTAACTGTCACTTCGTTGTAGTTGACAGCTATTCATGATTTAATTAATAACATTTTATGGTTTGGGAAGTTAATACAATACTGTATATATATATATATATATATATATATATATGCTGATGACATAAATATAATTCCATCTCTGGGTACACACGTTCTGTATAAAATTGGTATTTAAGGCATTTACTTCATTCTGTGCGGGGAGGTGAGCCGGTTTGGCCTAGTGGTAAGGCGTTAGGTTGGTAAGCAGAAGGACCTCAGTTCGATAGTGCTTCGGCTCTCCTTTCTCTTCAAAAACGGTTGTGGTTTGTGGACACTGTCTTGTGACTTTGTCCATCACTTCCTCTGAAACATAAATGGCTCTCGCTGCCCACCTTATCAATTTCTGGTGGTGACAGTGTAGCGATAGGTATATAATCTCCCTCTCCCCCCACCTCCAAACCCCCTCCCCCCCCCCCCCCCCTTCTCCCCGTCCCTAATAAGCCTCACAGTTTCTGTGGACGTTAAGCACCATTTTTACTCTCTTACTTCCATGCAGTTTGGGTGGTTTTTGCTGGCGGTTTTTCTTGGTAGCTGGCCTTTCATGATGTTACTTGAAAACAGCCATCAAAAGTGCGAAATATGAAATCCATAAACCTTTTTCTTTTCCGCAATAGCGTGTGAAAGGATTTCCATCAAAATGCACTGTGTTGAAAATAAGCTTTGTTACTGGACTGGAAAAAGTACTGTTTGCAGGCGCGCGGGTGTGGACCTTTCCTGCCTGGACTGGAAAAAGTACTGTTTGCAGGCGTGCGGGTGTGGACCTTTCCTGCCTGGACTGGAAAAAGTACTGTTTGCAGGCGTGCGGGTGTGGACCTTTCCTGCCCAGAACTTTCACAGGCTGGGGCAGTGAAGGGGTTAAGTTCTGCTTTCGGCTGGTCTGCTGCACTCACTGAAGTTGCTCTGCTTCTCTTTATTTGGGACTTGCGCTTGTACAACCCTTTTCGTACTGGGTAATTGAAAGCCGGTTGCTTCCCCTGACTCGAGCAATATTGGGGCTAGGTCAGGGAGGAGCAGGGTCGGGGCATGAAAAAAGAAGAAGTGGGGGGGGGGGATCAAAATGTAATCCTGACAGCATTGCAGACTGTTGCCATCACTCACTGACACAGCGTGACTCTCCTCCTCCTCCTCCTCCTCCTCCTCAGCTGAATCAGAATCAGGCTCTCGTCCATCATCCGAGTCGTCGGCTACATGCTCTCAGTCATCAGTTATAAAAAAAAAGTCTATCCAAGTTAGGAAAACTAATGATTTCTTTCAGCACCGGCCATAATGTTTTTTTGCTGGTTTGAATTCCTGGTCAACACAGTGCAAGAGGAACTGACAAGAGTTTTCTCCCTTCATCGGAAGGAAGTTTGTTTTGAAACCAGTTCTGGTTTGGCTGGGTTTACCGAAACGTCAGAAGTGTATTTTGTGGAACAAGAGGTGCATTTGGCAGGCGATCTGATTGCAGCTGCAAGGAACAAAGGCGTCGTTCTGCAGTGCAGAATATGTTTGGAATACATTGTTTCGTCCAACGGGTCACAGGACTGAAATACGGGTGCAGTTGACCTTCCAGTTGATTGCATGGTAATTGGCTCAGATTGAATGGGTCCTTATTTCAGGTCAAATCAGCGTCATTATTTATAATTTGAACAATTACTGAAGATTGACATCATTATTGTAGAAGTTAGAACAAAAGACCCCCCCCCCCCCCCCCCCCAAAAAAAAAGAAGAAGAAGAAAAGAAAAAAAAGAAGCAGGCACATTGAAGGCCACTTTTGGTGTAGCTTTGCCACCTTGTGAAAGACCCACTGGGTGAGTGATTATGTCTTTGGTCCCTTTGCTTCTTAATGCCAATACAGCATCTGAATCTTCAGCAGTTTGTTGCAGAAGTGCATTCATTTATTCTTTTGTTGCTGTTTTTTTGCAAATGGGGCCAGATGGGCCCCACAGCATCCGCTGATGCTCGCCCAGGGCAGTGGAAACAGCAGTCTTTTCTCCGGTGCTGGCGCCATCTTCTCGCATTTTCTACAGGTTCAGATTTCCATAAAGAAGCGCCGACAACCCTGCTGTGTCCTAAACTCGTACCGTAGCCTGCGTTCCGTTTCAGATTTGTGACAGTTCACTCTGAGTCAAATGTCTGTATTCGGGTGTTTATACGTTGAACCGGTTTCGGGATCAGAGGGCAATGTCTGGTCTTGAATAAAAACTGGTTCTGTCTTATGCCTGTGCGCACCTGCGTCGCCGAGTGTGCCTGAAATGTAGGGTATATATGCCACTGGGTGGCATCCTTTTTTTGAGGATGTACCTCTGGTGAAGTTTATGTACCTTGTATTTATATATGCCACTGGGTGGCATCCTTTTTTTGAGGATGTACCTCTGGTGGAGTTTATGTACCTTGTATTTATATGCATGCCAGGTGAGAGTTACCGTAGGCGACTCGAGCCATTGTTGTTGTATTTGTGTTACATATTTTTAGTGCTAATTAACTCCCTTGTGTGTTGATTACATACTATGGCCAATCAGATGGACTGTATGGTCAGCTTCGACCGCTTGACCAAGACACTGCACATCAGTGCTTCCATTGTATCTTTGGCAAAGAAGGGCCTTGGCAAAAGCATGCTGTGGTGGTGACTTCACGCTATGTGAAAAGTTCACATCAGCACTTGCCATCTGGCCTGTCTTTTATTTAATTTTTTTAATCAAAATTGTCCAGTCTGTTGATAATCAGTAAAACATGTCTGTTTTTGCACTGTGGGAAATGTTGGAGAATTACTCAGTTACTGAATTAATCCATATATATATAGTTAATGCCTATGTAAGATTCAAACTAGTGGTACGTACAAAGCAGCATAACATAACAGTACCACAAACCAGCCTGTGACAGTTTAGCGATAGTATACGGGCCTACGTAAGATTCATACTAGTGGTGCGTCCATAGCAGTGTGACATAATAATACCACAAACCAGCCTGTGACAGTTTAGTGGCTAGTATACGGTGTTTGTGTTCTGTTATGTTTCAGGAGTTGTCCAAGATAACGATGCCGGTGATATTCAACGAGCCGCTGAGTTTTCTGCAGAGAATAGCCGAGTACTTGGAGTATGGGCAGCTCTTGCTGACAGCAGCACAGACAGATGACCCCTTATTACGCATGCAGGTGACCACCCCACCCCCTCCCCTCCCCCTCCCCTCCCCCCCATCATTGGCAGGAGCTGCCACAAGTATCACATGTGTTTGTCACAACAAAAATATGCTTGCCGCAACAAAACTTTTGTCTTTGTTGCCACAAAAGTTTTGTCACAACAAGCATACTTTTGTCACAACAAAAGACATGTTTTGTCGCAACGAACACGTGTTTGTTGCGACAAAAGTAAGCTTGTCCCTAGAAAACTTTTGTCATGACAAAATTATGTTTGCCGTGACAAATATTTCTTTTGTCACAACAAAAATGTGTTTGTCGCAACAAGCATACGTTTGTTGTGACAAAAGACGTGTTTTGTCGCGACAAAAATGATACTTGCGGCAGCTCCCACCAGTGATATCCACCAACCCCTCTTTTTTCTCCCTCTCTGTCTCCCCGCACTTTGGGATTGTTAACATGTACAAACCTGTTACCAAAGCTCACAGAACATTCAGGGGTGGGGAGATACATGTATGACTATCAGCTTTCCCCATGGAAAGTGGGGTGGAAGAAAGTCGTACACTGCCCTGGCGTGTATGTGATACTAAGACCCTTACCTTTCAGTCTGTCAGACATCTAGAATTGTGTTGTCCTCCCCTCCACTGCCGTGTTTCTTAACATAGTTGCCCATCACAAATGCAATAGAATTGGGAAGTGTTGTTCTTGAGGATGTTGCAAAACTTAAAGTCAGGTAAGACAAGCCATTGAATAGCTAACAGTTAACAGGGACAGAGCTAAAAATGAACGGAAAAAAATAGTGAAAATTTTATCAACTGTGGTTGGTCTGGGCTTTGAAGATCTGAAGTGTTGAGGAGCTTGAGACATAACCTGCAGGTGCAAAGCCACAGGCATTGCACTGTCGATTGCCTGGAGAAGAGAGATGTAGAAAGAGGAAGAGCTTGATGATTTGCCTTGAAACTAATGAAAGGACCAACATCAGTATGAAAAGACCAACATCAGTATGAAAAGACCAACATCACTACTGTTTCAAAGTCAACACTGTGAGATGGTCGGGAGTGCTATTTATTGACATGGGCGAGCATGTATATTATCTAGAAGCAAACTCAACTGGTTCCACTGCAACAAGAGAAATCATGAGTGTAAATTATAGTCAGTTATTGCACAGAAGGTGGAAGGTAGAGGGGTGTGGATTGGATTTGTCCTAGAAGTTTCTGTTTGCTTGGTCTCTGTTGCTCCAGCAGAGGATGTGGAAAGTTGTCCCCAGAATCATGATCAGCTGTTAAAAAATGAACAGAAAGAATAAGTGAAAATGTTATCGGCTGTGGTTGGTCTGGGCACGGAAGAGCTGAAGTGTTGAGGAGCTTGAGACATAATAATTGCCCTGATGTAACTGCACTGGTTAACTGGGCGTAAAACACCAAGTTCCTTACTTACTTGAGACATAACCAGCGGGCATAAAGTCACAGACATTACACCACTGATTCCAGAATCTTGACTACCTGTGGTCTGTGTGCGTTTTGTGCAGTATGTTGCTGCCTTCGCTGTGTCCTCCATTTCATCCAACTGGGAGCGGATTGGCAAACCCTTCAACCCTCTGCTGGGAGAGACCTACGAGTTTGAGAGGTAAGACTGCATCAGTGCATGCGGTGCTTGAATGATAACGGAGCGATAGTGACGACTGCATCAGTGCATGCGGTGCTTGAATGATAACGGAGCGATAGAGACGCTGACAGGAATCGGTGGCATCATCACTTCTGCAGCGAAGCATGCATGTCGTCCAGCCATGACTGTTGCAGCGAAGTGAGTATCTTGATTCACTGCAACCTTGTTGTTCAAGGTTTCAAGTGTGTCAGGCAAGAGTACCTTCTTTGTCCCATGCAGGCAGGAAATTTGCGTCGCCTTACCCAGGTCAGGCGCAAGCAGCCGCGAGAGCAGCGCTACCCATTCCTATCAGTGTGTGCAGTATTTCTGCGTGTCCAGACAATGGTGTGGCTGCTGGTGTTTGGGATTTTGAACCAGCGCACAGACGTTGATGCGGTTGCACACGGGGGGGCTGCATGGACACCGCAAGAGAGTCTGCACGGGATGTTGACTCCGGGAGAAAAATCCCTCGCTGATCCGGGGGACTCGAACCCATGTCAGCATTGCGCCCCGGCTTCTCAGCCAGACACTCGACCAGTTGAGCTGTCCCCGCCAACTTTAGGAAACAGTCAACAGTTGTGGCAGGGTCGCAGGTCAGCGGGTGACCTTTGTGTAGCAAATGGTCCATGTCTGTTTAAGATGTTGTATCTGCCTGTGTAAGTCTTTCAGATGCCAGGTCTCACATGCGCATGGTTGAAATGTTTTGTGACAGGGCAAGTTGTATGGAAAACAGAAACGAATTGTAAGAGATGACCAGGAGTTGTTTTTGACTTTTTCTTTTTCATTGTGACATTTTACCACCATAGAAGCATTTTAGAATTCCAGTTTGCAAGAGTTTTGGAAACAACACTCTTGTGGTTGTAGTCACACACACACACACACACACTCACACACACACACACACACACACACACACACTCACTCACACACTCACACACTCACTCACTCACTCACTCACTCACTCACTCACTCACTCACACACACACACACAACACACACACACACACACACACACACACACCACCACTCACCACACGCACGCACGCACCACACACACCACCACACACACACACACACCACACACACACACACACACCACCACACACACACACACACTCACACACACACACACTCACTCACTCACTCACTCACTCACTCACTCACTCACTCACTCACTCACAGTGCACTTGGGGCTCAGGCTAGGTGTAAGCTCCGTACAAATACTCTTTCACATTACACACAGAAGTTCTCTCGCAGCCCATTGTCCTTCAGACCTAATATTATCTGCTCTTGTCTGCTTCAGGAGCGACATAGGTTTCAGCTTGGTGTCGGAACAAGTCAGTCATCATCCGCCGGTCAGCGCCTTCCACGTGGAAGGTGAAGGTTACAGCGTCACGGGCTCTGTGCTGCCCAAGCTGCGGTTCTGGGGCAAGTCCGTGGAGATCACGCCTAAAGGCAACATCACTCTCTGCCTGACCAAGTGAGTAATGCAGTAGTTGTTGTTGTTGTGGATTGCTTTTATGTAACGCCGTTCTCCTCCACTCGCAAGCAGACTCACTTTGCTCTTGTCGTTTTGCGCTCGTTGTCAAGCGTTTTTTGAATGACCGCTGAAGCGGCGTACTTGCAGCGCTGTACCTAGCTGTTACATAGCTGGCGCCACGTGAAACTGACAGCCCTTAGTGAAGAGAGTGGGACAACTCATTGAGTGAATTGTGAAGGGAGTGGGGCAGCTCTTAGTGGAGATGATGGGACGACTCTCAGTGAAGGGAGCTGGACAGCTCTTAGTGAAGAGAGTGGGACAGCTCTTAGTGAAGAGAGTGGGACAGCTCATAGTGAAGAGAGTGGGACAGCTCTTAGTGAAGAGAGTGGGACAGCTCATAGTGAAGAGAGTGGGGCAGCATTTAGTGAGGAGAGTGGGACAGCTGTTAGTGAAGGGAGTGGGACAGCGCTTAGTGAAGAGAGTGGGACAACTCATAGTGAAGAGTGGGACAGCTCTTAGTGAAGAGAGTGGGACAACTCTTTGTGAAGAGTGGGACAACTCCTAGTGAAGAGAGTGGGACAGCATTTAGTGAGGAGAGTGGGACAGCTCTTACTCTTAGTGAAGAGTGGGACAGCTCTTAGTGAAGAGAGTGGGGCGGCTCTTGGTGAAGAGTGGGACAGCTCTTAGTGAAGAGGGGGACAGCTCTTAGTGGAGGGAGTGGGGCGGCTCTTGGTGAAGAGTGGGACAGCTCTTAGTGAAGAGGGGGACAGCTCTTAGTGAAGAGGGGGACAGCTCTTAGTGAAGAGGGGGACAGCTCTTAGTGGAGGGAGTGGGACAACTGTTAGTGAAGGGAGCTGGACAACTCTTTAGTGAAGAGAGCAGGGCAACTTTTAGTGAAAAGAGTGGGGGCAACTGGCAGGATGGGTACTGCCGTGATCTCTGCTGGCAGACTGTTTCATTTGGAGCTCCATTGGATTGAGACTAAGACTGCTGTGTGTGTGCGTACCTGCATGTGCGTGCCTGCGTGTGCGTGCATGTGTGTGCACGTGCATGTGTGTGTGCGCGTGTGCATGCATGTGTGTGTGTGTGTGTTCATGCGCGCATGAGGGGTGGGGGCATGTACACATTTGAGTTTGCTGTTGGTAAATCTGTGATTGTTGCAGATACGATGAGGTGTACACCTGGCAAAACGTCAACTGCTGTGTGCACAACGTCATCGTGGGAAAACTCTGGGTTGAGCACGTAAGTCAGCGCATGACTTCTGGACTTCCTTCTCGCTCCATGGCGATTTCATCTAACCTGCCACAGAATGCTTCACGTGGTACTTAGAGGAGACAGGTTTTAGTCCAATCAGGCCAGTGGTGAGAGCAGCTAGCTATTGAGAGCTCAGGAGCTGTGTGAAAGTGGAGGTGGATGTCCTGGGTTTCCTGTCCCCTATAATCCTTATGGTCTCTGTGGACATAAAGCAGCATTGAACTTGAACAGCCATCTGTGTCGCAGACGTGAATTTTATGATTGTTTTTTTTCTTCTGCTTTAATTTTTTTCTTCTGCTTTAAACCTTGTTTTGTGTGGTAGCCATTACTGTTAGGTAGTATGCCATAGTCTGGTGATCAAAAAGGTAGCATCCCATAGTCATAGTCCGGTGATGCAGAAAGGTAGCATCCTATGCGAAAAGGTAGCATCCCATAGTCCGGTGATGCGAAAAGGTAGCATCCCATAGTCCGGTGATGCGAAAAGGTAGCATCCCATAGTCCGGTGATGCGAAAAGGTAGCATCCCATAGTCCGGTGATGCGAAAAGGTAGCATCCCATAGTCCGGTGATGCAAAAAGGTAGCATCCCATAGTCTGGTGATGCGAAAAAGTAGCATCCCATAGTCCGGTGATGCAGAAAGGTAGCATCCCATAGTCCGGTGATGCAAAAAGGTAGCATCCCATAGTCCGGTGATGCAAAAAGGTAGCATCCCTGGTCCGGTGTGCAAAAAGGTAGCATCCCATAGTCCGGTGATGCAAAAAGGGTAGCATCCCATGGTCCAGTGATGCAAAATTTAATCACACCATGAAATAAAAAATAAAAATTAACCTCCTCCAGAGGCACGTTTTGGCTGTGTGTATACATGTTCATATCATTCCATTTTAAATCGGTATAATGGTTTCAGTGGGTGAGTTTAAACATTGGCTGAGAGGTCTTCTGTTGGTCTAGGTCATGGGCTGGCCTGCCTACCCTCCAGTTACATGCACACACATGCACACACATACACATGTGCGCACACACACACATGCAAATGCACACACATGCGTATACATGCACATTTCACGCACGCACGCACGCATTCATGCACGCATGCACATACACATACACACACACACACACACACACACACACACACACACACATGGTTTGCATGCACACATGCACACACACACACATGCGTGCACACACATGCACCTGCACGCGCACACACACATGCACATGTGCACACAGAGATGTACATGCACACACATGCGCATGCATACACACACACACACACACACTCACACTCACACCTGTGTATGTGGCACACATGCACAAACACACACACACACACACACACACACACACACACACACACACACACACACACACACACACACACTCACTCACTCACTCACTCAACACAACAACCCATATGAAATTTGAAGCTATGTCATGTCAGCCATGTGATGTTACTGTTGAAGCCTTTGTGTGTGTTCAGTCCGGTACCATGGAGATACTGAGCCACAAGACGAAGATGAAGACGGTGCTGAACTTCAAGCAGTGTGGCTGGTTTGGCAAAGATCTGCACAGGGTGGAAGGGTTCATCTACGGACCGAGGTGAGATAGCCTTTTTTCCCAGTTTTATTGTACATCTGTTGCGACTCGCCAGTTAAAGGTGCTGTATTGTGCGATGCAGGAAACAGAAAGTTAAAGGTGGTGCATCGTGTGACGTAGAAAGCAGAAGTTAAAGGTGCTGCATTGTGTGATGTAGGAAACAGAAGTTAAAGGTGCTGCATTGTGTGATGTAGGAAACGGAAGTTAAAGGTGCTGCATTGCGTGACGCAGGAAACGGAAGTTAAAGATGCTGCATTGTGTGATGTAGGAAACAGAAGTTAAAGGTGCTGCATTGTGTGATGTAGGAAACAGAAGTTGAAGGTGCTGCACTGTATTATGTAGAAAACAGAAGTTAAAGGTAGCATATTGTATAATGTAGGAAACAGAAGTTAAAGGTGGCGTATTGTATGATGTAGGAAACAGAACTTAAAGGTGCTGTATTGTATATGTTTGGTGTGAAACGATGAGTGCAACTTGCTGAAGAAAATAGGTGTAGGACCCTGTCTGATTATCCATTGCCCCTGACTGTCTAAATTAACTGAAATGACCTCTCTTGTTTTTTCTTCTTTAGAATTTCAAATCTTTGCACATGTTGTGGCATGCTTGTGCTTGCAGACTTTAATTTTTCTTAAGGAATCAGGTTGATCTGTTGACTGAGCTTCTGTCTGTATTGAAACCTGCAATTGCGTTATTATTGTCATTATTATAAAGTATACAGATTAATACAGGCTGTATGTATTTGCTGCTAGAAGCAGAAGTACTAGGTGCCGTTTTGTGTGATATGTGTCAGGAAGCAGAAGTTAAACTTAAAGGTGCTGTATTGTATGATATTTTGCAGGATGTATGTGTTGCAGGAAGCAAAAGTTAAAGGTGGTACATTTTATGTTTCAAGAAACAAAGTATTGTACAGTATGTTGCAAAAGCAGAAGTTATAGGTGATGAATGTGTTATAAGTTGCAGGAAGCAGAAGTTAAAGGTGCTGTATTGTATATGTTGCAGGAAGCAGAAGTTAAAGGTGCTGTATTGTATATGCTGCAGGAAGCAGAAGTTAAAGGTGCTGTATTGTATATGTTTCAGGAAGCAGAAGTTAAAGGTGCTGTATTGTATATGTTTCAGGAAGCAGAAGTTAAAGGTGCTGTATTGTATATGTTGCAGGAAGCAGAAGTTAAAGGTGCTGTATTGTATGATGTGTTGCAGGAAACAGAAGTTAAAGGTGCTGTATTGTATATGTTGCAGGAAGCAGAAGTTAAAGGCACTGTATGGCAACTGGGTCCGCTGCTTGTTTGCTGCAGAAGTTGATGAATATGAAAATGCCCAGAAACCCTCCTCCCGAGGCCCCACCCCCAGCAACTCGCACACAACAATGGTACGCCCCTCTGCAGAAATGGACGACTGTTGGTATCTGGCGCGCTAAGCCTAGGGCCTTAGGCGTTGGGCGTTAAATATCTGACCCGTGTGTCACTATCTGATTTGACCCAGATGCCCTGAAGCACAGGAGTAGGTCCTGTGTGTATTTATTTGCGTTGTTGACTCAGTTTTGTAGACGGTGGGGGGTGGGGTGCCTGTGTGCGTGTGTGCGTGTGTGTGTATGTGTGCGTGTGTGCGTGCGTGTGTGTGTGTGTTGTGTGTATGTGTGTGTGTGTGTGTTGTTTATTATCACTAAAGCCTTTGGTACAGTAAATAATGGTTGTGACTCAGAAGTAACTCTGTGACTGGGGCTACAGAAACCAAGCTGACAGTTTTCACATGCCAGGTCTGACCCCCTGAAACTTAATTAGCGTGATTATCTAGGTGCAAACACAGGTATGCAGAACTTTTGTCCCAAGGTCCCGCGCTAGACAACCGATTTGAGGTAGTGAGTGTGCTTTAAAATGGCTTCCCTTGCCGCTTTATAGAAATAATGTCCGACTCTAAACAACCAGTTTGCAGTGGTGTGCTTTAAAATGGCGTCCCTTCCCCATTTATAGAAATAAGGTCCCACTCTAGACAACCAATTTGCAGTAGTATGCTTTAAAATGGTGTCCTTTTTCCCCTTTATAGAAATAAGGTCCCACTCTAGACAACCAATTTGCAGTAGTGAGTGTGATTTAAAATGGCGTCCCTTCTGCCTTTAGAGAAATAAGGTCCCACTCTAGACAACCGATTCACAGTAGTGACTGTGCTTTAAAATGTCGTCCTTTCTGCCTTTATAGAAACAAGGTCCCACTCTAGACAACCGATTCACAGTAGTGAGCATGCTTTAAAGTGACATCCCTTCCCCCTTCATAAAAAAAAAGGGGAGGGGGGGGGGGGCCTTGTATGGCTCCATTGTAATCGACGGGTTGTGACCACTGCTATGGCGACTGTCTTAAGTCCAGGTTTCCTATGTTGTGTGTCGCTGAACGCTGCGTGCGTCAAGATTGAAGACTGGAGGTTTCTATCCTTGGGTTACATGCTGCTGTGTTTGTGTCCAGAATGGAGAGGGGGATGAAGGTGACATCGAAGACGCTCAGCCGTCCACGCAGTGCGTTGCCTACGACCTCAACATTCCCTCTCAAGTGTGCCTGTGGAAAGCTACCCCTAGACCGCCTCACTCTGCAAAGGTCTGTTCATGTGTCCTGCAGTCAGTTGTTGGCGTGTGCGCGCGTGTGTGTGTGCGCGCACGTGTATGTGTGTGTGTGTGTGTGCATGCATGCGAGAGAGAGAGAGCGTGTGTGTCTGTGTGTGTGCGCATGAATGTGAGTGTTTATGTGTGTGTGTGTGTGTGTGAACATTCACTCTCAGGTGTGCCTGTGAGTGAAACATTCCTCAGAGGTTGGTCTGTCTATGTCACTGGCCCATTCTTGGCTCCCACTGACCCATTCTTGGCCTGCTGACCCATTCATGGCCCACTGACCCATTCATGGCCCACTGACCTGTTCTTGGCCCCTACTGACCCATTCTTGGCCCCCACTGACCCATCTATGGCCCACTGACCTATTCTTGGCCCCTGCCAACCCATTCTTGGCCCCTGCCAACCCATTCTTGGCCCACTGACCCATTCTTGGCCCCCGCTGACCCATTCTTGGCCCACTGACCCATTATTGGCTCCCACTGACCCATTATTGGCCCCCTCTGACCCATTTGCCCCCCCCCCCACTGACCCATTCATGGCCCACTGACCCATTCTTGGCCTACTGACCCATTCATGGCCCACTGACCCATTCTTGGCCTACTGACCCATTCATGGCCCACTGACCCATTCTTGGCCCCCTCTGACCCATTCTTCCCCCCCACTGAGCCAATCATAGGCCACTGACCGATTCTTGGCACACTGACCCATTCTTGGCCCCCACTGACCCATTCTTGGCTCCCACTGACCCAATCTTGGCCCACTGACCCATTCTTGGCCCACTGACCCATTCTTGGCCTACTGACCCATTCATGGCCCACTGACCCATTCTTGGCCCCCTCTGACCCATTCTTCCCCCCCACTGAGCCAATCATAGGCCACTGACCGATTCTTGGCACACTGACCCATTCTTGACCCCCACTGACCCATTCTTGGCTCCCACTGACCCAATCTTGGCCCACTGACCCATTCTTGGCCCACTGACCCATTCTTGGCCCACTGACCCATTCTTGGCCCCACTGACCTGTTCTTGGCCCCCACTGACCCATTCGTGGCCCCCAATGGCCTGTTCTTGCACCGTCCAACATGCTGCTGTACCCACCCGTGAGACTTTCCATTCACATCTCTCAAAATCAGTCCCCCCAGAGTAGGCCCCACCCGACCGGTAAGTAGTGTTGACGATGGCTAGGGCTGTGCCTGTTGGGGTTTGCCCCTGGTAGCCGGGTTGGCGTAGTCAGAGCCGTGAAATGCCGATGGGACACTCAAAACTCTATGTTTGTTTGTTTGTAAGAGTTTTTGGTTTTTTGGTTTTTGTTGGTCTGCTGCATAACCTGTAACTACAGTGAAGGTCTCTCTGTGGAAGAAGAAGAAGAAGACGTGGAAAAGGGCAGTCTGGGAAATGGCTGTGTTGGGCAGTCAGGGAAATGGCTGTGTTGGGCAGTCAGGGAAATGGCTGTGTTGGGCAGTCTGGGAAATGGCTGTGTTGGGCAGTCAGGGAAATGGCTGTGTTGGGCAGTCTGGGAAATGGCTGTGTTGGGCAGTCTGGAATGGCTTGTTTGGCAGTCACTGGGAAATTTGGGTGTGTTGGGCAGTCTGGAAATGGCTGTGTTGGGCAGTCAGGGAAATGGCTGTGTTGGGCAGTCAGGGAATGGCTGTGTTGGGCAGTCAGGGAAATGGCTGTGTTGGGCAGTCAGGGAAATGGCTGTGTTGGGCAGTCAGGGAAATGGCTGTGTTGGGCAGTCAGGGAAATGGCTGTGTTGGCAGTCTGGGAAATGGCTTTTTCAGTCGGAAATGGCTGTGTTGGCAGTCTGGGAAATGGTGTGTTGGGCAGTCAGGGAAATGGCTGTGTTGGGCCCTCGGTTTGGCAGTCAATGGCTGTGTTGGCGTCGGGGTGCTGTGTTGCCTGGCAGTCGGGTTTGGCGCAGTCAGGGAAATGGCTGTGTTGGGCAGTCTGGAAATCTGTGTTGGGAGTCGTTGGATGGCTGCTGCTCTGGCATCAGGGAATGGTCTGTTTGGGCAGTCAGGGGAATGGCTGTGTTGGGCAGTCTGGGAAATGGCTGTGTTGGGCAGTCTGGGAAATGGCTGTGTTGGGCAGTCAGGGAAATTTGGGCAGTCAGGGAAATGGCTGTGTTGGGCAGTCAGGGAAATGACTGTGTTGGGCAGTCTCATAAAGGTGTGGTTCTGAACTGTTCTGACCGTCACTGTGGTTGGCGTTTCCAGTACTTCTGCTTCACCTCCTTCGCCATGACCTTGAACCAGTTGATGGACGGGCAGGCAGCCATCTTGCCTCCGACGGACGCCAGGCTGCGGCCAGACATCCGGCTGCTGGAGGAGGGAAATATAGGTGTGTGCGTGTCTCCATCTTTGTCTGTCTGTCTGTCTGTCTGGGGTTGTTTTCTCTCTCACTCTGTCTCCGTCTTTGTCTGTCTGTCTGTCTGTCTGGGGTTGTTTTCTCTCTCACTCTGTCTCCATCTTTGTCTGTCTGTCTGTCTGTCGGGGTTGTTTTCTCTCTCACTCTGTCTCCGTCTTCTGTCTGTCTGTCTGTCTGTCGGGTTGTTTTCTCTCTCACTCTGTCTCCGTCTTTGTCTGTCTGTCTGTCTGTCTGGGTTGTTTTCTCTCTCACTCTGTCTCCGTCTTGTCTGTCTGTCTGTCTGGGTTGTTTCTCTCTCATCTGTCTCCGTCTTTGTCTGTCTGTGTCTGTCTGTCTGGGGTTGTTTTCTCTCTCTACTCTGTCTCCGTCTTTGTCTGTCTGTCTGTCTGTCTGGGGTTGTTTTCTCTCTCACTCTGTCTCCATCTTTGTCTGTCTGTCTGTCTGTCTGGGGTTGTTTTCTCTCTCACTCTGTCTCCGTCTTTGTCTCTGTCTGTCTGCAGTTGTTTTCTCTCTCACTCTGTTTCCGTCTTTGTCTCTGTCTGTCTGTCTGCGGTTGTTTTCTCGCTCACTCTGTCTCTGTCTGTCTGTCTGTCTGTCTGGGGTTGTTTTCTCTCTCACTCTGTCTCTGTCTGTCTGGGGTTGTTTTCTCTCTGTCTCTGTCTGTCTGTGTGTCTGGGGTTGTTTTCTCTCTCACTCTGTCTGTCTGTCTGTGTGTCTGGGGTTGTTTTCTCTCTCACTCTGTCTCTGTCTGTCTGTCTGTCTGGGGTTGTTTTCTCTCTCACTCTGTCTCTGTCTGTCTGTCTATCTGGGGTTGTTTTCTCTCTCACTCTGTCTCTGTCTGTCTGGGGTTGTTTTCTCTCTCACTCTGTCTGTCTGTCTGTCTGTCTGCGGTTGTTTTCTCTCTCACTCTGTCTCTGTCTGTCTGTCTATCTGGGGTTGTTTTCTCTCTCACTCTGTCTTATCTGGGGTTGTTTTCTCTCTCACTCTGTCTCTTTCTCTGTGTGTGTGTCTGTCTGTGTCTGTCTATCTCTCTGTGTCTCTGTCTGTCTGTCTGTCTCTCCAATCATTGTAAAATAATTTTTGGGGTTCGAGTTCACTGTCTCTCACTCCGTATTTATTTTTTACTTTTAAATTTAAAAACATTTACCACTTGCATGACTTATCTAAAAGTGTCAGAAAAGTATAGTGGTGGGTGCCGTTCAAAATCCTGCATCTGAATTATGAAATTTGTACAGATGCTCATCTTCCACCTCAGTTTACATGACAGCACCCCACCCCCATTTCCCGCCCCCTTAAAAATGGGTTTTAAAGAAGACAACAGTATTAACAAACCGACTAAACAAACAAATAAAAACAAGACGAAAAAAAGTAAGTGCAGTTCTGGTCAGATGCTAGATCTGGAACCAACTCCCTGCTTCTGTACATCAGTTTACCTATGTAGAGCATATTTAAAATTTTCCTTCAAAACCTTTCTTTTTTCAAAAACATTTTTTTTAGTCCCTTTGCCCTGAGATACCAATGTGTGTGTGTGTGGGCGTTGAGTCTTGAAAATGTGTACATTTAAATCATGTGTAAGCGTTCATGGCCTGCTTGAGTTAGGTGCTCTAAGTACCCATTTATTATTAATCTGTTCAAGATGGTATCTATGCGCTTGGAACAACCCATAATTATGTGCTCCACCCTCTCTCTCAGAAGTTTCCCCAACGTCGCCTTTGAAACTGTTCCAATGTCCGTTTGATTGACGATGGCCCTCTCTCGTCCTTTCAGTTTTAAGGAAGACCATCTAGCACATCCTCTTTCCACGCCTCTCTCCTCCAGGCAATCAGTGGTGTGATGTCCTTGGCTTTGTGCCCACATGTAGTGTATCAAGCTTCTCAATACTTCAGATCTTCCAAGAAGCAAGCCACTTGTGAGGGTTGCTTTACCTAATACCTGCCATATTTTTTGATCTGCTCGGTCATTTCCCTTCACTCCGGCATGTCCTGGGCAGTACGCCCACATGAATCCTTTGAATGCACGTGTTTCCTGTCGCCAACAGATGGAGCTGCTGAGGAGAAGAACCGGTTGGAGGAAAAGCAGCGGGCATGCAGAAAGGAGCGGAAAAAAAGCAAGGATGAGTGGACACCGCTGTACGTTGTCTCGTCATTTGCGCCTCGTTGTAATCAGGGTTTGCTTTAAGTGGTATTTTACCAGTCCAGATCCGCATTATATACTGGACACCAAATCAGCAGTCGGTCAGACGTAATGGCTGTTATTTTGCTTAACTGATTCTCCTAAAGAACATAAAAACAAAATAAACCACAGTACAGCTAGAAAGAGAGAGGCTTGTGGCTTGTATTTCCACTGCAAAGTGTGAGTGTTCACCATTTTTCTGGAAGCTGTGTTGAAATAATTTTCAGATCAGCTTTACTGAGAACAAAATGAAATGGAAAAGAAACGAAAATACTCTAAACTTTTCTAAAAATGCATTAAAAAAAAAGAAAGAGTACTGGTATCTGTTTGAGTGTGAACACTTTTCTAAAAAGACATTTTTCATTTTTTTTAAAGAGTACTGGTATGTGTGAGTGTGAACACTTTTTTAAAAAGACATTTTTTTTTTTTTTAAAGAGTACTGGTATCTGTGTTTGAGTGTGAACACTTTTCTAATAATACATTTTTTTGATTTATTTTTAAAGAGTACTGGTATCTGTGTTTGAGTGTTTGAACACTTTTCTAAAAATACATTTTTCATTTTTTTTAGAGTACTGGTATCTGTTTGAGTGTGAACACTTTTCTAAAAATACTTTTTTTATTTTAATTTTAAGAGTACTGGTATCTGTGTGAGTGTGAACAGGTCTGAATGATGGTGGGTTTCAGGTGGTTCACACAAGGCACAAACCCTCACACCGGAAATGAAGATTGGATTTACACCGGCCAGTACTTCAAACGGGACTGGTCCAGCTGCCCGGACATCTTTTAACCTTGACCTTGTGTAGGGTCAAGGTCATACATGAGTTTGTGTCAGTCACAGAAAACAACAGTGTGTGTGTGTGTGTGCGTGCGTCTGTGTTTGAGAGTGTATGCATGTGTGTGTGCGCATGTGTTTTTCATCACTTTTGTTTTTAAGGCGGATATTCTTGTGTTAATAATCCTGATCATGCTGCCTCTGTGACACTGTGGACCTTGAAACAGGTGGGTGGTCACTGCCACAAAAACTTCAGTCACGCAAGAGAAAAAAACCTCATGGAGAAAAACTGTTGTCACTTTGGCATCACAGGTGGGGAGGAAGAGCAATATTTGTGGCGATAACCTCCTCTGCCAGAAGTGATCACTTTTCCAGCGGTCAGCGTAGTGTGGTCATGGAAGGACACTGTGGCCCACGCCTGTCAGTCACCTCTGCGTGGAACGCCCGTCGTTAACCCCTGCATGGACTGTTGGGAGGGGAGGCGGAAGCGCCGTGACATCGTAGCATGGGGACGCCGTTGACCTGCAGCCGTTGAGAACCGGCCAGGCTGGACGTTGGCCGGTCGGCAGCGTATTACGGACACACTGCTGGGACCAGCGCGAGTCCAGTCTTCCTCCGCTGCTGCACGAAGCAGCTGCTGCAGCAGTTTTGTTTTCGCAGCACCGCTGCTGCCCGGTCGGTGGAGCTGGTGGGAACCGACAGCATGGGGCCAGACGCATCCTCGAGCTCACACACTGTGTCTGAGGGGATTCCCTGCGAAAGGAGAAGCAGGAGTTGCGTGTGTGTGAGATTTTTCATAGCCAGCAAGTCTTCATCAGCTTCTTCTTCTTCTTCTTCCAAGTTGTGTGGGAACAGTCTTACAAGAGGAATATTCCCCAGCATGTGTGCGCGTGTGGGTGGGCAGGCAGGATAGTAGACTTTTGTGCGTCAGGGATAAAAGTGACTTGCAGCGGATTGAAAAAACCAGAGTTCCAGAGCCGTGTGAAAGTCGAGGTGGCCGTCCTGGGCTTTCCGTCCTAATGAGCCTTACGGTTTCTGTGGACGTAAAGCAACATTGAACCATGCTTAGGCATTGATCACAGTTTGTCCCTAATACATCAACTGATGTCTGATGACGTGAAGCTCCACATCGTCATTTAAAAACGGGTAAAGGAGGTGTTCAAGAAAGGGTGGGTTCAGCATGCAGGCCTCCCTCAGCCGTCAACTGCAGATCTGAACGCGGTGAGACTGTGCGCGAGCGACGTGGGGCGACCCTGTTCCACAGTCTGATGGTGGAGGGAAGCCGGAAGTGGAGAGCGGCGTCCTGTCCTCGACTGCACGGGGGAACGACAGCTTGTTTGGCTGTCCCCGCAGAGTGGCGTCCCTTCATGCGCACTGTCGCTGCGGAGACCTTGAGATCCACGCCTTGGCTTGACCTAAGGAACGAGGTCACGATGGGTGAGTGCGCGACAGAACTTTACACAGTGAGTTGCTGGCTTTGTCGGCGCACCCTGAAGAAACCTCCTCATGTAAGCTATTTATTACTCGTGATGTGATTAGGAATTGAAAGTGAGCCCCGTAATTGAACGTAAACTTCTGGCCACCGACTTGAGTGCCTTTTCACTCCATCAGCTGAATGCGGGGCAAGATAAGTATCATGTGCATTCTTACCTTATCCTTATTCCCAGAAGACGTGTCCACCACAAGAGTGAAAATTACAGTTGCGCGGTTTATAGCCAAGCTGTGTATATTTGGCAGCGGTCAAACCACAGTTTCCAAATTGGGTGATGGTGTGCGCATGTCATGATTTAATTCTGATGTCAAGCAGTTGTTCTTACATGGACAGGACACTGGTCATTGCCGATCCTTATGATTCTTTGGGAGTGTACATTTTGCAGCGGTCAAACCACAGTTTCCAAATTGGGTGATGGTGTGCGCATGTCATGATTTAATTCTGATGTCAAGCAGTTGTTCTTACATGGACAGGACACAGGTCATTGCCGATCCTTATGATTCTTTGGGAGTGTACATTTTGCAGCGGTCAAACCACAGTTTCCAGATCGGGTGATGGCATGTGCATGTCCAGATTGCTGATGTCAGGCAGTTGTTCTTATTTTGGCAGGACGCTGCTCATCACCAGTCAGCTCTTTGGAACGCCAAGCAAAGCTGAAGTTTGACGGGTGTCGAGGGCTGGCTGTGCCACCGTTGAGTGGACAACATTGACATTACGATGAAGCTGATGTGAATGCTGAAAGTAGTAAGCAGTCTGCTGACGCTGGCGGGATGTGTTCATACTGTTGCCATGGGAACATAAATCAGCCGTCTCTCTGCCGATTCCCTTGATCTCTGTCATTGTTGCCTCTCTTCTTTTTTTTCTTACTGTGTGAGTTTTTTTTAAATTTTGTTTTTAACAAACCACTTTGCACCAACGTCCAGACAGCAGCAGCAGTTAGAAAAAAGAAAAGAAAAGAAAAAGACTTGAGTGGCGTAGTTTAGCAAAGCGGCACACATTTTGAAATGATTAAGGGCATGGTTTTGAAATGTGCTGAGAGTGCATGCTTGTCATCCTTGACAACTTCAGACAGTTGTTAGCTTACGAGGGCATCACCCTCCCATTTGGCCCCATTTTGTCGTTGGCGTCTTCCATGACCTTGTGACCTTGAATAGTTAAGGTGAAGGTCTTGGGGAAACCATTTTTCCAGTTTGTCATGAGCCTCTCTGAGTATGCCTGTAAAGGTCATGAGCCTGAGTATGCTTGGAAACGTCATGAGCTTGGAAACACTTAAAAGCGTGAGCACAACTCTGAAAGTGCGAACAAAGCAACGGCAACACATAACTCGTTCGTCAAAACTCGCTGTTTGGGTTGATGACAAGGAGCGGCGGTTCTGCTGGTGCTTAGTTTTTGCCCATCACCATGAAATCACCACGATGGGCAAAAATGTAAAAATTTGCTGTGAAGTGTGATGCATTTTGTCCCTCACGCCTTCTGTAGTCTTTGTCCATCACCATGACGGGCAAAAATATCAAAAATTGCTGTGATGCATTTTGCCCCTCGCACCTCCAGCATAAGACCACTGAGCATGGGACATGAGGAAATAATAACGAGTGCACCCAGTGAGGTTTGTATGTGGGAAGAAGTTCAAACATCAGTATCAAATATCAAATAAATCTTTATTATTCATCAATATACAAAGCTTAAAAATGAAATTTTCCTTTGACACATGGGCTCAAGATTCAAGAAGGTACATTTAAAATAACAATAAAATAAAACATATAAGAAATATATGTGTATATATATCTCACTCTCAGTCTCACATTCTCTCCCCCTCTCGCCCGCCCCAGCTTCTTCAACAGACATACGCCCGCAGACACATGTAATGTTCACAACACGCGTGCATCCGCACTCACGCATGCGCACGCACACACACACATGCACGCACAGACACACACGCGCATACACAAGTTGACCTGTGGCAAATTGGTAGCGTTAGTGTCAAAGCCACCTGCACTGGCGTAGTCTGGTGCCGTGCATGCATGAGGCACTTGGCGATCAGGATTGAAGGTGTGGAATTTTGCCACTGTATAAAAAGAGATCTTGGGGGGTGGGGGGGGGGGGGCGGGGCGGTTGTGTCTCACAGGTTCTTGTCCATCACAGTGATGGACAGTTTCCCCAGTTTATTTCCTCTTTTTTTCGTGTCCATTTTTTTTCTACAAGTCAGAGGATTAAGAAAGAAGTGGTGGGGGGGGGGGGGTATTTTGTATATCATAGGTTCTTGTCCATCACACTCATTTTTTGGGGGGGGGGTCCATTTTTTTCTCGCGTTCAAAGGAACAAGAAAGAATTGGAAAATGGAGCCATTCCTGTGGGTAACCAGTCGAACAGCTTGGGAATGGCAGCATCATCAGGCTGCCAGACAACCAGCCGTCTCGGACCTGCAGTGTGTTTAGAGAGGCAGGGGGAATGAACGATTACAGCTTGCAGTGGATTGGCTACATGGAGTATATACTGTATTATAAGTTCTGTGCGCAACAGCAAAGTTGCATTTATTCTCCCCTAGGTGGCTGCGTGTCACCGTCGCTGCTAATGTTAGGACAGAGTTGTAGTGTGTGTTTTTTCTCTTTTTTTCTTCCCTTGAAAAACACCAACATCAGTCAAGTTGATGTATAGTTGGTGACGATGTGCAGGGAAGCCATACGCTGCGTAACTGCCTGTCTAGGATGTGAAAATCTTGAGTAGTTTGTGACAGCGTGCAGGGAAACTATACACTACGTAGCTGCCTGCCTAGGACATGAAAATCTTGCAGCCACGTGGGCTGCTATAACGTGGACATGAATGATGTTAAATGGATGTGAATTTAATCAGAGAGGTGTACTATCTCTTTTGATGTTTGGTGTCCACCAGATGTTCTTTCAAACGCGTGTCAGCGTTCTTTCAAACATGTGTTGAGGTACAGCCGGTTTGGCCGATGTTGAAATTGGTGCAGCTGGGTGTGTTTGCATCAAAGCGCAGTGATTGTTGTTATTGCTATTTTTGTGGTGGTTGTACGCAGTTTTTGTGAAATCAGTGGTCAAATTTGGAAGAGTTCTGCTGTGTTTGTAAATATCATTGTAACATCTTGAATTCTGCAAAGGACTTGCAGCTGTCAGAACTGATGTTCAGCTGTTAGAACTGATGTTCAGCTGTCAGAACTGATGTTCAGCTGTCTGAACTGATGCTTGATTCTGAGTTTGTGGACAGGTTTCTCACTCTGCAGTCTTTAGGATTAGGCGACTACCTGACTCTGCCGTTCTTTGGCCGGAGTGGTAGTCCTAGATCTCGTGAACCCAAGCTGACATGCGCTTCATCTGAGCACCCACTGCTGCAGTTCAACTGACTACTTGAAGCCCCAACAGAAAAACTTCATTTTTAGAATGATCTCTAGGCTCTTTTGGTGGTAATCTGCATTGTCATGGAGAACGAAGGACGACCTGCTTTGCATGACATTGTGATGGTTGGCCCATTGTTAGTTTGGGAAATCTGCTGTTGAGAAATGGTTGCCCAGGTTGTCTGATTGTGTGGCTAGTAAATGGTTGTGTTGGTGTATATATATAATTTATGTATATTTTTTAGCGTTTGTATTGTGTCAGGTTGGCATGGTGATGACCTGCTGCTTAGTTAAACCAGATTTTTTTTAAAGGGGGGGGGGGGGGGGGGGGTGAAATATCACCTTGCTGTGAACAGACATAAAATAAAACATTGATTTGATGTTCTTTGTGGCTACATTCCTTTCCTTTTTGAGCCTTAGCCTGAAAGTGAGTCGCATTTGTAAGAATTTAGGATCTGGATCTGGATTCATACGTTGCAGGGACCATTATTGGCCACTTTCGCAGATTTAGGATTCGGATCTGGATTCGTACATTGCAGGGACCATTTTTGGCCACTTTCGCAGCAGAACTGGGAGAGCACAATACAGAATCAAACTTGTACTTTTAAAGGAGGAAAAAGTACAGATTGTTATTGTACAGGCCGTATTAAAAACTGCCATTTTTTTTCCTTCTTTCTCTGGCTGCCTGTGCGTGGTAGGCAGCCCCGTGTAGCACTGTGCCTGCTGCTGATGAAAATGCAGCGACAGAGTCTGCAGCGACCACAGCGTCTGCCAGCTTGTTCCAGTCACCTGCAGTTCTTACAGACAGTGAGCCCTGGTGCTGCTCAGTCTTGCTGTCTGGACTCCTGAGGCCACTGGTGTTGCAGGATGCAATAAAGGTTGTTGAAAGAGATGCGAATAGACAGTTTGCAAAATTTGTGTCAGAAGAATAGACGCTTTTGGAAATAACTTGCTAGCTGATGGAAAATTGCGAAAGAAAAGTAGACGCTCTTGGAAATAACTTGCTAGCTGATGGAAAATTGCGAAAGAATAAGTAGACGCTGTTGGAAATAACTTGCTAGCTGACGGAAAATTGCGAAAGAAAAGCAGACGCTCTTGGAAATAACTTGTTAGGTCAGCTTTGCTGTTGACCACCTCCAGGCCAGAGTGTTTTTCTTTTGTGTGTGTGTGTGTGTGTGTGTGTGTGTAGTAGTCTGTTTACCTGAAATCAGACCATTCTCGAGTGTTGATCAAGCCTCCAAATTATAGCTTGGTGTATGTGTTAGAAACGGATTTGTTTGTGTTTGAGACTATGTTGTGGTCTGTTTTTGGGTTCTGGGAGAAAAAGAAGAAGAAAATAAGTCATCAGTCTAAGAGATCAGGTGGAAAGAAGAAGATAAGGCCGACTAAATGCAGCACCCTAACTTAATTAACTGAGTGCGCACAGGATCGTGTTCAAAGATTTCCAGGGGTCCTGTAGAAAACTAGGAATGTGTTGTTATTTGTGGGGGTTATCTTTTTATATATATTTTTTTGGAAGACCTTTTTTCTGGTTCACTGTAGCTTGGAGGCCAGTTCACTTCAGCACATACATTAATAAGGTGGCTACACTTCAGTGCTCTTGGCCCCTTTTCACCGACAGAAACGGACTGCACAGATGGTAGCGAGCCGAGGTCTGTTTTACTTTTCCGAAAGAAGAGCCAACTTAAACCGCTGCCGCGGTTCAAATCCGCAGCATGCTGATTCGGAGTTCTGTACTCCTCTGCCTTAACCGCTGGACCTAGCTCCCCCACCAGCACGTTTGGCTGTCTCACCTGAAATTGGGTGAAGGTAGTAAATGGCATCTCGATTGCCGGTTGCTGTATGGAGTCATCCTGAAGAAATGTCATAATAATACTTTTATGCTCATCGTCTCAGGTTTTGTGAATTCTGATTGCAGCGCTGTTGGGTTGGTTAAGTTTGGTTGAGAGGTTTGAGTCGTCTTATGCATGCATCATTGTAAAGTAGCACGTCTAACCACGATGACTGGAATGTTTAGTTGTGTGGATGTCATTTTGTGGTTGTCATCATTCTTTTTCTCTTTTTTAAAAATATTTTTATATAGTATTTTAATCCTTTGCTGCCATCAGCTGGCATTTTCCATCGCATTGTAGGTTGCACTTATTCACAGGGCTTCCTGTCGGTTGGTTTAATTTTTTATATATTTTTTTTGTGTGTGTGTTTGAAGTTCGCTTTTTTGGTGTTTGTGCGAGAACTGTAGTTAAAATTAGGAGTAAGAGTTTTCAGCATTGGTGTGAAGGAACCAGCGTTTTCCACATTGCGAAGTCTGTTGGCTAGCTAGCAAACTCTGTGTGTGTGTGTGGGGGGGGGGGGGGGGGGATTTTGCATCAGCATCCACCCTGGCTGTTTGCCTGGGTACACCGGTGGTGGCTTGTGTGTTTCGACACACTTAAGTATTTGAGGATCCATAGAAAGTTAATGCTGTTGATGGAGATGACCGGTTGTGTGTGTATTTGGGATCGAGGGGGGTGGGGGGTGATTTTCTGTTCAAAAGTGTTAGTAATCCAGATCATGCTATGAAAATACAAAGTCATTATTTGTGAAGGGGTTTTGTGAATTTTTTTACATAAAACTTTGACTCGTTTTTTAGACTTGTTGAGTTGCCTTTGGAGAGGTACTGGCAGGGGTGATAACCCCAGATGGGGGGGGGGCACCAGAATGATTCTGCATTAAGATGGGCAGCGATGGAAGCCATTGTGTGTCCTAAGACGTGTCCAAACAGTGTCCACAAGATGAGTGTCCAATGGTAAAGATTCGATGACAGTGTCCATAAGACAGTGTCCATAAGCCTTTTGAAGAGAGAGGGTCGAGCCAAAGCATATAATAGAACCAATGTCATCAGCCTGCCAGCTCAGTCGTGAGTCCCGACTGGTTCACCGTAACTTTAACATCGCTTTGAGTGCCTTTTATTTGTTTCCTGGGTCTCAGACTTGTAGTTTCTTTCATACTAGTTTAGTGAAAAGCTACTGATATGTATGTTGAATCCTTGTGATGTCAAGTATACAAATACTTAAATGAGAAAACTGGGGGAAGCTGATGATCGGATCGCTGATTAACTCCCTTGTGGGTCGATTAAGAAAAATGTACGCGGGCAAAAGGAAGATGGAAGCACATGGTGCTGAGAGAGATGTTTTTTTTGGTGTTTTTTTTAATCTTCCCTTGTCATTTTTTAGAACTTTTCTGTTGGTGATGTGTTTTACTGCTTTTGTAGTTCTTTTATATTTTTAATTAACATGGAGAAGAAGAAGAAAGTGAGCCCTTGTAATGATCAGTGTTGTGCTAACAGCCAGGTTGTGATTTGAAGAGCTGTCTGGGCATGTTGAAAACTTAAGCGTTGCAAGTTTTTTTGTTTTGTTTTGACCCCATATATATATATAGAGAGAGAGATACATATATATATGTGTGTGTGTGTGTGTGTGATAAGTCTCGGAACATTGTATGATGGCGGTACTGCTCACTGAGCTGTAAGTAAGTTGGTGTTTTATGCCCAGTCAACCATTACGGTTATATCAGGGTGATGCTCATTGAGCTGTTCTCATACAGTTCAGGAGCTGTGTGAGAGTCAAGGTGGCCGTCCTGGGCTGTCCGTCCTAACGAGCCTTATGGTTTCTGTGGACGTAAAGCTATATTGAACCGTGCTCATGCATTGGTCTCAGCTTGTCCCTAATATGTCAGCCGACATCCGAGGACATTAAACATCACCTGAAGAAGAAGAGCTGTTTACATCTACACCACTTTCAGTGGCCATGACCATATTTCATTTCGCTGCAACTGTTTGAACTGAACATTTTAACCTGCTTTTCTGAGAAAGTTGGAAACTTTCTGGTGCATGTATTCAAGGGAGGTAATTGACATGTTTCCTGATTTAACCCCACCCCCCAGCCCCCACCCCTCCTCACGAA